>CM055127.1:303503319-303925819 GCA_029206835.1 Rana muscosa
TTGATCTAATAATTCACAGCAGGGCCCATTCCTGCACCCACCAAGAGTAACTCTGAGGGCTTACAGTGTTGTGGCAACACCACCACCACCACCACCACCACGAAAGGCCCAATTTTTCAGCCCCTGTTCAACAGGGGCATGCAATTACAATTCTTGATCTAATAATTCACAGCAGGGCCCATTGCTGCACCCACCAAGAGTAACTGTCAGGGCTTACAGTGTTGTGGCACCAGCACCACCATCAAAGGCCCAATTTTTACTACCACTGTTCAACAATTATATGTAATTACAATTCCTGATATAATAGTTGACAGCAGGGCGTTCCAGCACCAACCAAGAGTAACTGTGAGTGCTTACAGTGTTGTGCCAACACCAACAACTAAGGGGCCTATTTCTGCAGAGTATATACGGCAGGTCCCTACTTTCAAACATCCAACTTACAAACGACTCCTACTTGCAAACGCAAGAAGACAACAGGAAGTGAGAGGAAATCTACCCCTAGGAAGGAAAATTCTCTCCTGTAAGAATTAATATGGGAGAAAGGTGTCTCCTCTGTACTGATGCTTTATCACCAATCCTTGTTTCAAGAAAAACACCACATTTCAAAAACAGTTGTCATTGGGACGGAAAGTGAGGTGAAATGTTCTGAACAGGGGCACAGACAGCAAAACAAATGTTACAGGGGTGATAACCCTTACCTATGTTTTCCAAAAAGTTTAAAAATAGATTTTTGGGCTGGAGCTACACTTAAACAATGTACCTGTTCAAAATTACAAACACATTCTACATAAGAACAAACCTACAGTCCCTGTCTTGTATGCACCGCCTGTATACGGCTGTTCAGAGTATATAGGGCCTTTTTTATTTTGTGTGCGGTGTTCCCCTTAATATCCATACAAGACCCAAAGGGGCTGGTAATGGGCTGGGGTAGGGGGGGGGGTCATGGGGTAGCTATGCCATTTTTCTTAAAGATTTTCATCCATATTACCGGGACCAGACATTACATTAAAGCCGCAAGCAGTTTTAAATGGCTTTTTTTTCCTTTAGAAGTGTCATTTTGTGCAGGGACAGTTCTAAACACGGGAAACACGTGGCACTTCACAGGCATACTTTAGACACCCCCCAGGTACGATATTTAAAGGAATATTTGACTTTTTTTTTTCACTTTATGCATCATTAAAATGACTGCTCCCGAAAAACGACCGTTTTTAAAACTTCTTTTTGCATTGATACATGTCCCCTGGTGCAGAACCCGGGTTCCCAAACCCTTTTTAGGACAATAACATGCATAATAGTCGTTATAATTAGCACTTTAGAATTCGAACGTTCGCATCCATTGTATTTAATAGGGTTCTAATGTTCGTACGAACTTTCGGTCCGTTCGCGGGTTCTGGTGCCAACCGAACCCGGGGGTGTTCGGCTCATCACTACCTCACAGCAGTGAGTTAAGGGGCCATCCATTTACACCAGCAGAAGGTACTGAAGAGCCACTACTCTGCACACTTCACTTTAGTAGAAGGCACTGAAGAACCATCACTATGCACATATCAATTTATGTGCGATTGCACATTTTTGGACTTTTTTATTAGTATCACACTTCGTGATTTTCCACGCTCACTCATGTACCTTTGCATCCTATTTTATACTATTCTGATTGTTTCATAGCGGATGTGATTGTTTCAGCAGATGTTATTATTTGCACCTGCATTTATTGCATTTTTTCTTATGTGATTTTTTCACTGTGCAATTTCACCTCTAGCACTGGAGGTTCATTTCGATATTTCATTATTTCTGGCACTTTACTTAGCTTGCCACTTGCACAAATATTTTGCACTTTGCACGCATTACCATTGATTTTATGTTTTTGTACTATATTTTTATGTATTGATTTTATCAACAGCTCAGCACTACCTTTTATATATACATACACTTATGGGAAATGTAATTTCACAACAGCTGGAGGGCCCCAGATTGCCTATCCCTGCCCTAGGGGCCTCTGCTTAACCACTTAAGCCCCGGACCATTTGGTAGCTAGAGGACCAGAGGTGAATTCAGAATTTTGCACTGCGCTGCTTTAACTGTAAATTGTGCAGACATGCAATGTTGTACCCAAACGAAATTTGCGTCCTTTTCTTCCCACAAATAGAGCTTTCTTTTAATGGTATTTGATTGCCTCTGCGATTTGTATTTTTTGCGATATAAACGGAAAAAGACCGAAAATTTTGAAAAAAAATGATATTTTCTACTTTTTGTTATAAGAAAAATCGAATAAACTCAATTGTAGTCATACATTTAGGCCAAATTGTATTCAGCCACATGTTTTTAGTAAAAAAAATGTCAATAAGCGTATATTTATTGGTTTGCGCAAAAGTTATAGAGTTTACAAACTAGGGTACATTTTCTGAAATTTACACAGCTTTAAATTTATGACTGCCTATCTCATTTCTTGAGGTGCTAAAATGACAGGGCAGTACAAAACCCCCCCAAATGACCCCATTTTGGAAAGTAGACACCCCAAGGAAATTGCTGAGAGGCATGTTGAGCCCATTGAATTTTTTATTTTTTTGTCCCAAGTGATTGAATAATGACTAAAAAAAAAAAAAAAAAAAAAAATTACAAAAAGTTGACACTAAATGATATATTGCTCACACATGCCATGGTTATATGTGGAATTACACCCCAAAATACATTTTTCTGCTTCTCCTGAGTACGGGGATACCACATGTGTGGGACTTTTTAGGAGCCTAGCCGCGTATGGGACCCCGAAAACCAAGCACCGCCTTCAGGATTTCTAGGCACAAATTTTTGATTTCACTCCTCACTACCTATCACAGTTTCGAAGGCCATAAAATGCCAAAATCGCACAAAACCCCCCCAAATGACCCCATTTTGGAATATGGACACCCCAAGCTATTTGCTGAGAGGAATGGCGAGTATTTTACAGCTCTCATTTGTTTTTGAAAATGAAGAAAGAAAATATATATATATATATTTTTTTTTTTCAATTTTCAAAACTTTGTGACAAAAAGCGAGATCTGCAAAATACTCACAATACCTCTCAGCAAATAGCTTGGGGTGTCTACTTTCCAAAATTGGGTCATTTGGGGGGGTTTTGTGCTATCTGGGCATTCCATGGCCTCCGAAACTGTGATAGGCAGTGAGAAGTGAAATCAAAAATTTACACCCTTAGAAAGCCTGAAGGCGGTGCTTGGTTTTTGGGGTCCCGCACGCGGCTAGGCTCCCAAAAAGTCTCACACATGTGGTATCCCCGTACTCAGGAGAAGCAACAGAATGTATTTTGGGGTGTAATTCCACATATGCCCATGGCATGTTTGAGCAATATATCATTTAGTGACAACTTTGTGCAAAAAAAAAAAATTTTTCGTTTTTCCGCAACTTGTGTCAACATATAAAATATTCCATGGACTCGACATGCCTCTCAGTATATAGCTTGGGGTGTCTACTTTCCAAAATGGGGTCATTTGGGGGGGTTTTGAACTGTTCTGGCATTTTATACACAACATTAGGAAGCTTACATCCACTCTTCTAACCACTTGAAGACAAAGCCCTTTTTGACACTTTTTGTTTACATGAAAACATTTTTTTTTTTTGCAAGAAAATTATGTTGAACCCCCAAACATTATATATATATTTTTAAAGCCTAGGCCCTACAGATTAAAATGGTGGGTGTTGCATTTTTTTTTTCTACACAGTATTTGCGCAGCGATTTTTCAAACGCATTTTTTGGGTTAAAAAATACACTTTTTTTAATTTTAATGCACTAAAACACACTATATTGCCCAAATGTTTGATGAAATAAAAAAGATGATCTTAGGCCGAGTACATAGATACCAAACACGACATGCTTTAAAATTTCGCACAAACGCGCATTGGCGACAAACTACATACATTTTTAAAAGCCTTTAAAAGCCTTTACAGGTTACCCCAGTAGATTTACAGAGGAGGTCTACTGCTAAAATGATTGCCCTCGATCTGACCTTCGCGGTGATACCTCACATGCATGGTGCAATTGCTGTTTACATATGACGCCAGACCGACGCTTGCGTTCACCATTGGGCAAGAGCAGGGCAGGACAGGGGTGCTTTTTTTTTTTTTTTTTTTTTATTATTAATTTTGCTTTTTTATTTTATTTTTAAATTGTTCCTTCCAAGTATTTTTTTTTTTTTATCATTTTTATTGTTATCTCAGGGAATGTAAATATCCCCTATGATAGCAATAGGTAGTGACAGGTACTCTTTTTTTGAAAAAACTGGGGTCTTCTAGACCCTAGATTTTTCCTCTGCCCTCAAAGCATCTGACCACACCAAGATCGGTGTGATAAAATGCTTTCCCAATTTCCCAATGGCGCTTTTTATATCTGGGGGGGGGCATTCCCTCCCACTGCTTGTAAAAGCAGTCCAGAGGCTAATTAGCCGCTAGGATTGCTTTTACATGAAAGCCGGCCGCAGGCTGAAAAGAATGATACCAAGATGATACCTAAACCCGCAGGCATCATTCTGGTATAAACATTCAAAGTCCAGCAACATACCAGTACGTTGCTGGTCCTTGTTGGACATGTATTGTAATCTTTTTATTTCATGCAGCCAGTTGGCTGAACGAAAAAAGAGATTGATCGGTGGGTATGCCCACCATTAGAATACCGCCCTTCATCCACCCACTTCCAATGATGGGCATACACGCACCATTTATATATGCCAAAGCATGGGGGCATCCTCCCGCAAAAAAGTTATGCCGCACACACATGGTCGGACTTTTCCACGGGCAAGCCTCCGTCGGAATTTCGACCGTATGTACGCGGCATTAGGAGCAAAATCGCTCCTCCGCCCCTGCTGCCCCAATGCTTCGGCATATTTGCTTTTTTTTTTAACTGTGGTGGTGAAATCACCTCCTACAGCACTGGAGTCGCAGGGATCAGGCCTGTCTCTGCGAACGCTGCAGTTATGTGTGTTTTTGTTTTGTAAGTGACAGTGATCGATCGATACTGCACTTGGGTGGCCTGGGCTGGACGGAGGGGCAAAACGCAGGTGCCAGCAGGTATCTGGGCTGATCCCGCTAACACTGCGTTTTTGGGAACCCTAAACTGCTGGGGACGCTAGTATAGATCTGATCAGATCAGATATTGATCTGTTCAGATACTATACCACTAAGGGGGGTGTATGCTTCACGCGTGGGTGTTAGCGTTACTGGCACTAACCTGACGCTGCCTGGGGTGTGACTCAGACCCTCTCTGACGCTAAAACCTAATTGATATCACCCGCCGGGCGATCAGGGGGTTAAACCTTTATTGGGTTATATACACGGCGGGTGCCCTGACACTATAAAAAGCAAACTAACTAACCAGCGTCACCCGTAACACTTATATGGTGATCACTGGTGAAAGGGTTAACTAGGGGCAATCAGGGGGTTAAAACCTTTATTAGATAATATATGGGGGTACCTGACGCTATAAAAACCTGCGGCGAACCTAAAAAAAATTACCAGCTACCGATCGGCATCACCGACACTAAGACAGCGTTTAGAAAAACGATTGCTTAGCGACAGTGGTGATAGGGGGTGAAAGGGTTACCTGGGGGGCGATCAAGGGGGTTAAACCTTTATTAGAAAATATATTGGGGTACCTGACGCTATAAAAACCTGCGGCGAACCTAAAAAAAATTACCGGCTACCGATCTGCATCACAGACACTAAGACAGCGTTTAGAAAAACGATCGCTTAGTGACAGTGGTGATAGGGGGTGAAAGGGTTACCTGGGGGGCGATCAAGGGGGTTAAACCTTTATTAGATAATATATTGGGGTACCTGACGCTATAAAATTATGCGGCGAACCTAAAAAAAATTACTGGCTACGATCTGCATCACCGACACTAAGACAGCGTTTAGAAAAACAATTGCTTAGCGACAGTGGTGATAGGGGGTGAAAGGGTTACCTGGGGGGCGATCAAGGGGGTTAAACCTTTATTAGATAATATATTGGGGTACCTGACGCTATAAAAACCTGCGGGGAACCTAAAAAAAATTACCAGCTACCGATCTGCATCACAGACACTAAGACAGCGTTTAGAAAAACGATCGCTTAGTGATAGTGGTGATAGGGGGTGAAAGGGTTACCTGGGGGGCGATCAAGGGTAACCCTTATTAGATAATATATTGGGGTACCTGACGCTATAAAAACCTGCGGCGAACCTAAAAAAAATTACTGGCTGCCGATCGGCATCACTGACGCTAAGACAGCGATCAGAAAAATGATCGCTAAGCGACAGTGGTGATAGGGGGTGAAAGGGTTATCTGGGGGGTGATCAGGGGGTTAAACCTTTATTAGGGGGGGTTAGGGGGCTACACTGGACCTAAGACTAAACTTTGGTGACTCTTTTACAGTCACAAATGTCACTGATTGCAGTGATCACTAAATAAATGGTCACTGCAATCAGTGACACTGTGACTGGGGGCTGGGGGGGTGATCTGGGGGGTGATCTGGGGTGTCTGGGGGGGCCTGGGGGGGCGATTTATGTCCCTATGTGTCCTGGTGTCAGTGTAGTGTTGTGTGCACTGACCTGATATCTTCTCTTGTACGGCGCTCGGTATATGTGAGCGCCGCACCAGAGATGACATCACTTCCTCCTGCTCCCTCTGTCTGACACAGACAGAGGGGGCATTTCTATTCGCCGGGAGCGATCGCGAGGGGGTGGCCAGAAACGAATGGCTGCCCCCTCATCCCGGAACGCTCCCGGACACTTAGCCACCGCTCACTGTATAGAAGGGGGGTCCGATTGGACCCCCCAACTGTACAAAGGCAATCACGTACACTCTACGTGATTGTGCCTGTCGGTGCCATTCTGCCGACGTATATATACAGTGAGCGGTCGTTAAGTGGTTAAAAACATATGTGATGTTTGGCAGTTTTGTGACAAGGTCATCCAGCGTCCAGGGCAAAGATGTCAATCTGCACTCCCCCTCTACCCCTAGGGTTAGGGCAGGGCACCCCTTCCCCGTAAGAAACCATTGCACTCAGGGCAGCTTCCCCTCTTGCCCACCCTTTGTCCTGACCCTGATGCTAGGGGGTTCCAAATAATTTTCTAGCAAAAAAAGGCAGGTTTTTACCAGTGTTCATTTTGGCAGCAAATTTCGATTTAGTTTTAGTCTTAAGCCCTGTACACACGATCGGTTTTACCGTTGAAAACAGTCCGATGGATTTTTTTCATCGGACAAACCGATCGTGTATGGGACCCATCGGTCTTTTTTCCATCGGTTTTAAAAAATAGAACATGTTTTAAATTTTTCCGATGGATCAAAAACCGATAGCAAATTCCGATCGTCTATGGGCAAGTCCATCGGATAAAAAACCCACGCATGCTCAGAATCAAGTCGACGCATGCTCAGAAGCATTGAACTTCATTTTTCTCGGCTTGTCGGAGTGTTTTACGTCACCGCGTTTGGAACGGTCGGTTTTTTGACTGATGGTGTGTAGGCAAGACTGATGGAAGTCAGCTTCATCGGATTTCCGATGGACAAAACCATCGGATTAGAATCCATAGGATATCCGATCGTGTGTACGAGGCTTTAGTCTTAGGACTAAAATGGCAATTTATTTTTAGTCCTATTTTAGTCTTCTGTAATTGTTTTAGTTTTAGTCATATTTAGTCTAATCTAAATCTCAGGTAGATTTTAGTCGACTAAAATGTCCTACATTTTAGTCGACTAAAATCTCCAGTACATTTTAGTCGACTAAAACTAATTTTAGTCGTCTAAAATCTAATGGGTGTAAATAAATTGTAATGCATTAGTTAACATTTCTCTACAATTTCCAAACTCAATATATACTGCTGGAGTGAAGAATCAAATGTATTATTATTTATGGTATTGAGGTATGAACATTTTGAAGTCAAATTTCAATTTAGTTTTAGTCTAATGCCGCGCACACACGACCGTTTTTAATGTCATTGAAAATAAGTTTTTCTCGACGTGATTCTTCTCAAGCCTGCCTTGCCTACACACTATCGTTGAAAAAAATGCTTGAGTAAAGCGCGGTGACGTACGACGGCACTATAAAGGGGAAGTTCCATTCGGATGGCGCCACCCTTCATGTTAGTAAAGTTTGTTGAGCGACGATTCGCGCTTTTCAGCCTCGTGCTTTTCAGTCCGTTAGAGCGTGACGAATGTGCTATCTCCATTACGAACGCTAGTTTTACCAGAACGAGCGCTCCCGTCTCATACTTGATTCTGAGCATGCACATTTTTTTGAACGTCGTTAAAGCCTACACACGGCCGTTTTTCATGACGAGAAAAACGACGAGGTGAAAAACGACGAGAAAAATTAGAGCATGTTCCAATTTTTTCATGCCCATTTTTCACGTCGTGAAAAATGCTCTGAAGCCCACACACGATCATTTTTAATGACCATTTTAAAAAATGGCATTTTTCTCGTCATTAAAAACGGTCGTGTGTACGCGGCATTAGTCTTTTGACTAAAATGGCATTTTAGTTTTAGTCCCATTTTAGTCTTTTGACTAAAATGCCATTTTAGTTTTAGTCCTATTTTAGTCATCTCAATTCTTTTAGTTTTAGTCAGTATTTTAGTAAAATAGTATTCATTTATTCGACTAAAATGAAAAACGAAATTAACACTGGTTTTTACATGTATGAGAGAAATATCAGAATTGGCCTGGGGCTCAAGCGGGTAAAAACAATCTATCCACCAATTATTTAAAGCAGAAGTGAACCCTGATGGGTTTTACTTCCTCTTTGTACCCCTGCAAAGTAAAAGCATAATGGGCTAGTATGGGCTAGTATGCATCGCATGCTAGCCCATTACGTGGTACTTACCTGCAAATGATGTTTGCTGGTTGCTGCATCCATCTTTGCCCCTCTTCCTTTCGAGGCCACGGACTCCGGCTCTGTGACTGGCCGGACCCGTGTGATGTCACTCCTGCAAATGCGGGCGAGAGCCGTCAGTCACAGCACTTGCGAGTGAAGAAATGGCATGGAGGTCCGTTTCTTCACAGCGCATGAGCCAATGACATCATCTGCGCACTACAAGGTAAATATCTCCTAAACGGCCTATGTTTAGGAGATATTTCCACTACCTATAGGTAAGCCTTATTCTAGGCTTACCTATAGGTAAAAGTGGCAATCAGAGGTTTACAACCACTTTAAAGAGGAACTGCAGTCTACTCACATAATTTGTAATAAAAACATCTTTGCCATTCTGAAGCTTCCCTCTAACCACTTTGCATATTATTTTATATATACTGTGATTCTGTACTTGCCAAATACAGTAAAACCTTGGTTTGAGAGCAACTTGGTTTGAGAGCGTTTTGCAAGACAAGCTAATTTTTTAAAGAAATTTTGACTTGATATACAAGCGATGTCTTGATATACAAGTAGTGTCATGTCACAACTGAGTATAAAAAAGAAGAGAGGTGCCTCTAAGTGTAGCAATATGGTTACATTTAATGAAGGTACAACATTTAGCAACTTATTGCTACACTTAGAGGTGCCTCTCTTCTCTATCATACCCTGTAAAAAAAAAATGCTTTGATATACAAGTGCTTTGGATTACAAGCATGTTTCTGGAACAAATTATGCTTGCAAACCAAGGTTTTACTGTATGCTGCAGAAATCTCCCTCCACTAAGTCTGGCTGCATCCATTTTAACTGTGGGCAGCTGAAGCGGCTGCCTGTTCACTTCCTGGATTTACACAGACACACAGAGGCACACCTCCAGCTCTGCAGCTCTCATTGGCCCTTTTCTGACTCATCCCTCCCCCTACCTTCCTAGCAAACTCTCACGAGAGTGAGAGAGAGAGAGCTGTGCATGATGTCATAAACCTAGGCTAAGTACCATATAAGAAACAGGAAGTGGGTTGTATACAGTATTTATTTACTGGCAGCAAACATTTTTTTACTCTCCAAAGTTAAAACAACAAGGGCAGAAGATTCAGAGCCCATTCACACAGCGTCGGCACGACTTGTCCCGCGACTCTGTCGGGCGCTCTTCACACGACTTCAAAGGTGACTTCCAAAATGACTTCTGTATTGAAGTCAATATAAGTCGTCCTGAAGTAGTACAGGAACCTTTTTCTAAGTCAGAGCGACTTGAGTCGCTCCTATTAGAACGGTTTCATTGTACAGAACGGGACGTGACTTGTCAGGCGGCTGAGTCGCCTGACGAGTCGCCCCTGTGTGAATGGGGTCTTAATCGATGTAAAGTTGAAAAAATTACTGGAGGTCCGCTTTAATACTGCAAGTGGAAAATCAAATGTAACAACTCAACAAGTACAAGTACTAAATGGCTACAATGGGAAACAGTAGCAAATTTCATGCATTTTAATACATTTTGGTACTTTATTTGCACTATGACAACCAAAGCAGACCACCCATAATAAAGCTGAATTTTTTTTTCGGAACATGTTAAACAAAGCTGAATGTTTCCTAAATAAACTTTGCTTAGGATGAGTGAACTTCATGCTCCTGGAAACAGAATTCATGTTTTTCATCTGCTGTGTAGTTGAAATATTGAATACAAAGGGTATATTGACCTCAAATTAAATACAGTAGATAGACACCCCAAAACAAGTGACCTGATAGTATACCACCATCCACTTTGTTCCTAGGAATGTTGGGTAGATTTACATCTTTACTAGACACAGTATACAGTATGGATATACAGTTCATATATAAATATTTTGCTTACATGGTAAACTATTTACTGATTTCCAGAAATAACATGCTTTGGTGTCACACTATTTATAAAGAGCAATACAAATTGTCTTCCTCTGGGGGATCTCTAAGCCCAAGTTCACACCGGTGCGGCTTTGAAATCTTGCTACTTCAGCGCGATTTCAAAGCCACACATCAGCGTGATTTGCAATGCCGATTTCATTGCAGCTTGCGACTTCATGTAACAGAAGTCTATGCTAGTTGCAATAAAAAAGGTAAAAAGTAGTGCAGGAACCTTCTTCATAATCATCAGTCATGGGGATATAAACGCTTCCATTGCAGGCAATGGAGCATGACAAGTCACACTGGTGCGAATGGGGCTAAAGTCAGTATCAGAGAATATGTTGCGTTTATTAAAAAAAATACAAAGTATTCTTTCTATGAATTGTGATGGTGGTGAGCAAGCGACCCCAGCGATTACTATGCAGTACGGCAGACACTCCACACAGGGTATGCAAAACTGCTGCTTTCAGTGTAAGGCCTCCTGTTGTTGGTATGACACGTCCTTGTGAATAGCGGTGGCCGCTCAGCCTGCAAAAAGTAATGACAGGCTGACAGTGACCGTCGCTGTTCACATGGAGTTGCACACCATGCAGTTACATGTGATTTGGGACAGATGTCCGAGCCTGGACACATGGCTTCAAGTAACCCCATGCTGTGGGGCTACATGCAAACAGTGACGGCCACTGTCCTCCTGTCATTAGTTTATACAGGCTGATCACTATTTGCACGCACCTCTCATTCTAACTGCAAGGATCTGCCGATTCTTGCCAATGGAATCTGGTTTATGTGGGCAAACCACCGTCTGATGGAGGCCTTAAGCCCTGTACACACGATCGGTTTTACCGATGAAAACAGTCCGATGGACTTTTTTCATCGGACAAACCGATCGTGTATGGGACCCATCAGTCTTTTTTCCATCGGTTTTAAAAAATAGAACATGTTTTTAATTTTTCCGATGGATCAAAAACCGATAGCAAATTCCGATCGTCTATGGGCAAGTCCATCGGATAAAAAACCCACGCATGCTCAGAATCAAGTCGACGCATGCTCAGAGGCATTAAACTTCATTTTTCTCGGCTCATCTGAGTGTTTTACGTGACGGAGTTTGGAACAGTCGGTTTTTTGACTGATGGTGTGTAGGCAAGACTGATGGAAGTCAGTTTCATCGGATTTCCGATGTAAAAAAGCATCGGATTAGAATCCATAGGAAATCCGATCGTGTGTACGAGGCTTTACACTGATAGCAGAAGTTTACTGGGTCCTGTGCTGAGCAAATGCCTGTGTGAAGGAGGCCTAATAGTGGTGACTACTACATTGATTTGCAGCTTCCACATGGATCTCACAGGTATGACATATGTATGATAATGGTGACCATACATGCTTCCATGTTTTTTATCTGATTGATGTGTGATTTAATTAGAATAATTGAATCTGCATTCAGCCGAATAGTCATCATTTCCCTTCTGATTGATTTAAACAAAAATTTGATTGGATTAATTTAAAATGAGTTAATAGACCGGGATGGAGAACTATTGATCGTTATGCATTGATTGGCAGCATTGAGTCACTTAGTCATGAATACAATTGTATTTTTGATTATGCAATTACATGGTGGTAACAGATGCAATCAATAACATAGGATCATATAGTTCAGGTCCCAAACATGGCACCACCTGCCTGGAGTTTGCATGTTTTCCCTGTGCCTGCGTGGGTTTCCTCCGGGTACTCCGATTTCCTTCAACATTCATAAGACATGCTGGGAAGTTAATTGGCTCCTATCTAAATTGGCCCTAGTATGTGTGAATGTGAGTTAGGTCCCTTTCACCCGGGCTGTCCGATCAGGTCCGCCTGTCAGTTTTTCACGTGGACCTGATCAGACCCTCCAGTCTCCCCTATGGGGTGGCGGATGTCAGTGGTGACATGTCTACTGACATCTGCCGCTATCTGATCCCACCTGCAAAATTCAGAGGGATGGTGGTTCTATTTTTCATCCGTCTGGCGGATCGGATTAAAAATGGACAGGCGGTCCTTTTTCACCTGATTTCCCCATAGAGGAGAGCGGGACTAATGCCTAGTACACACGACCGGGATTCCCAACAGGAAAAGATCTGTTGGAAATCCCGAGGGGAAAACCGAGAGCCTGCTCTCTACTTTTCCCCCGTACAGATGCTCGGTTTTCCTGTCGGGAAAACTCTGATGAGAGCTTTTCCTCGGGAATCCCGAACGTGTTTTATGCTCCATCTGAGTTTTTCCCCACAGGAAAACTGCCAAAAATTGCCAGTTTCTGCTACACACGCCCGGGTATTCTGATGGATAAAAGTCCGTTGGGAAACCCGCCGAGAAAAAAGAGAGCAGGTTCTCTTTTTTTAGCTGGCCGATTTTGCCAGTTTTCCCATCGGAAAACTGTGAGGGAGCATACACACGGCCGGGGTTCCCGGCCAAAAGCTCTCCTCGCAGTTTTCCAGTCGGGAAACCCAGTCGTGTGTACGGAGCATATGTCCGTCTCCGCTATGCACAGTGAGAGACCTGTAATTCCCCCTGCTGAGCAAGCGGATTCCGTTCCACAGAGGCGCCTGTGTGAAAGGGGCCTTAGGGACCTTATATTGTAAGCTCCTTAAGGGCAGGGACTGATGTGAATGTACAATCTATTTGTAAAGTGCTATGCAAATTTACAGCGCTATATACCTGTAATAAATAAATGAAATAAATAAACTATCGATCAATTATATTTAAAGAGAATCAATAATTTAATGAAGCGTGTATGGCCACCAATACATTGGTGCAAAGCTGTACCTTTATAATAAAATCCATACCTAAATTTCAGCTTTAAAGTTACCCAGTCAGCACAGCAGACTTCCTATAGTTATCTGTCTGGTGGCCTGTTTGTTAAAACTCCATCTCTTCACTGTATAGAAATAAAATAACTACGACATTCACAAAAATATACACATCATGAATAATTATTGATCAAAAGGGTGTGAAGAATTATTAAAAAAATCAATCAAATTGTGAAGTGAAAATATATAAAATGTCCCATGTATAAAGTGCTTTTGTGTTCCAATTGTTACAAGTGCAGTAGTGCTCCAAACTTCAAGGTGTGACACACAACCCTCCTGTGTCCCCACTCAGCGAATGAAATGGACCCCTAGATTTTCAGTCCAGGGGTCATTCAAGCTGAATCGCTAGCCAGAAATGGCAATTCACAGAAGAGTCTAATAGAGATCTCCCCCAACGTGATGGTCATATGTAGGTAATAACACCAAAAATAGAAAAAAGGGGACTAATAGTGAAGTACAGTTGATAGGTGTTTATTGCGCAAAAGTTAGGTTGGTACTTACAAGACAGAGAAGTAAATCAAGCCTATCCCAATGCAAGGATCAAATCCAGGAAACGCTGCATCCAGCGTGCATTCCACTGAAACCGGAAGTGACCTCGTTTGGACTCGGCAACGGAATATACGTCAATGCGTTTCGCCCTCCCACAAGCGTCAAGGACCTAATTTTCGGTCAATTAAACCGAGCTTAAAGCGGAGTTCCACCCAAAAATGGAACTTCCGCTTTTCGGAACCCTCCCCCCCCTCCGCTGTCACATTTGGCACCTTTCAGGGGGGAGGGGGGTGCAGATACCTGTCTAAGACAGGTATTTGCACCCACTTCCGGGAATAGACTCATGTGGGAGTCACGCCCCTTCCCGCACCCCCCTGCTGTCTCCTGGGAAATACACTGTTCCCAGGAGAGAGCGGGGACCAGTGATGGTGCACCGCGCTACTCGCTCATGCGCAGTAGGGAACCGGGCAGTGAAGCCACAACGCTTCACTTCCCGATTCCCTCACCGAGGATGGCGGCGGGTGCAGCTGTGGGACGAGCGATTGCTCGACCTCGGCTGCCAACATCGCGGGCACGCTGGACAGGTAAGTGTCCATATTTAAAAAAATAAAAAAAATGGCAGAACCTCCGCTTTAAAGTGGATGTAAACCCCGCAAAAAATGTTTTCATTAAGACTCATATCTGTTACAGCAGAGGTTGTCATTTCATCTGTGCCCAGTCTTGCCATGAAGAGTTAATCCAGCTCTGAGCAATCCTCTCATCTTTCTTCAGTAAGGTAAAACAGACACACAGAGAAATAGGTGTCTGTTTCTTCCCCTTTGCTGTGAGTGACAGGTGATTTCCTTATCTCATGCAGGAGTGTAAAAGAGGCATTCTGTGTACTTCACACCCCCTCCTTTCTTCTCCAGCTCTCCCAGGATTGTCTGCTCCACACCTCAGCATGATTGGGCATGCTGAAGTCATGTGGTGACTTTCCTGGGTTTTGACTGGATGTTGGTGATTATGGGGCATAATCCACCACACCAGCAGAAGTTCAGTGTAAGAAATATCAATGCCTGGCCAAGGGGAGTCGACTGACATCACAACTCCACCCACTGAGCCCTGGACAACAGACCCGCCCACAGAATCCGGAGTATTGCAGGGCTCCAAACAGCTAAAGGGGAGATATTTGACAGGTAAGGATACATGCAGGAGGCATGTATATCCTTATAGACAAGCACTATGGAAGTCATTTAGAAATCAAGAGTGGGTTTACATCCACTTTAAATAAAAGAGAGGAGTGCCCTCCCTCTTGTTGAACCAATCAAACAATTGTAGCGGCCATTTTATGGGTTAGAATAAATCCCCATTGAAATGCAGCAATGATGGCCAATTTCCCATGGACAAAATTAAAATGAATCCAAAGGACGTCAATCTGTAAACAATTTCATAAATAAACACTTTGCTTCACAATTTTTTTTCTTTAAATACGTACCTTCCTATCATACATGTAAAAGAAAAAAGAAGAGAAACATAATATACAAAATAAATATATATATATATACATTTACAGTATATATGAATAAAAAATAAATAAATATATAAATAATAAAAATAAAATAAGAATAAAGAAATGAATAAAAGAGTGAAAAAGGAAGAAAGAAAAAGAAAAGATTACTTATATGTATAAATTAATAAGATGTAATTTTTTATTTTTTAAAATTATGTTTAACTAAAACATGTTTTAAAAAAAAATGTTTTTATTAGTTTATAATTTTATATAGATTTAACATCTCTTCACTGCTCGCCAGCTGCTTTACCTACTCCACTTATCTGGGTGTGTATTACCTGCCTCCCCCACAGAGAGCTGTGGTTTCTCCCACCACCTCATACATCACTGCAGGGCATACAAGCCAGTGGGAGGAACAACAGTGTGCAGTGGGGGAGACAAGTATTCAACCCACCCACCGCAGGTCCCTCTGAACCCCTGTATGGTAACTGTGCTGCCTCCATAAGTGTGCGCAGCCTATCGCACACCCAGAGGTGGCTCTTGTCCTTGAATTTTTTTTTACCATTATGGGTGCGAGTGGGGCCTTAGGCAAAACTTGACATGGGGCCCCACTCGCACCCATAATGGTAAAAAAAAATTCAAGGACAAGAGCCTCTTCCCCACAACCCTGGCCGGTGGTGGTGGGGGTCTGCAGGCAGGGGGCTTATCGGAATCTGGAAGCCCCCTTTAACAAGGCGCCCCCCAAATATCCTGCTCTTTAATAACTAAGGGGTGGGGGCCACCCGGTGATGTCACCTGGTGAACCCGCCCCCTTGTCATTGACTGAGGGCATGCTGGGTCATTGACGTCACAAGGGGTGGTGTCACCGATATTCACTGGTTGTTAGGGACGCTGGCAGCCCCGCTCCTGAGTCAGGGCTCTTAGCGCTGCCTGAGCACAGCAGTGTTGAGGTCCCCTGTCCCTCAAAACTGGGGTAATGCATTGGGTACGTTAGGCGGCCGCGAGGCCCTTGTGTGTGCGAGGCCTTAGGCGACCGCCTAATTAAAGAGCCGCCTCTGCGCACACCCCCTGCGCGCACCCCCTACGGCTGCGTCCCTGTATATTGTAAAGCGCTGTGCCTACTGTGGACACTATATAAATCCTGTACGATAATAATACCTGCAGGAGCCAAGGAGCAGTAAAGAAGTATTGTTTTAGCAAACAGGCTGCTGGAAAGGTAAGTGTAGTAAGCAGGTAAGTAACCCTGTGCTGAGTTATTCCCATAACCAGTGCATATGTACACCTTCACTTGAATACAAATGCATTTGGCTTCTCATGTTCAAAGAATTTCCCTGAAGCAGAGAGGAAGGACATTGTCTGCACACATACATATATAAATATACTGTATGTATACACTGGATAAACACACAGCATCCCATAGCTCTGCACTCTCCCGTCTCCTCACACACAACACAACCTGCTCCACACAGCACAGAGCGGGCGGTGAATGGGGCGTGTCCAAACCGGACGAGTCACGGGGGGGCGGAGCCTAGAGGGACCGCCTGCTGCGCGCTTGTGAGGTGACAGGTCGTGAGTGTACGGGAACGCGGAGGGCTCGGCGCCACCCCGGGGACACAGTGACCGGAGACAGGCAGCGGAGGACTCACACCGGGACCGGCACCGGCACACACACAGCAGATGTAAGTTGTACGGCGAATGTCGGCTTCCGGCCTGTGCTGGTGATGTGGAGGGGGAGGAGAGACTGTCAGAGGAGAGAAGAGGGGACACGAAGTGCCTGTCAGAGGCTCTGTGTACGGAGAGAAGCCCGGCTACACTGGGGCATGGGAACACCAACTGTACGGAGCCTAATAGAGCTTCCTCCTCACACACCGACCTCCTGTATGGGAACTTCTACAGGGTGACACACCTGATACATTGTAGGGTGACACTATTCCTCACACCTGATACATTGTAGGGTGACACTATTCCTCACACCGGATACATTGTAGGGTGACACTATTCCTCACACCGGATACATTGTAGGGTGACACTGTCCTCACAATGGATACATTGTAGGGTGACACTATTCCTCACACCTGATACATTGTAGGGTGACACCGTTCTCACACCTGATATATTGTAGGGTGACACTATTCCTCACACCTGATATATTGTAGGGTGACACTATTCCTCACACCTGATACATTGTAGGGTGACACAGTCATCACAACGGATACATTGTAGGGTGACACTATTCCTCACACCTGATACATTGTAGGGTGACACAGTCATCACACCTGATACATTGTAGGGTGACACAGTCATCACACCTGATACATTGTAGGGTGACACTATTCCTCACACCGGATACATTGTAGGGTGACACTGTCCTCACAATGGATACATTGTAGGGTGACACTATTCCACACACGATACATTGTAGGGTGACACCGTTCTCACACCTGATATATTGTAGGGTGACACTATTCCCCACACCTGATATATTGTAGGGTGACACTATTCCTCACACCTGATATATTGTAGGGTGACACTATTCCTCACACCTGATACATTGTAGGGTGACACAGTCATCACACCTGATACATTGTAGGGTGACACAGTCATCACACCTGATACATTGTAGGGTGACACAGTCATCACACCTGATACATTGTAGGGTGACACAGTCATCACACCTGATACATTGTAGGGTGACACAGTCATCACACCTGATACATTGTAGGGTGACACAGTCATCACACCTGATACATTGTAGGGTGACACAGTCATCACACCTGATACATTGTAGGGTGACACTATTCCTCACACCTGATACATTGTAGGGTGACACTATTCCTCACACCTGATACATTGTAGGGTGACACTATTCCTCACACCTGATACATTGTAGGGTGACACTATTCCTCACACCTGATACATTGTAGGGTGACACTATTCCTCACACCGGATACATTGTAGGGTGACACTGTCCTCACAACGGATACATTGTAGGGTGACACTATTCCTCACACCTGATATATTGTAGGGTGACACCGTTCTCACACCTGATATATTGTAGGGTGACACTATTCCTCACACCTGATACATTGTAGGGTGACACAGTCATCACACCTGATACATTGTAGGGTGACACAGTCATCACACCTGATACATTGTAGGGTGACACTATTCCTCACACCGGATACATTGTAGGGTGACACTGTCCTCACAATGGATACATTGTAGGGTGACACTATTCCACACACGATACATTGTAGGGTGACACCGTTCTCACACCTGATATATTGTAGGGTGACACTATTCCCCACACCTGATATATTGTAGGGTGACACTATTCCTCACACCTGATATATTGTAGGGTGACACTATTCCTCACACCTGATACATTGTAGGGTGACACAGTCATCACACCTGATACATTGTAGGGTGACACAGTCATCACACCTGATACATTGTAGGGTGACACAGTCATCACACCTGATACATTGTAGGGTGACACAGTCATCACACCTGATACATTGTAGGGTGACACAGTCATCACACCTGATACATTGTAGGGTGACACAGTCATCACACCTGATACATTGTAGGGTGACACTATTCCTCACACCTGATACATTGTAGGGTGACACTATTCCTCACACCTGATACATTGTAGGGTGACACTATTCCTCACACCTGATACATTGTAGGGTGACACTATTCCTCACACCTGATACATTGTAGGGTGACACTATTCCTCACACCGGATACATTGTAGGGTGACACTGTCCTCACAACGGATACATTGTAGGGTGACACTATTCCTCACACCTGATACATTGTAGGGTGACACCGTTCTCACACCTGATATATTGTAGGGTGACACTATTCCTCACACCTGATACATTGTAGGGTGACACAGTCATCACACCTGATACATTGTAGGGTGACACAGTCATCACACCTGATACATTGTAGGGTGACACTATTCCTCACACCTGATACATTGTAGGGTGACACAGTCATCACACCTGATACATTGTAGGGTGACACTATTCCTCACACCTGATACATTGTAGGGTGACACTATTCCTCACACCTGATACATTGTAGGGTGACACTATTCCTCACACCTGATACATTGTAGGGTGACACTATTCCTCACACCTGATACATTGTAGGGTGACACTATTCCTCACACCGGATACATTGTAGGGTGACACCGTCCTCACACCTGATACATTGTAGGGTGACACCGTCCTCACACCGAATACATTGTAGGGTGACACTGTCCTCACACCGAATACATTGTAGGGTGACACCGTCCTCACACCTGATACATTGTAGGGTGACACCGTCCTCACACCTGATACATTGTAGGGTGACACAGTCATCACACCTGATACATTGTAGGGTGACACCGTCCTCACACCTGATACATTGTAGGGTGACACCGTCCTCACACCGAATACATTGTAGGGTGACACCGTCCTCACACCTGATACATTGTAGGGTGACACCGTCCTCACACCTGATACATTGTAGGGTGACACCGTCCTCAAACCTGATACATTGTAGGGTGATACCGTCCTCACACCTGATACATTGTAGGGTGACACCGTCCTCACACCGAATACATTGTAGGGTGACACCGTCCTCACACCTGATACATTGTAGGGTGACACCGTCCTCACACCTGATACATTGTAGGGTGACACCGTCCTCACACCTGATACATTGTAGGGTGATACCGTCCTCACACCTGATACATTGTAGGGTGATACCGTCCTCACACCTGATACATTGTAGGGTGACACCGTCCTCACACCTGATACATTGTAGGGTGACACCGTCCTCACACCTGATACATTGTAGGGTGACACCGTCCTCACACCTGATACATTGTAGGGTGACACCGTCCTCACACCTGATACAGAAATCATTCCTCGTTACAAACCAGCTCCACTGGATTTCCAGCTGCAGACAGAGAACAACCGCAAACAGCAGTGACAGCAGTGAAGGGCTCCAGTCATATTGCCCCTCCTCCTCACACCGTGCCAACTCCTAAAGTAGAACTCATTTCCTTTTGAATAAAGTAAGGGAAGATTATAACCCCCGTCCGATTAGTATTTTTTTCTTTCCTGCCATCTGTGTCCCGTTGCAGAGATTTCCCTTTGCTTCCTGTCCCGTAGCCAAATAGGAAGTGAGAAGAAATCCCTGCAAATTAAGGGAATTCCTTGGGGACCCCCCAGGTCACCAGAACTAGTGTCCCCATTGGAAGATTCCCCCTCTATTACTGTTCTAAGGACAACTCAAAATTTGGGATTTTCTTTTACTTTCACTTTCAATGATAATGATAAACAGGACAAGCAGAGAGAGTGCCATCTTTTACCTATTTTTCGGAGGTTTACAACCTCTTTAATTGGGACAAAGACAGCAATAAAATCTGACAGGTGTTCTAATCCCTCTCCACTCTATCCAAAACGAAAAGAAAAGTTTTGCCTTTAGTTATACTTTACAGCCCCTTTCACACTGGTGTGCTTTTGCTGTGCTTACAATGGGCCGTGCCTTTTTCAGGCACTTTTGAAAGTCAATAGGAACGCATTAGGAGCTCATCAGTGTGAAAGAAGGGCTCTTAAAGCAGAGCTCCACCCAAAAGGGGAAGCTCCGCTTGTTTGCTTCTGCCTCTGCTGCCACCTTTCAGGGGTGAGGGAGGAGCGAATACCTGTTTTTGATGAGGTCCCCCGGTAGTTTGGCCCCCCACCACAAGGCCATTCACAAAGCGCAGCGCACTTCGCACAAGCGCAGTAGGGAACTGGGCATGCCCCCCCCCCCCAGCATTGTTATTATAGCACGTTCACTGACATGCCTAAGGGCTCTGTTCGGCCTTCGTATCCTGGCAGGCACATCTGTACATTTCCAAGTGATTTCCCATGCATGTGCAAAGATGGAAAAAGATTTTGGACTTCCCTAATAGCTGTTTTTGCACATATGCGGGAAAACCCTGCTTTTGCAGAGATGGGGACCTGAAGCCATTTGTAAGAGAGGAAGGGGGCAGGAGGCAAGGCAGATTTTTTTTTTTTTTTTTTTTTTTTTTAAATAATAAACATGTTATACTTACCTCCACTGTGCAGCTCGTTTTGCACAGAGTGGCCCCGAATGGCGTCTTCTGGGGTCCCTCGGCGGCTGTCTCGGCTTCTCCCCGCAAGCACTCACCACCTTCATGCGAGCGAGCCAAAAATGTTAACCAAAAACGTAAATGTATTTTATTGTGATTTTATGTGATAGACCAACACAAAGTGGCACATAATTGTGGAGTGGAAAGAAAATGATAAATGGTTGTCAGAATTTCAATCCGTCATCTGAAAATGGAAAGACAATGGCACAACTGCAAACCTACCAAGACATGGCCGTCCACCTAAACTGACAGGCCGGGCAGGGAGATCATTCATCAGAGAAGCAGCCAAGAGAGGCCCATAGTAACTCTGGAGGAGCTGCAGACATCCACAGCTCAGGTGGGAGAATCTGTCCACAGGACAACTATTAGTGGTGCACTCCACAAATCTGGCCTTTATTGAGAGTGGCAAGAAGAAATCCCTTGTTGAAAGAAAGCCATAAGAAGTCCTGTTTGCAGTTTGCGAGAAGCCGTGTGGGGGACACAGCAAAGATGTGGAAGAAGATGCTCTGGTCAGATGAGACCAAAATTTTACTTTTTGGCCTAAAAGCAAAACGCTATGTGTGGCAGAAAACTAACACTGCACATCACCCTGAACACACCATCCCGACTGTGAAACATGGTGGTGGCAGCATCATGTTGTGGGGATGCTTTTCTTCAGCAGGGACAGGTAAGCTGGTCAGAGTTGATGGGAAGATGGATGGAGCCAAATACAGGGCAATTTTAGAAGAAAACCTGTTAGTCTGCAAAAGTCTTGAGACTGGGGCGGAGGTTCACCTTCCAGTAGGACAATGACCCTAAACATACAGCCAGAGCTACAATGGAATGGTTTAGATCAAAGCATATTCATGTGTTCGAATGGCCCAGTCAAAGTCCAGACCTAAATCCAACTGAGAATATGTGGCAAGACTTGAAAATTGCTGTTCACAGACGCTCTCCATCCAATCTATTTTGCAAAGAAGAATGGGCAAAAATGTCACTCTCTAGAGCTGGTAGAGACATCCACAAAAGACTTGCAGCTGTAATTGCAGTGAAAGCAGGGGCGGATCCAGGGGGGGGGCAACAGGGCAATTGACCCCCCCCCCCGAGACCATCTGTCACACTCACTTGCTTGCTCTGTTGTTTTTGTTTTTTTTTGCGCCTGATCTCCCGGACTTTGGGCACCCATTACCGGCCGGCCGTAAATCCTCTGGACCCCAAACTTGGCACAAATGTAGCATCGTTTGGTGTCTGGGAGACCTACGGCCGGGGAGAACCGATTTTTCAAAGCCGGGAACTCCTTCCATAGACTCCCATGTTAAACATCAGTCTAGTCATGGGCACAGTGAGGCATGGGCACAGTGAGGCACAGTGAGGCATGCAGATGGACACCCTAGGCTTATACTCGAGTCAATAAGTTTTCCCAGTTTTTTGGGGTAAAATTAGGTGCCTCGGCTTATATTCGGGTCGGCTTATACTCGAGTATATACAGTACTTGTTCTGCGGCTGCCGCTGCCTCTCTGAGTCTCTCTCTCAGTTTCTTACATCAGCCGATCAGCGGCGCAGAGAGAGAGAGACTCGTCTTATGTAGTTACGCGGCGCACTGACACGATACCAGGAGGGTAGGAGCCTTTTCCCTGCACGCTTGGCGTCTAGCAACGAGTGACGTCAGTGAGTCACATCGGGCCGCTCTGCGGGCAGGTGCGATAGCGTGCGGCTCCACAGACGGGTAAGAAAGCGGGCAGCTCCGTTTGCGGCATGGTTTGTGGGCGGGCGGCCGGTTCGTGGGCAGACCGTGCTGCTCAGTGTGTTGGCAGCGCAGGGGAAAGTGAGAGAGCAGGCTCAGTGTGGCAGCCGGGAGCGGGGGAGCAGAGAGATGAGATCGTCTCTCACCGCCCGTGCCTGCCCTGCATTCCTGCAGTGACTTCCGCCCTCACTGTGCAGGCAGCAGAGAGATTAGATTATCTCTCTGCTGCCTGACTCTGGGAGTCTGGGACACAGCAAGAGACAACCTAAACTACACCTTAGCAGGCAAGTTAGTGACAATCCGCAAGGTGTGGCAGACGACGTGGCAAGTGACAATCCGCAAATTGTGTCAGGTGACGTGGCAAATGAAAATCTGCATCTGGTGGCAGGCAAGTGACAATCAGCAAGGTGTGGAAGGTGATGTGGCAAGTGACAATCCACAAGGTGTGGCAAGTGACAATCCACAAGATGTGGCAGGTGACGTGGCAAGTGACAATCCGCAAGGTGTCGCAAGTGACACGCTCAGGGCTCCCACTAATTGCAGGCGACGGTGGCAAGTGACACACTGGGGACTCCCACTGATTCTGCATTGAACTATTTAATTTTATATTACAATGTAATAATATAAATAATGCGCTTCAATCATCCTGACACCATAACAACTATGGTGCCGGGATGATTGAAGCGCCGACACCAGCCATTTCCCTGATAAATTTCCCACAAAAAAAACATATTTTTTGGCAGTGCCCCTCCCGAGAAAAGACTCTGGATCCGCCCCTGAGTGAAAGGCGATTCTATTGACTCAGGGGGCTGAATACAAATGCACGCCACACTTTTCACATATTTATTTCTAAATAATTGTGAAAAACATTAATCATTTTCCTGCCACTTTGTGTTGGTCCCAATAAAATACATTTATGGTTTTTGGTTGTAACATGACAAAATGTGGAAAATTTCAAGGGGTTGGAATACTTTTTCGAGGCACTGTATCTGTGGAATGGGAGAACCAGCCAATCTGGGCTCTGACCCTGCCCTTCAGCAGAGATCATGTGACCAGATACTCTGCCTATGGATTATTTTACTCCATCACTGGAGGGAACCTAAAGTAAACTTTTCCCCAGTAAAAGGAAGTAGTATTCTTATTATACAGGAGTTATATAGTGCCAACAGTTTGTGCAGCGCTATATAACATTAGGGCAAACAGTACGGTTACAATCCAATATAGGAGGAATCGGAGAGCCCTGCTTGTAAGAGCCGGTTCACGCTACCGCGACCTGGGGGGCAACTTGTGTCGCCCCAAGTCACGCGACATGACAAATTACATGGAAGTGAACGAGAGCCATCTTAATGCACACTACTGAAGTCGCTCCAACTTCAGAAAAGGTTCCTATACTACTTCAAGGCGACTTCTAGGCGACTTGTACCCATTGATTTCAATGGAAGTCGCCTCCGAAGTCACATCCCTGTCTTAACTGAAGCAACTTTGCAGGAAGAGAAAATAGTTTTCTCAGGCAAACCCCTCCCTCCCACAAAGCTGATTACTCTTTGATTGGCCACTGAAAAAGTCCCCCGTCCTGGAGGCGACTTCAAGTAGCGCTGTGGTTCACGCTCAAGTCGTGTCCAAGTCGCGCACAAAGTCGTGTTGCCCCTGTGTGAACCGGCTCTTAGAGCTTACAATCTATAGTCATTCTATTACTTTTTTTTTTTATCCATCTCAGAAAGACCATTAAAATCGGTTTATGTTAAAGCGGAGTTCCTGCCGTTCCTGTGTTTATTAAACACTTCCAGCCCAGGCCTATTCTGGCACTTCGCTCCTACATGTAAAAATCTTAATTTTTTTTTTCTTAAATTACTCAGAACCCCCAAACATTATATATATATATATATATATATATATATATATATATTTTTAGCAGACACCCAAGGGAATACAATGGCGGTCGCTGCAACTTTTTATGTCACACGGTCTTTGCGCAGCGATTTTTCAAAGTGTTTATTTTGGAAAAAAAACGTTCATGAATAAAAAAAAAAAAAAAACTGCAAAGTTAGCCAAATGTTTTTGTATAACGTGAAAGATGATGTTACGCTGAGTAAATAGATACCCAACATGTCACACTTTAAAATTGCGCACATTCATAGAATGGCTCCAAACTTTGGTATCTAAAAATCTCCATAGGCGGCGCTTTAATTATTTTTTACAGGTTATCTTTTTAGAAATACAGAGAAGGTCTTGGGCTAGATTCTAGAATATTGCTCTCGCTCTAATGTTCACGGTGATACCTCACATGTCTGGTTTGAACGTCATTTACATATGCGTGCGCAACATACGTATGCGTTTTCTTCTGCGTGGGACGGGGGCACTTTTAATTTTTTTATTGTTTATTTTATTTAAAAAATATATATTTTTTACACTTTCCCTTTTTAAATTTATTTATTTTTGACCACTTTTATTCCTATTACAAGGAATGTAAACATCCCTTGTAATAAGAATAGTGCGTGACAGGTCCTCTTTATGGAGAGATGTGGGGGTCTATAAGTCCCCACATCTCTCCTCTAGGCTGGAAAGCCTGAGAGCAACAAAAAAAAAACGATCTCAGGATTTCCTGCCAAATCTCCCGGCATTGTTTACTCCTGCCAGGCCCGGCGTGATGTCATAACGTCGCGCCCGGGGCTCCGAGAGTCATAGAGACTGCCGTCTGACCCTCGGTTTTCTCTATGGCTAACTTCCGGCGTCGGTGGATTTCTTCTCCGGCTCACCGATCCACGGGTGAGCCGGTGGAAGCACCGGAGGGGGGGGCATCCCCTCCCGCCGCCTGTAAGAACGATCAAGTGGCTGAACTGCCGCTATGATTGTTCTTACGGTGAAGGAAATTTCTGGCTGAAAATAATGATATCTGCAGCTGCAGGCATGATTCAGATATCACCACTCAAAGTCCAGGACGTCATATGAGGTGCCTTGGGCGGGAAGTGGTTAAAAGTCAGCGGCTACAAAAAGTGTAGCTGCTGACTTTAATTAAACACACACTCACCTGTCCCACGGTCCAGCGATGTGGCCGCCCGAAGCCTCGGTTCTCTCCCCCAACTCTCCCTGTCGCCGGCATCACTAGTGTGGGCACCCGGCTGTGACAGCTTGCGGCTTCACAGCCGGGTGCGCACTGCATGACCGGGCAGTCTTCTGGGACCTGTTGCGTGTCCCAGAAGATTATAGGGAGGGGGAGAGGAGAACTTTCGCTCGGGCCTCCTAGGTGTCCCGAGCAGAAGTGGGAGCTGGGCACCCACCTATCAAAATTAGGTACCCGCTCCCCCCCCCCCCCCACAAAAAAAAAAGACACACATAAATGTGGCATGTCAGGGGGTCTGGAGTCCTTAAAGCGGAACATCCACTTTTGGGTGGAACTCTGCTTTAAAGTGTTAGTATAGGTCAACTTGATTGATGGATCAGATGTAACGGTGTTGACAGTAATGACTTGTTTTCTAATAGAGTGACATGTCATATGTAGGCAGCCACCTGTCCGTTACAACAGCAAATGACAATATACTAAATACAGCAAAGAACTGCCATTCAGTGGTCACTTAGTTCTGAGCTTCACATATTCAGCCGACAAGACGCAATACCAAGCTTATTGGGATGGTAGCCCTGTTGAAGAATTGCCCCAAGTCCCATGCACACAGAGCATTAAAAGGTTGCTTTTAGGGGCATCTTCCTCCAAAGGCCCCTCCATGTTAGCTTATTTGTCCATGCCCACATATGAAGAAGGAACACTCCAGGTGCCACGCTTCGACAAAGCCCAACAGTCTCTATAGTAAACACAGCCTCAGCCCAGGTTCTGTCCAGGCCACCTGGCTTGGGTGACACCTGGGCTGAGGCTGCTTTTACTATAGAAAGACTGTTGGGCTTTATCAGAGTGCAGCACCTGGGGTGTTCCTTCTTCATAAGGCTCCATTTACACCATGGCGTTCTGGATCGTGGGTGGAATCGCGGTAATTCTACCTGAGATTCCAAATCTCGGGACTCCCTTGCAATCTACGTTTTTTTTAATGGTTCCGGAATCGCTGCTAGACACACTTGCTTTCAATGGCACTCATATTGCGACGCCAATTTGCCACGATTGTCGCCCAACGAATCATGGTAAAATCGCACAAAAAGAATCGCCGGATGCTTGTCGCCCAAAATAAGTTCCAAAACTTCTTTTGGGAGACAGTTGTCCCACAATTCTGTTTGTGTGATTTTTTTATTTTTTTTTTACCGTGATTCGTCGGGCGGCAAAATGACGTCGCAATATGAGTGCCATTGAAAGTAATGGGGATCGCAAGGGCGTATAGTGTGTTACGGCGATTCGGGAATCGCAGGCAGAATGGTGGCGATTAACCCCCTAGCCTGCACCCTCAGCAGGGGTTTACTGGATTTGGACGAACAAGAGCCTGGAGCGGCACTCCTAATTCTTTGGTGTGGGTTCCATGCACACATAGACGTTTAGAGTTCCAAAAGAAAAACCCACTACCAGCACATCCAGGAGCAGCAGCTTATTGGCAGAAAAAATGCTGTAATGCATCTAAATGACGTTAATGCTAAGCTATCAAGTGCTTGAACTAGTTCTTTATTCCAATGGCCAGAATAAATTATTATCCAATTGAAGACCAGGCCTTTTTTCTGGCACTTTTTATTTACAAGTAATAATCAGTAATTTTTTGCTAGTAAATTTGTTAAAACCCCCAAACCTTTATAAAAAATATATATATATATATATATATATATATATCTCTATCTCTATCCATGGGCGACATTTTAAAAGCCTTTATAGGTTACCACTTTAAATTTATACAGGAGGTCTGGCGCTAGAATTACTTACCATAATCTGGCGTTCACGGTGATATCTCACATGTGTGGACAATCGCTGTTTTCATGCAGGTGTTCGCCTTTGCGTGCGAGCATGGGAGGATAGGGGCACTTTAAAACTGCTCTTAGTGGAGAGATCTGGGGCTTATAAGACCCCAGATCCCTCCTCTGCCCTTAAAAGCATTTGATCACACCAAGATCGATGTGGTCAAATATTTTAGATTTTTTTTTTTTTTTAAATGGTTGTTCCTGTAAATGTTATAGTAACCAAAGGTGGGTTACCATTCAGAGAGGGCAGATTGATTTTATCCAAAATTACCT
Source organism: Rana muscosa (assembly GCA_029206835.1). Taxonomy (NCBI): domain Eukaryota; kingdom Metazoa; phylum Chordata; class Amphibia; order Anura; family Ranidae; genus Rana; species Rana muscosa. Next base: position 303,531,915 of record CM055127.1, read on the forward strand.
CCTATGATGCACCTGACATACATGCTCCAATTCATTACCACGTGTTCATATTCACCAGACTCAGAATGTGCTGCATATAAGGATTTTAAAAGGAATGTTCAATAATGCATGTAAGAAACGCTTGATGTAAATAATCTTATTACTATGTGTTCTTGCAATTCACAATCAAAGCCACTGCACGCCGATGTAATTTTATCCACTTTATTGAAACTTGATTAGATAAGGCTCTTGGTTAATAACTCTTGACATGTTGCACCCCAAAAGAAGAGGCTTATTTGTAGAGGTATATCTTTGATTATACTGATGGTATGTGGTGGCTTTAATCACAAATGGAATGACTGAGGAGCAGAGATGGACTTACAGGCCAGATCCAGCACTTGTGTCTGGGACTGTAACTCATTAAGGGTTTGGAGCACTGTCCATAAACTTTAATTTACAAAATCGAGTTTTTGATGACATACTGTCTGTATATATGAGTAGCCATATATTCTGTTACATATTTAGATTCTACTTTCCGCTTTTGTGATGCTACATAAGTGGTTGTGCTGCTACTTCTCTCACGTCATCTGACTCATTGAAAACAATGCACTCCCTGTGTGGCTAATATCTCAACGGTTGGCAACAGTTACAGTTAGGAAGCTTATTCACAGCAGCTTATCTACCTTGCCTTACAAAATCTCCACATTTTAATAAAATAACACAAAAAGAAAAAGGGAGATTGCAGAATGTTAAAGTAGAATTCTGCGTTTAACCACTTGCCCTCTGGAAGGTTTTACTTCCTTCATGACCAGGCCATTTTTTTTGCTGTTCGACACTGCGCTACTTTAAGGCCCCATACACACTATTAGTTTTTCTGCAGATTTTTGTCTTCAGATTTACCAAAACCATGTAATATGAGGTCAAACCTTAAGAGTTTCAATTTGTATGCAATCAGGCAGGCCCTTGCACTACATGGTTTTGGTAAATCCAAAGACAGAAATTTGCAGAAAATCGAATAGTGTGTATGGGGTCTAACTGTCATTTTCCTGGTCATGCAACACTGTAAGCAAAAAAAAATAATATTTTTTTTATTTTCACTTGGCCCCACCCCCTGCTCCCCTATAACTGTATTTGATTGATAGGAGTGAGAGATAATGGTATTTATTCTGCCCATTGAGGAGGGAGACAGCGGCTAGAGCCGCTACTCTCATGCACATCGCTGGATCGGATCGGGCTCAGGTAAGAATAAGGGAGCTGGGGGGAGCATAGAATGCATTAAAGTGGAGTTCCACCCTAAAATGGAACTTCCACTTTTCGGATCCCCCCCTCGGTGTCACATTTGGCACCTTTCAGGAAGGAGGGGGGAGCAGATACCTGTATAATGCAGGTATTTGCTTCCACTTCCGGGCATAGATAGCCGAAAATATCTATGCCATGTCCGACCCCCTCCTCCGTCCCCCCCGCTGTCTTCTGGGAGACACACAGGTCCCAGAAGACAGCAGGGACCATTCAGATTGCGCAGCGCGACTCGCGCATGTGCAGTAGGGGACCAGGAAGTCACTTCCTGATTCCCTTAACGAAGCAGCACCTGAGAGCCGAGGGACAGACCAGCTTCAGGTGCCGACATTACGGGCGCCCTGGACAGGTAAGTGTCCATATTTTATAAGTCAGCAGCTGCAGTATTTGTAGCTACTGACTTTAACCACTTCTTCAGACCCGGACCATTTTGCTGGTCAAAGACCAGGCCACTTTTTGCGATTCGGCACTGCGTCATTTTAACTGACAATTGCGCGGTCGTGCGTCGTGGCTCCCAAACAAAATTGGCGTCCTTGTTTCCCCACAAATAGAGCTTTCTTTTGGTGGTATTTGATCACCTCTGCGGTCTTTATTTTTTGCGCTATAAACAAAAATAGAGCAGCAATTTTGAAAAAAAAACAATATTTTTTACTTTTTGCTATAATAAATATCCCCCAAAAATATATATAAAAAAAACTTTTTTCCTCAGTTTAGGCCGATACGTATTCTTCTACATATTTTTGGTAAAAAAAATCGCAATAAGCGTTTATTGAATGGTTTGCGCAAAAGTTATTGCGTCTACAAAATAGGGGATAGTTTTATGGCATTTTTATTTATTAATATTTTTTTTTTTACTAGTAATGGCGGCGATCAGCGATTTTTATCGTGACTGCGACATTATGGCGGACACATCGAACACCTTTGACACATTTTTGGGACCTTTGTAATTTTTACAGCGATCAGTGCTATAAAAATGCACTGATTACTGTGAAAATGACACTGGCAATGAAGGGATTAACCACTAGGTGGCGCTGTAGGAATTAAGTGTGCCCTAGTGAGTGATTCTTACTGTAGGGGGCGTGGCTTGGCGTGACATGACACTAATCACTGCTCCGATCACACGGAGCGGAAATCAGTGTCATTGTCACTAGGCAGAGCGGGGAGATGCTTGTTTACACTAGCATCTCCCCGCTCTATCTCTCCGTGAGACGATCGCGGGTATCCCCGCGGCGATCGAGTCCACGGGACCCACGGTCGGGCTCACGGAGAAAGCGGCAGGGTCGCGAGCGCGCCGCTGGCGGCGCGTGGGACCACACGGCGGCATCTTGAAGGGGACGTACCTGTACGTGCTTATGCCTGTTCGTGCCACTCTGCCGACGGAAATATACAGGAGGCGGTCCTTAAGTGGTTATAAAAAAATTATTTAGGCGGAACTCCGCTTTAAGGTAAAAAAGAACCTTGAGGCTTTAGAACCACTTTAGGTATAAAATCCTCATTGGTATTCACTCCCTCACTCCAGCTGCAGATTCTTTATACACCCTGTTCCAAATTATTATGCCAATGATATTTTTCTAATTTACCTAAATAATTGATGTAAACAGTCAGCACAATTCTCATGTTATCAACTATTAAGAGTACAATTCAAATTTTATTGAACAAACCTCCTAATAATAACAGTTTTTTTTTTTTTTTTTTTTTTAAATAAAAAACTTACAGTGCACTGTTCCAAATTATTACGCACAGTAAGTTTTAAAACACTTTATAGGTTTTAAAGAACTGAAAATTGTCATTTGTTGTGTTTGCAGCATATTTGCTGAAATCAAAAGCTATTTCAATCAAACTTTGAACAACATTTTAACTTTTTAAACATTTTAACAGGTCACGTTACATTTTAACATAGGACCCCTTATTTGATAGCAGCTTCACAAGTCTTGCATCCATTGAACTTGTGAGTTTTTGGACATTTTCTGCTTGAATTTGTTTGCAAGATGTCAGAATAGTCTCCCAGAGCTGCTGTTTGGATGTAAACTGCCTCCCACCCTCATAGATCTTTTACTTAAGGATGCTCCAAAGGTTCTCAATAGGATTGAGGTCAGGGGAGGATGGAGGCCACACCATGACTTTCTCTCCTTTTATCCCCATAGCAGCCATTGATGCAGAGGTATTCTTTGCAGCATGAGATGGTGCATTGTCATGCATGAAGATGATTTTATTACGGAAAGCATAGTTCTTCCTTCTGTACCAGGGAAGGAAGTGGTCGGTCAGGAACTCCACATACTTTGCAGAGGTCAGCTTTACACCTTCGGGGACCCTAAAGGGGCCGACCAGTTCTCTTCCCATGATTCCGGCCCAAAACATGGACTCCACCACCACCTCGCTGACGTCGCAGCCTTGTTGGAACAGGGTGGCCGTCCACCAACCATCCACTACTCCATCCACCTGGACCATCCAGGGTTGCACGGCACTCATTGAACAGGACTGTTTGAAAATTAGTCTTTGTGTATTTTTCTGCCCAATGCAGCCGTTTCTGCTTGTGAGCATTGGTTAGTGGTGGCCGAATGGAAGGTTTATGCACAGTTGCAAGACTCTGGAGGACTCTACACCTTGATGTCCGTGGGACTCCAGAGGCACCAGCAACTTCAAATATCTGTTTGTTGCTATGTAATGGTGTTTTAGCAGCTGCTCTCTTGATACGGTGCATGGATCTGGCAGAAATCTTCCTCAATGTGCCTTTATCTGCACGAAACCCGTCTATGCTCTGAAACAGCCACAAATCCCTTAATAGTGTGATGATCACGCTTACGTTTTCGTGAAATATCGAATGTTTTCATACCTCGTCCAAGGCATTGAACTATTTCACTCTTTTCCGCAGCAGAGGGATCCTTTTTCTTCCCCATATTGCATGAAAATGGTGCTCTGCTTAATAATGTGGAACACCCTCCTTTTGTAGTTTTTCCTTTAACCACTTCAGCCCCAGACCATTTCACTGGCCAAAGACCAGCCCACTTTTTGCGATTTGGCAATGCGTCGCTTTAACTGACAATTGCGCGGTCGTCTGACGAAGCTCCCAAACAAAATTGACGTCCTTTTTTTCCCACAAATAGAGCTTTCTTTTGGTGGTATTTGATCACCTCTGCGTTTTTTTTTGTTTTTTTTTGTGCTATATACAAAAATAAAGCGACAATTTTGAAAAAAATTCTATATTTTTTACTTTTTGCTATAATAAATATCCCCCCAAAAATATATAAAAACATATATTTTTTCCCTCAGTTTAGGCCGATACGTATTCTTCTACATATTTTTGGTAAAAAAATCTCAATAAGCGCTTATTGACTGGTTTGCGCAAAAGTTATAGCATCTACAAAATAGGGGGTAGTTTCATGGAATTTTTATTAATAATTTATTTTTACTAGTAATGGTGGCGATCTGCGATATATATTTTTTTTTTTATTGTCGGACACTTTTGACCCATTTTTGGGACCATTGTAATTTTTACAGCGATCAGTGCTATAAAAATGCAGTGATTACTGTAAAAATGACACTGGCAGTTTAGGGGTTAACCACTAGGTGGCGCTGAAGGGGGTTAAGTCAGTACTAGGGAGTGATTCTTACTGTTAGGGGGCGTGGCTACACGTGACACATCACTGATGACCGTTCCCAATCATGGGAAACAGCCATCAGTGACATGTCACTAGGCAGAATAGGGGAATGCCTTGTTTACAAAGGCATCCCCCTGTTCTGCCGTTGCCGACCGCAATCGCAGGCTGCCCGGGAACATCGAGTTCCCGGGACCCGCTCACGAGGCACGCGCCTGCTGGGCGGCAAATTTAAAGGGTCGTACAGGTACGCCCATTTGCCTGCCCGTGCCATTGTGTCGACGTACATCTGCGTGCGGCGCTTGGCAAGTGGTTAATTGGGCTCACCTGGCAATCTAATTATCACAGGTGTCTGAGATTGTTTTCAGTGATCAAAAGAGCCCTGAGGCCGGGTTCACACTTGTGCGACACGACAGCCGTCCTTCTTTGGATCCGACTTTGCCCTGCAACATGAAGCCGACATATGTCTGACTTCCAATGAACGGGGATCCGACTTGGATCCCCGCCAATACCAGGCACTGTGTTTGGTATGAATCTTGAGCGGGAACTCCACACCAAATTTGAAATAAAAAACCGGCATGGGTTCCCCTCCAAGAGCATACCAGGTCCTTGGGTCTGGTATGGATTTTAAGGGGAACCCCCTACGCCAAAAAAACGGCATGGGGGTCCCCCCAAAATCCAAACCAGCCCCTTATCCGAGCATGCAGCAACCTAGCAGGCCGCAGGGGAAGAGGGGGGGGGTCGAGAGAGCGCCCCCCCTCCCTCCTGAACCGTACCAGGCCACATGCCCTCAACGTGGGGGGTTTGGTGCTTTGGGGCAGGGGGGCGACCTGCGGCCCCCCCACCCCAAAGCACCCTGCCCCCATGTTGATGAGGACAGGGCCTCTTCCCGACAACCCTGGCCGTTGGTTGTCGGGATATGCGGGCGGGGGGCTTATCGGAATCCGGGAGCCCCCCTTTAATAAGGGGGGCCCCCAGATCCCGGCCCCCCACCCTATGTGAATGAGTATGGGGTACATCTTACCCCTACCCATTCACCTGGTGGAAAAAAATGGCAATAAAAAAACACACACAGCTTTTTAAAGCAATTTATTGCACAGCTCCGGGGGTCTCTTCCGTCTTCGGGGGTCTCCGGTGTCGTCTCCACGCTCTCCGGTTCTTCCTTCCTTCTGCCGGGCCTCCGCTATCTTCTTCCAGCTCTTTTGCTAGCGGGGCCCGGTCTTCTCCGTTGCCTTCTTCCCTCGCTCTCCGGTTCTTTCTTTCTTCCTTCTGCCGGCCCCTCCACTATCTTCTTCCAGCTCTTTTGCTAGTGGAGGGGGCCGGTCTTCTCCGTCGCCGTTGGCGTCTTCTTCCCTCTTCTTCTTCTCGATGTTGACACGTCGCTTCCTCCCGCTGTAATGCTTGGCTGTTCGCTCCGCAGCGATTTATTATAGGCTTCTCATGACGTCACAGTCACATGCTCCGGGTGGCCCCGGAGCATGTGACTGTGACGTCATGGGAGCATGTGACTGTGACGTCATGAGAAGCCTATAATAAATCGCTGCGGAGCGAACAGCCAAGCATTACAGCGGGAGGAAGCGACGTGTGAACATCGAGAAGAAAACCGGGCCCCTCCACTAGCAAAAGAGCTGGAAGAAGATAGTGGAGGGGCCGGAGAAGGAAAGAAGGAAAGAAAGAAAGGAGAGAGAGAGAGAGAGAGAGAGAAGAAGGCGATGGAGAAGACCGGGCCCCGCTAGCAAAAGAGCTGGAAGAAGATAGCGGAGGCCCGGCAGAAGGAAGGAAGAACCGGAGAGCATAGAGACGACACCGGAGACCCCCCGGAGCTGTGCAATAAATTGCTTTAAAAAGCTGTGTGTGTTTTTTTATTGCCATTTTTTTCCACCAGGTGAATGGGTAGGGGTACGATGTACCCCATACTCATTCACATAGGGTGGGGGGCCGGGATCTGGGGGCCCCCTTATTAAAGGGGGACTCCCGGATTCCGATAAGCCCCCCGCAGACCCCGACAACCAACGGCCAGGGTTGTCGGGAAAAGGCCCTGTCCTCATCAACATGGGGGCAGGGTGCTTTGGGGTGGGGGGGCTGCAGGTCGCCCCCCTGCCCCGAAGCACCAAACCCCCCATGTTGAGGGCATGCGGCCTGGTACGGTTCAGGAGGGGGGGCGCTCTCTCGCCCCCCCTCTTCCCCTGCGGCCTGCCAGGTTGCGTGCTCGGATAAGGGTCTGGTTTGGATTTTGGGGGAACCCCCACGCCTTTTTTTTTCGGCGTAAGGGTTCCCCTTAAAATCCATACCAGACCCAGGTGCCTGGTATGCTCTCGGAGGGGGAACCCATGCCGGTGTTTTATTTAAAATTTGGCCTGGAGTTCCCCCTCAAGAGCAGCAGAGCACAAGTCGCATGCCAAAGTCAGATCATGCAAGACTGCGGTCCGACTTTGATCCGACTTCAATGATAGTCAATGGGCTGAAGTCGGACCAAAGTAGTACAGGGAGCATTTTCAAAGTCGGACCGACATGTGTAGGACCAGTTAAGACAGCTCCTATAGGGAAACATTGATTTTCACACGTCATGCGACATGAGCTCCCAATGTCGGAGCGTTTGTCGCCCCAGTGTGAACCCGGCCTGAAACACAATGCCATCCATGAATTAAACTGAAAAACAAAATATTTAATCTTTGACACTGAAATAGAATTTGCATAATCATTTGGAACAGGGTGTAAATAATATGGGTGAATTGTAGGCAAATGTACTTAGAGTCACCTGCAGTTTATAAATGTTCACCAAAACCTGGAAAATAACGAGGGCTCCATTCTAAGGCCTCGTACACACGAACGAGTTTCTCGGCAAAAACCAGCAAGAAACTTGCTGGCAGAGATTTCTTGCCGAGAAATTCGTTTGTGTGTATGGTTTCTCGTCAAGAAAAGCGACTCGAATCTCGACGAGAAAATAGAGAACCCGCTCTCTATTTTCTCGTCGAGATTCTCGTCAGCCTGTTTCTCGACGAGAAAATGGTGTGTGTGTGTGTACACTTACCTTTTCGCCAGGAAGCCCGCGCATGCTCGAAATGACTTCGACGCATGCGCGGTAGCTTCCTAGTCATAGGATAGGGTGAACCAAGATGGCGGCGACGGCATCGAATGTGACGAGCGCATGCTCGTCGTATTCGATGACGTCACCGCGTTCGCTCCATTCAAAGAACCGCGGGTTCTTTGAATGGAGCATGTGTACACTCGGCCGGGACAAGTTTCTTGTCCAAGAATCTCGTCGAAAAAAACGACATGTTTTTTCCGACCAGAATCTCGGCCGTGTGTACGAGGCTTTAGGCTCCATTCACATCTTGGTGTCCCCGGATCACCAGCAGAATCGCCACGATTCTTTTGGGGAACAGGTGTCCGCTATTCTGTTTTTGCGATTTTATTTTTTTACCGCGATTCGCCGGACGACAATCACGGCAAAATTCACTAAGATCAAAAGTGAAGTTGTTGCTCATATGATCTAGGTTTCAAGACTATATGAAGTGCAGGTTACCAGTGTAAAATGTTGCAACAATCCTGGTTGCATTGTGTTCTTCCAGTTTGTATGAATTGTCTTTTTCTTGTCAAAGGGAGGGCAGCTGGGCCCATCTATGCACTTGCAAACAACCTCCTTTTTAATATGTTTATAACCATTGCTTCTTTATCATCAATAATAAACCCAATGCACACTTTGTCCATTCTTTCCAGTACAGTATAATTCCAGTTCACTTGCTTTCGCCATGTTTTGGTCCACAGATTTGCTGTGATTGGCTATTCATATTATTTCACTGGGGTCCTTTTTCACTTACTGATATTCACTGACAGTCCTTAATCTGCCCATTTAGCCTAAATAAATGCCCTCCTGAGCAATAGAGATGTGATTTAAACATTGAGTGATGGCATTTGCTAGACATTGAGGAAAAATGCATACAAGAATAGAAGTAGTTTAGTATAATCAACAAATTCCATCTTGAGTATGACTTGTGTACTGTCATCTGAATGTGGAAAATAGAATATATTATTCTAATTACCTCTAATAATAATTACCACAGCCATACCATCTGCCCATGAATGAGTTAAAGGTTAAAGTCACATGCTGGGATTGTTCCCTGCCCGCCATGCTTACAGCTGATGCAAAGGAATCTGCCCTGTTGCATATCTCTGTCTCTCTGGATGCAGCAAATTCTTCTTATCCCTCTGCTTGGAAGTCTGTTTGCCATTAACAACATCAGTGCCAGCTTAGTGAACTGAGCGCAAATAAGGATTCTGCTTTCTTTTTTTTCGTTTCTGCAAATTTAAGACTAGAGGCAAGTAATAAAAAAGTTAATTGACCATTATTATCCTGAAAATAGGCAAGGGAACAGAACCGCTGTATGTTTTGCATTTGAAAGCTCTAATACTAGTAAAATATTAGAAAGTGGTACAGTGCTATGCAAAATGTTTTAGTAGCAGTCACTGTTCTGTATAAAGTGAGATGAGGCTGTACAGACATCATTATAGCTTACCCAGATATATAAAAGACAGCAAGAGTTTTGGCTAGAAGAGCATACAGTCAGAAAGTTTGGAATAATAGATTTTTAGGTGAACAGGCATTGTTGGAAAGAGGGTGGTAAACCGCCAAATCATTTCTTAAAGTGACACTCAACATACAATGTTTAAAGTGGTTGTAAACCTCAGACATGAAATACGAACAAAGCACATCTCTCAATAGTGTGTACTTGTCTCCGCTAAGAGCTCTAAGTGTCATTTATGTCTTCTGCTTCATTCCTCTGCTATCAGCACGAATCGCTTCTAACAAGTGTAGCGGCCTCACCCCGTCCTCTTTAGCCAGGGGTATGTCACGCGACAGAGTGAGATACGCTACGGCCCATGTCCTCCCCATAACTGTGGGTGAGGTGAAGGCCAATACCTGATGTTTCCTCGGGCCGGTGTGTCCTGGGCATGTACCGAGTCTGCTGTGCAGAAACCACCAAACCACCCTTTGCTCCCATTAACAGAGTCCATACACCGATCACAGTCCAACTGTTGGTTTATTTCGTATCTCCACATACAGGCAATGCGATGGCATGATACGGTGGGATGAGCAGGTCGAGGCACTATACTGATCTGGGTCCCTACACCCCCTGTGCTATGACCAAGGGTTGTAGGAGTCTTGACATGAATACCTCCGTTGCGTTGCGGCCCCTATCAGGGGAAGATGTCCTCCAAGGGAGTTACCGAAGGCCCATCCGTCACCGGGTTGACACTACACCGGGTCTTCGAACGAGTGACCTCCCCAGCCTCCTCACCTCAGATGCGGGTCCCCTCGCAAGGGGCGCCCTGGAACCACTTCACCCTTGCGGGACCCGGTCGAAGTCACCGGGCCCCAGGCCTCCTCAATAGTACCTCACCCCAGGCTGAAGGTGCCTGGGATGGAACCCCAACTTCATCCCGGCCAGGCCTAGGGCGCCTAGGCCGGGAACCTTGAATCGCCCGCACCCAGGCTGAAGGTGCCTGGGTGCGTGAAGAGATGATCCCCGAAGACAGACTTCGTGGCCAGGGCGTCTCCCCCTTTTATCTCCTCCCGTCGATACCACGGCGGGTTCCCCGCCCCAGCCGTACCATCTCCAGGAAGGGACAAAAAAGGGTAGCACTGTGGTAGTGATTCTACCTCGAGCCTGTAGGTACTCCGCCACCCACAGGCAAAGGAGAATATTGCACCACCCAATCCTCCACGAATAACAAAAAGGGGTCTAAACCCTGCCATAATTACACACCTGGGTCACTCTACCCCCAGGTGTATCCCACTAACTTTGAAGACCCCGCTACACAAGTTTTCCTGACACCAAGATAAAAAAGGTGACAGGGGAGGGAGCTCCAGCTAAATGACAGCCTCAGCTCTGTTCCTGTGTGGAGGGGGGTGTGTCCCTTCCCTCCAATCAGCTGTCGGAGCTCTCCTCACTGAGCTCTGCAGATTGCGACTTCAGCTACCTCTCCGCCACTTTTTTCTGAACTCTCAGACAAGCTTTAGAATTCAGCACTTTGAACAGATGTAGAGAAGACTGCAGATAGACCAGTACAATTTATGTAGCAGGATTTGTTACATCTCTGTGCATGGCCGAGGCCAGTCACGTCACTGGTTATATGTAAGGGTTTACAACCACTTTAATTGCCATTATACCTTCTATTTAAGTATAAAAATCATGCCACTGTATTTAATTTAATATAAAAGCTCATCCGAATACCCTATTTAATCATTGCTATTCAGAGTTCATATGACATTTTCCAGGACTTTCCTGTCCTCGGGGAGGAGTTTCTAAGACTGTGCTGATGTATGAATCTGTGTCTGCACAGCATCGATTGGTGCTGTGTTGGTCACATGACATAAAAAAAGGCTTTCAGAATTGAGAATTAAAAAAAAAAAAAAATTTATAGCAACAAAGTGTTTTAAAGCTTCATACAAATCTATATTTCAAAGCAAATGTTTATTTTTTTGCAATAACATGGTGTAGGTGGAGTTTATATTAACTCACTATAGCTTTCACTTTGTTTACACTGTAAAGATAACTGGAGGAGGTTCTGCCAATCGCAGGCTGTGTCACCCCTCCAGCCTGTGTCTATAGTGTGTATGCAATTCCGACACGCAAAATTCCTACTCATGCTCGGAAACCAATTCAACGCATGCTCGGAAGCATTAAACTTAATTTTCTCGGCTCGTTGTAGTGTTGTACGTCACCGCGTTCTTGACGGTCAAAAGTTCAGAGAACTTTTGTGTGACCGTGTGTATGCAAGCCAAGCTTGAGCGGAATTCCGTTGGAAAAACCATCCAAGGTTTTTCCGACGGAAAATCTGATCGTGTGTACGGGACATTAGAGGTAATTTGAGTCATTTTACATCCAGCCAACCATAGACTAAAGCCCTGTACACACGACCGGTTTTCCCGGCAGCAAAACTGCCATGAGAGCTTTTGGCCGGGAAAATCGGCCGTGTGTATGCTTCATCGCAGTTCTCCCGACAGGAAAACTGCCGCGAATCGCAGCGGGAAAAAAGAGAGCTGGTTCTCTTTTTTCCCGCCGGGATTCCCGGCAGACTTTTTCCCCGTCGTGAAAACCGGTCGTGTGTATGCTTTTCCGAGGGCAAAAAAAACGTGCATGCTCAGAATTAAGTATGAGACGGGAGCGCTCGTTCAGGTAAAACTAGTGTTCGTAATGGAGATGGCACATTCGTCGGCATTCTGAACAGCAGAAAACGATCTGAAAGAACGAAGACTGAAAAGCGCGAATCGTCTCTCACCAAACTTTTACTAACACACGATAACACGAGATCAGCAAAAGCAGCACAAAGGGTGGCACCGTTGGATTTGAACGTCCCCTTTATTGTGCCTTCGTACGTCACCGCGCTTTGGACCGGCGGGATTTTGTCTGACAGTCTGTACGCAAGACAAGCTTGGCAGGAATCCCGTCGGGGAAAACCGACGCTTTTCTATCCGATGGGAAAACCGGCCGTGTGTACAGGGCTTGACATAGAGATCCAATCACCTTGATAGGTGACAGATGGACCCGATCAGGCTGCCTGTGTGAAAGACGCCTTAAACTATAACTAAAGGCAAAACTTCTTTTCATTTTGGATAGAGTCGAGAGTGAATAGAACCCCTTTTAGTTTTCTTTTGCTGTCTGTGCCCCCATTAAGGTGATTCGTCCTCTCTGTTTGTCCTGTTTACCATTATCATTGAAAGCAAAAGTAAAGAAAATTCCAAATTTTGGGTTGTCCCCAGGAAAGTAACAGAGGGGAAAATCTTCCAATGGAGACACTAGTTTCTGTTGACCTGGGGGAGGGGGGTCCCCAAAGATTTTTTTTTCATTTGCAGGGATTTCCTCTCACTTCCTGTTTGGCTATGGGGCAGGAAGTAAAAGGAAATCTCCGCAATGGGACACAGATGGAGGGAAAAAAAAATCTGACAGGGGTTATAACACTCCTTACTCTATCCAAAATGAAAAAAAAGTTTTGCCTATAGTTCTACTTACATTTTTTTTTTTGCCAAATAATTATATTGGAGAATTGCTGGCTATTTACATACTGATGATAGCTGACAGTTCCCTTCTCACACTTAAGTGTGTTAAGAACATACATCTGCAAACTAATGTTTACCTACTCTACTCGAGGAGTAAAAGTTGTTTGTTCCCGTCCTTTTTTTTCTTTCTTTGGTTGTTTTTTTATTTAATGAGAATTGTTTTCTTTTCTTTTAGGTGACTCAGCACCCAGGTGTCTAATAGTCCTTCCCGCATAGACTAACAGAACTTCCTGATGTGTGTGCCAAAAGTTTTATCAGCAGATAATGCATGTGACATCACCTAACACTGAGCCCTATGAAGACATTCTGGAATCCTAGGCAAGGACAATAAATTAATTTTGTTTTGAGAAGCTCTGGACTACCTGTGTTTCAGTGATCTGTTTGTGCCCACCCATATGAGGATTACAATAGAATGCTAGCTTCGCTAAGCATGTCCAAGTCCTGCTGAGCTGGTTTTCTGCTGGTTTGATCTAAGCACAACTTGCTTATTTGTTTGAATGGTGGGAGTACATCATCGGCAACAGTAAATGTGAAGGGCTGAGGATAAAACTCTAAACAATGTGGAGGAACTGGTTCTGAAATAGATTTGTCTGAGAAAGCTCGGAGCAGAGGTCACGGGATGGCATCTCGGGAAAGACTCTATGAGCTATGGATGCTGTATTGTAGCAAAGTAAGTATTGCACTTTTATTGGCTTTGTAATATATTGCAGATGTATTGGGGAGGGTCTAGTCTGTACCGAGAGGAATACCGAGGCCGCCATGCAGGATTGTCTGTGGCTGGGGTACTTTCCAATTTACTGATCTGGAACAAGCATGCACATCAGGAATCTCAAGTAAAGCTGAAACTAGTATACTTGTTTTTATTCAGTGAATGTACTGAAGATATTGGATCAGTATGTCTGCCAAGGTAGTAGTTTCAGAAGGAGAGTTCAGCTATAGCTGCCTCTGTATGAATATGATTAATTTCCAGCCGTGATTCACACTAATGCGAATGCACAGGAACCGCACTGTGTTTATGTGATCTGCTGCTGGTGTCAAAAGCAGGCTGCAGAGCACAGTGCATTTGCATGAACCGGATCGCATGGGTGTAAACACTGTGATTCCTGTGCAAATCACATGCAGTGTGAACCAGAGCTGAAGAGAAATCATGCAAAATGTGGTATTTCCGTTTTTTATATGCATGCTTACAGAGGTTTTCTTTATTTTTTGACTGTGCTGCCAAAATGTTATGGGAAATAAAATGAACCCTTCCCAAAAAGTACCATACCTCTTCTTTTGCAGCAACCATTATTTGGATTTTTTGCTTTAAGTGCTGATTTAGGTTCCATTCACATTTGTACGACTCCAAAATTGCACCAACTTTGACGCAGCTTTGGATGGGTAAACCCACAAGTCCCAGATTTTATGAAACTTACAAGGGCAACCTATGGCTTCATATGTCAATCTATTGGATGGGTGCAACTTGGATAGGACTTTGGTTTTGACCTGTGATAATGGACAACTGTCGCACAACTGTTGCATTGTATAACATTCAGGTATAGGGTTGCCACCTCATCCCTTTAAACCCGAACACATATTAATTACACAGGTTCTGAGGCTGATGAATGTGGTAATTAAACTCACTTGGTGCCTTACCTGCATTAAATTGGCCTCAGATCCTGTGTAATTCATATGTGTTCGGGTTTAAAGGGATGAGGTGGCAACCCTATTCAGGTACGACTTTCATGCAACTTTTGAGGGTTAACATTAAAGTCTGTGGCCCTCCAGTTGCATGAAAGTCAGACCAAAGTAGTGCATGAACTACTTTGAAGTTGTTGCAACTTTACTTTGCACGTATATGAATGGTTATCGTTGGAAAACCATGAGGAACAACCTGTCATGCGACTTTGGTGTCCAAAATTGCATGACAAGTTGCACAAGTGTGAATGGAGCCTGTGGCTATAACACATGCACTGACACACTGTGGTGTCATCTATCTTGAATAGCACCCCAATGCACCGCAATGCATGGCAACAAGCCATAGTGTGTTGCAGAAAAAATTTGGTGACATGCCTAATTATTGGGATGTTTTTGTGTCAGTTGCCCATTGATTTCAGTGGGCTGCCTTTAATGCTGTGCACATTAACGCATGACATAACACACTGCACAAATGTAAATGGACTCTAAAGCCCTGTACACACGATCGGATTTCCTATGGTTTTTAAACCGATGGATTTTTCCATCGGAAAACCAATATAGCTGACTTCCATCAGTCTTGCCTACACACCATCAGTCAAAAAACCGACCGTTCCAAACGCGGTGACGTAAAACACTCCGATGAGCCGAGAAAAATTAAGTTCAATGCTTCTGAGCATGCGTCGACTTGATTCTGAGCATGCGTGGGTTTTTTAACCGATGGACTTGCCCATAGACTATCAGAATTTGCTATCGGTTTTTTAAAATTTAAAACATGTTCTATTTTTTGACACCGATGGAAAAAAGACCGATGGGGCCCATACACGATCGGTTTGTCCGATGAAAAAAATCCATCAGACTGTTTTCATCGGTAAAACCGATCGTGTGTACGTGGCTTCAGGCTGGGTTCACACTGCTGTGTGGAGCGGCTCACAGCAGGGGTCCGGTGAGTCCCTGTTCACTGTTTCAGGTCCAATTTCAGTTCAAATTTTTGGCTGACCTGAAATGGACCAGAAGGTGCACAGGATTCCTGTGCAATTCGTTCCACAGCCACCCTGGAGCTGTGTGAACCGGCTTCATTGAGAGACAGTCACAATCTCCTGACATGCAAATTGGATGCAGGAAAACCCACATCCAATTTGCAATAGTGTGAACCCAGCGTAGAGGTCATTTTGTTTTTAAATGTTTTAATGGTGTGGACACAATGGTGTGTTTATAACTTCTATCATTTTCATTTATGTCTGTGACCCCTTTAATGAAGTTTCCCCTCAATGTCTGTTCCGGGGCAACAACTATTTTTTTTTTTTTTTTTTTAGAATAATTCAGTTCAATAACGGTTTCCTTTGCATTGATGTGTGTGTTGTAATTCTCCCAAGCAACCTTCCTGAAGCCTAGTACACACGGGCTGAATGTCGGGCGGCATTGGCAGGTTTAATAGAAGCCGGCCCACATTTGGCCTGTGTGTACTGCAGCTGGTCCAGCAGAAGCCGAAGGGGCATGACTGAAAAAGGTCTGCCAATCGGCTCCTGATCAGCACTCTCAGCCAATGGCTGAGAGTGCTGACCAGAGTTTTCTGGCGGGGGGCCATCCCTCTGTCAGAACACAATAGCACAGCGGGGGAGATCACTGTACTAACATCGCATAGTTAGTATTGTAACTACTGTCTGCTCTCATGTTGTAAAGTGCTGCACAAATTGTTGGGGCTTCATAAATCCAGTATAATAATAATAATAATAATTGTACAGCGGCTCCTCCGGGGCTGTCAGTTTTATTTTGCTCAGCCCTGCTGGGTTGAACGAAAGAAAAACTACTAGTGTGTGTGTGTGTGTGTGTGTGTGTGTACTAGGCTTAAGGTAGCCACACATCTTGTAATACATCTAAAGCTGGCCACACATTTTTCAGTCCGATTGTACAGCCAAAATTGTATAGTGTTTAGTCAGCTTTGGATTTACCAAAGACTGTGTAGTAATTGTGTGAGGTCCTATCGGATTGGATATAACCTGAATGTATTGTTTAGGTGAATCTTGCACAACAGAGTTGTTGGTGAATCCAAAGCTCATCATACACGTTACAATTTGATTATACAATCTCCTTTTAGATCTACCAACAAGCATATGCTTGATTGGAGGCAGGTTGATTGGGTATTTAACACAAGTCCTCATCTCCCTTCTAGACTGTAAGCTCTATCGAGCAGGGCCCTCTGATCCCTCTGTATTGAATTGTATTGTGATTGTACTGTCTTCCCTGATGTTGTAAAGCGCTGCGCAAACTGTTGGCGCTATATAAATCCTGTATAATAATAATAATAATAATATTGAATAATTTTGATAATAATGTGTATGGTGAGCCTAAATTAGATTCCAACATGTGTAATTTACCAACTGCTATGTACTGTACTATAGTTTGTGGGCCTGCTTGTTTGAACATGAACTGCATATAATGTGTAAGCACTCACAATCAAATTGTAACATGAATAGCCAACTTTCATTTGGAACTCGGAGCAGCTACCCCAGAAAACCCTCACAGACCTAGGTGTGTGCTTCCCTTTTAAGTTTTGCTACAACTACAACTATAGTTCTCTCACAGAGGAGGAGATATTGGCTATTCAGTTATAATTGCTGACCTCAGATAACTAATTCATGGATTATCTCCACCGATATACTGTAGCTCTGGTGTCACACTTGTCTCTCTGTTTGCTGAATGCAGCGTGACCTTCTCCAAGACAGGAAGTAGAAGAGAATGTTTGGCTGATGAAAGAACTGTGAAACGTATCAATCCTTTGCTGTCAGTCCGTTAAATGGTATATAACATTAGGGTCTAGGGTGGGCTTTTTCATCCTCTGTTCACTGTGATTGGTGCCCACACGGTCAGGAGCCAATCCTGAATGCAATGGCGTCCGCTCATAAGGGGTGCAGGGGCGCTGCCCCCCTAATCCATGCGCCTGCCCCTAATCTCCATGCAGGGCGCCAGACGCATGGATTTCAATGGGTTTTTTTTTTTTTAAGCACATGATTAGAGCCTGAGGCTTATATGGGTTCATAAGGGGTGGGCTGGGGCGCAGAGCAATGTGCCCCAAACCCACCCACTTGTGTGACATTAGCAAATTAATAATAGCTAATGTCTTCCTTCATCTCCTCCCGGCCAATCGGGAAGCGGGTCCTGAGACCCAATTGGCCAGGAGTCCTAAGACCCGATTGGCCTGGGAGGAGAAGCGACTGCCGGGACTTGGTAGGAGATACAGAGGGAAGCTGCCACCTGGATGGGGTAAGTGCAGGACTGGCGGGTGATGGGTGGGCGAGTGAAGCGGTGATCGTTCGAGCAACAGGGAGGAGGGGGGCGGGGTTTGGGTTAGTGAGGGGGCCAGGTTTGTTTGCCGCCCCCCCACAATCATGTCCCTTTTTGGTTCAGGCTAACGAACGGCTCAGAGTCTTAATACTCGGCTTAATATGTTGCTGCTAAAAGATTAAAAACTGTTCCTACAGCAACACTACAGGGATGGGGCAGAGCTCAGAAAACACAGCATGGCTATTGGTATGTGCAGGAACAAGACCTTTATTGATGAAGGGTGTCATAGCTTGACAGCAAACTGAGAGTCGTGGACACACTATGTTCTCTGTCTTGTAGCTGGAAAATCCACACCGCTTGTGTATTTCAGTTACTTTCTGGCACTGGTGATGAACATCGGTGTCTTAGGTGCAATGCTGGCTATTTCACTAGAACACACATTTCTTTGTTTGATTAACTATAATGACTTATTTTTCCGTTAGATGGTGAAATTACTTCATGAAAGCTGGAGACATATTGGGGTTAAACATGGCCACACACATTACAATCTGATTGTACGCTCACCTTTAGTTTGTAGAAAGCCCATATGACTGGATATATGCCTGGACACAGCACCTGGAAGTTGAGACGCTGCAAAAAAAAGTCCCATTTACTCTATAAGGGCATCATCCCCTGTGTGAACAAGGCCATATACAGAAACTGTAGTGGTTTGTACTGGAAAACTATTAAGATCTCGAAATTTGACCTGTTCATAATTGTTGCTTAGATACAGAAGGGAAGCTATTATGCAGATTAAGCTGGTCTTCTTCAAATACTTGTGTCTAAAAGTGGCGGCTGTTATACTGAATAGTATTTGTATAACCCACATAAGTATCATGGTAAAGTTGTGGCTTGAAAATGAATTCTGATACACTGAGTAGTCATTCGTCCTGCTGTATTCTGTACTATTGCATAGGTCACACTTGTATGGGTACATTTCCTGTGCTTGATTGACATCAGGTGTCCCCAGCGCAGCCCCTCCTTGCATCAGGTGTCCCCAGCGCAGCCCCTCCTTGCATCAGGTGTCCCCAGCAGCGGTGATCTCCTTGCATCAGCGTCCCCAGCACAGCCCCTCCTTGCATCAGCGTCCCCAGCAGCGGTGATCTCCTTGCATCAGCGTCCCCAGCAGCGGTGATCTCCTTGCATCAGCGTCCCCAGCAGCGGTGATCTCCTTGCATCAGCGTCCCCAGCAGCGGTGATCTCCTTGCATCAGCGTCCCCAGCAGCGGTGATCTCCTTGCATCAGCGTCCCCAGCAGCGGTGATCTCCTTGCATCAGCGTCCCCAGCAGCGGTGATCTCCTTCATGTGTCTGTCCCCAGCAGCGGCAGTTACAGTTCCTGGCTTTCACTAGTGTGCTCAGTGGAGAGTGGAGGGCCGCCGATCGATCCGTGCAGCCAATAGGCTTCAGTGTACAAGAGAATTGTCTACTTGTACACTGAAGAGCCCCTCCCCTCTCCACTAAACACAAGGGGAAATGTACTTGCAAAGGCGGCGGAGGCCATCTTTTTGTAGTCCGCTGGCCGTTTTTTCTTTCTCGTACATCACGGGACACAGAGCGACATAGTCATTACTATGTGGGTTATATAGATACCTTCAGATGCTGGCACTGGCAACTTCCAAAACCGGAAGTACCCTCCCCTATATAAGCCCCTCCCATCCGGGAGTACCTCCGTTTTTTGCCAGTGTCTAAGGTGTTGGCCAAAGGTTAACATGTTTTTTTCATCTGGGCTTGTGTACAGGTTCTTTTGGGCCTCAGCAAGCTAATCCGGATCCGACCAAAAAAGCTTCATAGCTAAACGGTCGGTACCCGGGCCTTGCAGAGAAGAGCAAGGTTTTGCCTGTAATGCCTCTTAGGAGGGCTGGACCCTGGGATCCAGAACTCTGGTCATACCCACGACCAAGACGTTATCTGTGCAGGGTGCTATACAGGTCCAGGGGAGTGGAATCCTTGGGAACCCGGTCCCTGAAGGTTTAAGTACATTGCCTGCCGTGAGAGGTGAAGTTTGGGCTCCTGTGGACCAAACAGAGTCCTGCGGCAGGGAAAAGGTAAGTGGGGGCCCCTCAGGAACTTGGTTCTATTGAGGGGACCCCCAAGCCTAATATGTCTTTCTGCCTGTTACCTAACGGTATTCCCGCTAAATATCTGTGCATGCCTGAAACTGCTAGAAAATGTAATTTTTTTAATAGTGGTCAAGAAAAAAAAAAAAAATGACAAACCGCGGTACCTGTGTTAAACCACTAGAGGCCGCTGTGGAACGTCGTTTTTTTCTATGGACTGTTTCCTTTGAGGTCAAGTCCAGGCAGATGGTGAGTTCTCTTTAGGGAAACTGCTCCCTCTGTCATGTTGCAAATGCTCGTCCATCCCCGGGCCCTGCTGCAAACAGGGACCCTGGCTCCTCTCCCTAGTCTTTTTCAAAAAGAAGCGCCGAAGGCGCACGTGCCCGCGCGCGTGCGCGGGCACGCGCCTCTATATATAGAGGTGAGCTTGAAAAGGGGGCGGAGCTTGGGCGGATGACGCTCTGCGCGCGCCGCAGCGCTTCTGCGCATGTGCGGGCATCCCAGCATGTCAAAAGGCACAATTTTTTGTTGTGAGCTGGCTATGGAGTGCAGAGACGGAGCTGGTAACATTTAACAAAGGCATACAGCAGGCGGTTGATGCAGGCATCCCCATAGAAAGGCACATTAGTAGACACCAACTGTTTATATAGCAGCAATTGTGCTAGACTATTTTCAGTAAGTGGTGTATTACGGCTGGAATACCTCAGCTTTGGGCTTAGGAATATGCCGTCCAAAGTCTCCGGGACTAAGACTCCCAGGAAGCAAAGGGGGTCTCCGTCGGGCTCTGAGGATCTTGGGCATGCTTTGGCTGCACCAGTCTCCCCTGAAAAATCAGAGGTTGGTGCCCGTAGAGAACCCTCAGGAGTACCTGGTACTGTGGCTGTCCTCAGTTCACCTGCTCCTGTGTATGTAACAGAGGAGGTTTTTTCCTCAGCTCTGGGAGGACTAGAAGAGAGATTGACAACATTGATCGCTGCTTCCCTGTCAGAAGGAAAGCGCGCCCGATCTCCGTCTCCTCCCTCAGAGTACCTGTTAGCGGAGCAACAGTCCCATGCAGGGATCGACCTACCTGAAGGGGATCAGGATGAGGTTGATTCTGTTCTAGAGGAATCAACAGGGGAAGAGCCATTTTCAGCATCACATGCTGAAAGATTATGGGTTCAGTCCCTGACTGATATGGTCCGATCAGCATTTAAAATGCCCCTTGCGGAACCATCAACCACTTCTGTCTCCTCGTTGGGGTCGCTAAAAGCTCCCCAGACTGTTTGTTCCTTTCCAATCCATCCTTTACTGGAAGGACTTATTTACCAGGATTGGGAACATCCTGATAAAATATTTACTCCCCCTAAGAGATTTCCGGTGGTCTATCCCATGGAGGATAAGGTCATCCGAAAATGGAAGGTGCCTACAGTGGACGCAGCCGTCTCTTGTGTGAACAAATCACTGACATGTCCAGTAGATAATGTTCAAGGACCCAATAGATAAAAAATTGGAGTCCTTATTAAAATCTGCTTTTACTACAGCAAGCTTGGTGACACAACCAGCAGTAGCAGCTATTGGGGTCTGCCAAGCGGTGAAGGATCAGTTAAAACAGGTCTTAAGGGACTTGCCGGATCAGCAGGCCCTTGCCCTAGCTGATCTGCCTAGAGCCTTATGCTTTGCGGTTGACGCCATCAAGGATTCAATCCATCAGGCCTCCCGCCTTATGCTGTCGGTAGTACAAATGCGTAGGCTTCTATGGCTCAAGAACTGGTCTGCTGAAGCTCCCTGTAAAAGATTGCTGGTTGGCTTCCCATTTCATGGTGAACGCTTATTCGGGGAAGACCTGGACAAATATATCCAGAAAATTTCCAGCGGTAAAAGTACACTCTTGCCGGTTAAAAAGAGATTTAGAGGTCCCTCTTTTAAGAGGCCTGCCTCTCCAGTCCCTGGGACATCTGCTGTGAAGCAGTTCTGACGGCCTCCTCGGTCAAATCCCGGGGGTAAGAATCAGGGACATTCACAGGGTAACAAAAAACCCTGGGTCAGGAGAGGTACAAAACCTCCCCCCAAGTCAAATTTATGAAGGGTTGCCCCCACTCAATCGGGTGGGGGGAAGACTTCAGTTGTTCGCAGAGACCTGGCGGGACACGATCAAAGACAGATGGGTGCTCTCCGCAGTAAGTCTGGGATACAAGCTGGAGTTAAAAGACACTCCTCCTTCCCATTTTATGTGGTCAAACGTGCCAAGAGATCCCCGGAAGAGAGGATCCCTCCTATCGGCACTAGAACAACTATTGCTCCAAGGAGTAATTATGGAGGTTCCCCTGGAAGAATGCGGGTTCGGGTTTTACTCAAACCTCTTTACAGTCCCGAAGCCAAACGGGGACGTAAGGCCCATATTAAATCTAAAGGGCTAAACAAATTCCTACATATCAGGACTTTCCGGATGGAGTCGATCCGATCGGTGGCCACTGCCCTACAAGGGGAGGAATGGTTAGCCTTGATCAACATCAAAGATGCTTATTTGCACATTCCCATCTTTCCAGTCCACCAAAAATTTCTACGCTTTGCAGTAGAAGGGCGCCATTTTCAGTTCAGAGCCTTACCCTTCGGTCTGGCCACAGCACCACGAATGTTCACAAAAATTCTGGCCCCACTATTGGCCAATCTAAGAACACGAGGTGTGACGATAATGGCATATCTAGACGACTTGTTGCTGATGGACCACTCAGTGGAAAAACTAGAAATGGTTGTTCACGAGACAATCAAGTATCTGGAATCTCACGGTTGGATCATCAACCGAGACAAGTCAGCCCTAAAACCAGTCAAAAGTCTGGAATACTTGGGGCTAAGGCTGGATTCAGACCAGAGGAAGATTTTCTTGCCTCAAGAAAAAGTGTCTTCTCTGAGAGATTTGATCCACCTGGTGGGTACAAAAAGACAGCCGTCCATACGCCTGTGCATGAGGCTGCTGGGAAAAATGGTGGCATCATTCGAAGCGGTGCCCTACGGTCAATTCCATTCAAGGAATTTGCAAAGGGCCATACTGTTAGCCTGGAACAAAAAAGTTCAGGCCCTAGACTTACCAATGTCCTTGTCCCCTTCCGTTCGCAAGAGCCTCCGTTGGTGGTTGGTTCCCCAGAATCTGAAAAAAGGAAAATCCTTCAGTCCGATTTCTTGGAAGGTGGTCACTACAGATGCCAGCCTTATAGGCTGGGGGGCAGTACTGGAGCAATGGTCTCTCCAGGGCAGATGGTCGGATGCAGAGAAGGCCCTGCCCATCAATCTCTTAGAGATACGAGCAGCCCGGTATGCCCTAGTAGCATGGACATCCAAACTCCAAGGGTCCCCTGTCAGAATTCAATCAGACAATGCCACGGCAGTGGCATATATCAATCATCAGGGGGGCACCAGGAGTCGTGCAGCCCAGAGGGAAGTAAATCGCATCCTGAAATGGGCAGAAAGATATGTCCCAGCCATATCCGCGGCCTTCATTCCAGGGGTGGAGAATTGGAAGGCGGACTTTCTAAGTCGCCAACAATTATGCCCAGGGGAATGGTCCCTTCACCCCGAGGTTTTCCGGGCAATATGTCAGCGGTGGGGAACACCGGATGTAGATCTGCTAGCATCCAGATTCAATGCAAAGGTGGACAGATTTGTCTCTCGGACAAGGGATCCCCTAGCTTGCGGCTCGGATGCTCTAGTGTTCCCTTGGGATCAGTTCAAGCTGATATATGCATTTCCACCGCCACAATTGTTGCCTCGATTACTCCGCAGAATCAGGGTAGAAAAGAAACCAGTGATTCTGGTGGCTCCAGCGTGGCCCCGAAGAGCATGGTACGCGGAGATTGTAAAAATGTCTGTGGGGAGTCCTTGGACCCTTCCACATCGTCCGGACCTGCTTTCGCAAGGACCGATATACCACCCTTCCTTACTAGCCCTAGGTTTGACGGCCTGGCTATTGAAGCCCACATCCTAAAAAAGAGAGGTCTCTCTAATCCTGTGGTATCTACCATGATCAATGCCAGGAAGCCGGTATCCAGGCAGATTTACTATAGAATCTGGAAGGCGTACATCGCGTGGTGTGAGGCCAAGAAATGGCATCCACGTAAGTACGTAATAGGTAGGATTCTGGACTTCCTACAGTGGGCTGTAGATAGGAAGTTTGCCTTGAGTACTATCAAGGGTCAGATTTCGGCCTTGTCAATATTTTTTCAAAGGCCCCTGGCTTCGCATTCACTAGTCAAAACTTTTACACAAGGAGTGATGCGTATTAGCCCTCCGGTTAAAATTCCCATATGTCCATGGGACCTAAACCTGGTTCTATCGGTTCTACAGAAACAACCATTTGAACCATTACAGCACATTTCCTTGGTTCTTCTCACCAGGAAATAGATTTTTAGTAGCCATATGTTCGGCTAAAAGAGTGTCGGAATTGGCCGCTATGTCCTGTAAGGAGCCATATCTGATTATCCATAAGGACAGAGTAGTGTTACGTCCTCATCCAGCCTTTCTTCCCAAGTTGGTATCGAGGTTTCATTTGAACCAAGATGTGGTTCTTCCTTCCTTTTTCCCCAAACCTAGCTCGGTAGAGGAAAAGTTATTACATTCTTTGGATGTAGTAAGAGCAGTTAAAGCTTATCTAAAAGCCACTGCTCAGATTCGTAGAACGGATACTTTGTTTATTCTGCCGGAAGGCCCCAGAAAGGGTCAGGCAGCGTCAAAATCTACTTTAGCCAAGTGGATTCGACAGGTCATAGTACAAGCCTATGGCTTGAGAAGGAGACCGCCTCCGTTCAAAGTTAGGGCGCACTCCACGAGAGCAGTTGGAACTTCATGGGCAGTGCATCACCAGGCCTCCCTGGCTCAAATCTGTAAGGCCGCAACATGGTCTTCAGTACACACGTTTACTAGGTTCTACCAGGTGGACGTTAGAAGTCAGGAGTATGTCGCCTTTGGGCGCAGTGTGTTGCAGGCCGCAAAAGATCCTCATGTCTGATAGTGCCCAGCTTATGTATGGTGTATCCCCCCCCCTCATTTGGCATTGCTTTGGGACATCCCACATAGTAATGACTATGTCGCTCTGTGTCCCGTGATGTACGAGAAAGAAAATAGAATTTTTATAACAGCTTACCTGTAAAATCCTTTTCTTGGAGTACATCACGGGACACAGAGCTCCCACCCCTCTTTTGGGGACACTTATTGCTTTGCTACAAAACTGTGGTACTCCTGGATGGGAGGGGCTTATATAGGGGAGGGTACTTCCGGTTTTGGAAGTTGCCAGTGCCAGCACCTGAAGGTATCTATATAACCCACATAGTAATGACTATGTCGCTCTGTGTCCCGTGATGTACTCCAAGAAAAGGATTTTACAGGTAAGCTGTTATAAAAATCCTATTTCTCTTATCATCCATGGACTGACACGGTGTCTCTTTACACTTTACACGTGGGTTATGTCCCTGCTTGCAGGAGAAGACCTAGGCAGAATGTGAGATGTTATACATACATTCTAAATGCCAGGGGGCGGTCCCTCCGGGCATAACCCTCCCACTACAGTCAGCAGACTTCAGTTTTTTTCTGCCTAGCAGAAGGAGAAGACGTGGCTCCCTCAGGAGCCAGTCTCCTGACCTATTTTATTCCTTTTTGGAATTCTTTTTTATTTTATTTTTGAGAATCTTCTATCAACTGTCGGCTGGGCAACAGGTTGGGTACAAGATATCCTCGTAGTCTTCCCTGTCCGACCATCGAGCGTGCTGATCCTCGCCTTGTGTGCGTGAGACTCAGTTCACGACAGGCCCCATGACTCCAGGGGTGGCCGGGTTTGCTTTCATGCTCCCACGGTCCTCTCAAGACTGAACAGCTCCTGACTGACTGTATCTTTCGCGGTGGACCGGGCCGACAGCTACTCAGTACTGCACTGTGATAGTCCTGTCAGAAACACCAGTGTGTCCCTCAGGGGACGGGTAAGTGGTCTCTCCTGCCTGCAGGAGAGTACAAAGGGCTGTGTGTTTCTCTGTGGGGGATTTTCCCTGTCTCCCCCTGTATTTTATTGTCGCTCTCTGTCACCATTACTGGCGCTGGCTGTGTGGGGTGCGTGGGGGTCACACTGTTCTTTGGGGGCTCATGCTGGTCTGCAATGTATGCCTTGGGGCTTTTTTGTGTGGTTTTTTTTTGGGGCCTGAGCGCCGAGTGGCGCTGTGCGTGTGTGCTGTTTCATTTTAACTGCGTCATGGCGGCCATCTTGCCGTGGATCGCCTCAGTGAAGTGCGGCGGCCATTTTCTTGTAGCCCGCGCGCTTTTCAGCACTAGTTTGGCCTCTAGCGCTGCTGTAGCAGCGCAAATCTCCTCACAGTCTCCTCACAGCTCACCAGCGCTGACACAGCGCGGTACAGACAGCGGAACTAAGCGGTCCCTGGTCCGGTTTGGTGAGTCCCCTGGGCGCCCCCTCCTCAGTCAGCACAGCCTGTGGGTGGACTTTTTATCTGAGAGAGTCTCAGAGAGGGACAATATGGAGTCTGTGTCACCAGCTTCCCCTAAAAATGTCAGTGGCAACAGGCAGTGCTTCAGCACTGCGGTCCCTATGGACCTGTTGTGGGCAGCCCTGGAATCAATTTCTGACCAGGATGGGAGCTGTGTGCAAGCGCAAGGTGCAAAAAAGGCGCCCTCTCCCCACTTTATCTACTCGAGGGCAGTGCGCTGATTCAGATATGGGCCTAGCCACTACCGCTCAGGACCCTAGTTCTGAATGTATGGATGGTTTTGAACAGGACATTCCTTATGAGGGAAACTCCAGTTCTGAGTCAGTAAATGACAGGGCGCTTGTTAGTGTGCTCATGACTGCGGTGAGGGACACTCTCAAGCTCAAAGGCTGCAGATGCAGAACCTCAGGCGGATACTGTCTCCTTTGGTTCTTTTAAGGCCAGGCCTTCTAAAGGGGTTTTTTCCATTGTACTTTCTTTGACCAGCTCATGGATAAGGTCTGGGAAAAGCCGCAGAAGAATTTTTTTATGGCCCCGCGGTGTTTGTCTATCAGATACCCCTTGAAGATGCCCTACTTAAAAAGTGGGCTTCTCCCCCAGTGGTCGACCCTCCAGTCGCCCGGTTGAACAAGGCCATCACTCTCCCGATGGAGGGGACTCCTGCAGTTGACAGGAGGTCAGAAGTGGTGAGCAGAACCATGTTTGCCTTGTTGGGATCCGCCCTACGACCTGTGGTAG
The DNA here is from genome assembly GCA_029206835.1 of Rana muscosa. Classification (NCBI taxonomy): domain Eukaryota; kingdom Metazoa; phylum Chordata; class Amphibia; order Anura; family Ranidae; genus Rana; species Rana muscosa. Next base: position 303,559,103 of record CM055127.1, read on the forward strand.
CGGCGACCCTTGTGTCTAAAACACTTACAGGTTGGGCAAAAATGTTGCACCTAGCTGTACAGGAGCATATTCTTCCTCCAGACACAGTTGCTCTGGCCCACCAACTGGTTCAGGGCCTGGTTTCTGTGTGTGACGCCACGCTGAACGCGGCCCCTTTAATATCCAGGGCCTCTGTCTCGGCGGTGGTATTGCGTCGTCTTATCTGGTTGAAATGCTGGTCTGCTGACCTAGCCTTAGGAAGCTCCTGACGGATCTACTATTTAAAGGCGGTAGACCTTTCGGTGCTGCTCTGGATGACATCGTCATAGATGTCACGGGAGGTAAACGCACTCTTCTTCCTTAGACTAGCAAGGGTGAGGAGGCCCGCCGCAAACAGGGGCCTTCCTTTCCAGCAAAACGGTTTTTTTTTTTTCGTCAGTCAGAGTCCACAGGTAGGCCCTCTCAGACTGACGGCAGTGCGGCTGGTGGGCACAAGTACCCCTGGGTGCGTAAGCCAAACAAGCGGCTCCCAAGCCCACCTCCGCGTGTAGTCTTGCCTCCGCCCGACTCTGGGGTGGGGGGACGACTTTGCAGGTTCACGGATCGGTGGACCTCCCGAATCTCCGACTGGTGGGTGTGCGAGGTGGTCACCTCAGGATATAGGATAGTATTCCGATCCTGGCCCCCACACAGATTCTTTCCCTTGAATCTTCCTCTCCTTCCTACCTGTCGGGCAGCCCTCTTGGGGGCTGTACAGGATTTGATCAGGTCCGGAGTGATTGTGCCGGTTCCGTCACAGGAGAGTTTTCAGGGATTCTGCTCGAATCTGTTTGTCGTCCCAAAAATAGGACGTGGTTCGACCTATCCTGGACCTCAAGGCCCTGAATGCCTTCGAGAAGGTGCAGAAATTCCGCATGGGATCCATTCGCACGGTGATCGCTACACTCCACCAAAGGGATTTTCTTCTGGCGTCCTTGGACTTCAAGGACGCCTACTTGCATGCTCCGATCTGCGCAAGTCACCAGAAGTTTCTGCGCCTTGCGATCAGCGAAGTCCACTATCGATTGTGGCTCTTCCTTTCGGCCTTGCCTCAGCACCAAGGGTGTTCACCAAGGTGCTTGCTCCGGTTCTAGCCTTCTGTTACAGCGAGGTATTGCTGTCGTGGGCTATCTGGACGGTTTTCTGCTATGAGCAGAAAGTGGCTCAGACTTAGAGGAAAGGTGACTATCGTCAATTAGGCCCTCAGGGACTTCGGGTGGTTCCTGAACATTCAGGAGTCAGTCCTGGTCCCGACTCAGTGTCTGGAGTATCTAGTTCTGGTTCTGGACTCCTTGGAGGCAAAGGTATCCTACCTCTGGAGAAGTTGCTGACACTTCAGTCTGTGGTGCGGGTGCTGACATCCCGAACATGGTTGTCAATCCGTTGTTTGCATGAGAGTCCCGGGACTCCTGGTGGCTTCCTTCGCGGCCATTCTCTATGCCCAATCACACACCAGGGCATTGCAGAAGGAGATCTTGTCCACCTGGGACAAATCCCCGTTGTCCTTGGATCTTCGGATCCAGGTGATTCACCTGGTCAGGGCGTCCCTGACATGGTGGTTGGGACCCTCGGCTCTTCGGTCCGGAAAGTCGTTCCCCTCCCATCCAGTGGACGGTACTCACGACGGACACCAGCCTGACGGGCTGGGGTGGAGTCTGGGGAGTCCTGTCGGCTCAAGGCCTTGGACTCCGGACGAGCCCGTTTACCAATCACTGTTCTGGAAATACGGGCCATCAGACTGTGTCTCTCCTCAGGTCGGAGAAAGTACGGGGTCGCTCCATCAGGAGCCAGTCGGACAACGCCACGGCGGTGGCGTATGTAAACCATCACGGGGGGACTCGGAGCTCAGCTGCGGCTTCCGAGGTAATCCGTATCCTGAAGTGGGCCGGAAGAAACGTGCCGGCTCTGTAGGGGCGGACTATCTGAGTCGCCAATCGCCAGACGCCGGACCAGGAAGAGTGGTCCTTGCATATTTCGACTCCTTTGCCGACGGTGGGGCACGTCGGATGTGGACCTGATGGCCTCTCGACTCAGTCGCAAGGGTCGAGGTTGTGGCCAGATCCAGGGATCCTTGGGCGATGACTCGGATGCGTTGGTGGCCCCATAGGGTCCTTATCGCCTGATATAAACTCCGGTGATCCTAATTGTTCCGGATTGGCCTCAGCGTCACTGGTACGCTGATCTGGTACGTCTCGTTGCGGACGTTCCCTGGCGGTTGCCGATGAGGGAGGACCTTCAGTCTCAAGGTCCTATGTTTCATCTGGCTTACAGTCTCTGGCTTTAACGGCAGAGCTGTTAAAAGCCAGGTGTTGAGGGACCGAGGTCTCTCGGACTCTGTCATTTTGTCCATGTTAAGGACACGGAAGTCTTCCTCCAGGCAGATCTATCACCGTGCCTGGAAAGCTTATATCGCCATATGCAAAGCGCTGGACTGGCGTCCTCGGACGTATTCCGTCCCCAGAATCATTTTTAGGGGAATCAGACAAACCGTCATTCAAGCCTATGCTCTCAAAGGGCGGGCGCCTCCCTTTCCGGTTACGGCGCATTCCATCAGGGCAATTGGTGCTTCCTGGGTTTTCCGACATCAAGCGTCGGTCGCACAAGTGTGCCAGGCGACCTGGTCGTCTGTTCATACCTTTTAAGTTTTTTATAAGGTTGATGTGGTTGCATCTTCGGATGCTTCCTTCGGCCGCAGAGTGCTGCAGGCCGCTGTTTAAAGTTGCGACTCCTCCGTTGAGGAGATCTGTCTTCTTGGAGTGAAAGTTTGGTTTTTCCATTTATACTGCTCCCATCCCTCTTGACACTGCTTTGGGACATCCCACGTGTAAAGTGTAAAGAGACACCGTGTCAGTCCATGGATGATAAGAGAAAATAGGATTTTTTGTACTCACCGTAAAATCCTTTTCTCTGACATCCATGGACTGACACGGCACCCACCCTTCCTTTTTAAGTTTGTACTGCTTTGTTACGAACTGAAGTCTGCTGACTGTAGTGGGAGGGTTATGCCCGGAGGGACCGCCCCCTGGCATTTAGAATGTATGTATAACATCTCACATTCTGCCTAGGTCTTCTCCTGCAAGCAGGGACATAACCCACGTGTAAAGTGTAAAGAGACACCGTGTCAGTCCATGGATGTCAGAGAAAAGGATTTTACGGTGAGTACAAAAAATCCTATTTTTTGCCTAAAACATTTCTGATTTTCACGGGACAAAGGCAAAATCCCGGGAAATTAATCTGGACGAGCTCCGATCGGGACGAGGGTCCCAAAATTGTGATTTTTCATGGGACTGTTGGCAAGTATGAGAATAGTTTTATAGTTCATAAAGAATGCTTGCCTCCAGTGCTACCTGCTTGCTATAAAAGTGTATGTAAACCCAGGAACAAAAATTGTATATATATTGCAGCTTACCAGTCCTTAGATTTGGTGGATGCACAAGGTCTCATGCACTTGGATGTTTAGAGGCATTTATACGAGACCGCGGCATACAGCCATTCACTTGTGTGGCCGGCCGAACCTGCCACCTGCAGGACAGCACTGGATTTCTGACAGGAATAACAGATACTTGTTGCATTAATCAAACTGTATTACAAAACATTTTCAAAAGTATTGATCAACTGAGCAAAAGGGATTAAGGCTGGCCATAGACATAGGTTGCAAGGAAGAAAATCGCTTGATTTCCCCATCAGCACATTCAGTGTTAATGGGGCCATTGTTTTTTTCCGGCTGGGGTAGCCATCCCCGCCAGGAGAACACAGTGATTATGGCTAGTGGTTATAAAAGCTGCTAGCAATAAGCGCATGTAAAATCTGGCAGGCTGGTCTTACCCAAGTTGATCAATTGGTATATTCAGCAGGTCCATACATTGTTCAAATCTTGTCCAGTTCCTGCTGAACCAGTCAAGATTCGAGCTGTCTATGGCCGCCATAAATAAGTGAACTTCTCTGTTAGTCTAGGTTCATACTGCAGCGGGTGCAGGAATGCATGTAAATCGGATGCATTCCCGCAGCCAGAACACACTGCTCTTTAGCAGATGAACGGAGATGCCATTAATTTTTATTGGCACCCCCACAAATCAGTGCGGTGCATTTTGGGATTCATAAAACAGCACTATGCGGTTCCATGCAGCTGCGCCCCCTCTCGCTCCCGCACCGCCACTGAAAGACAATACATAGATTCATGCATTGCATGAATCTGTGTATTGTCACCGCTGCCGCGCTGCCCACTATACATATGGCCGGCCTCCTGGTGAGCGCCGGCCATATGAATTAGAGCGGTGGCCGGCGGTGGGTGTAACTTGGAAGTGCCTATCAGAGCCAGCTCTCACGCTGTATTCGGCTTCCAAAAACTCCTCCCAGGTACGCACGGGGGTACGTTCCTTGGAGAAGACTGTGTGGAGGTTTCAGCCAATCAGGTTCACCGGATCTGGTTACCGGTAACCTGATTGGCTGAAGCGACATCGAGGGTGGGAGAACACATCGAGGACGGCGCGGACCGAGGAAGGTAAGTGCTGGGCTGGGGGGGGGGGACAGGCTGTATATGGGGACACACTGGCTGCATTTGGGGGACAAACTGGCTGCATTTGGGGGGAACTGGCTGTATATGGGGGACAAACTGGCTGAATATGGGGGGAACTGGCTGAATATGGGGGACAAACTGGCTGAATATGGGGGACAAACTGGCTGAATATGGGGGGAACTGGCTGTATATGGGGGACACGCTGGCTGCATTTGGGGGGAACTGGCTGTATATGGGGGACAAACTGGCTGTATATGGGGGACAAACTGGCTGTATATGGGGGACAAACTGGCTGTATATGGGGGACAAACTGGCTGTATATGGGGACAAACTGGCTGTATATGGGGACAAACTGGCTGTATATGGGGACAAACTGGCTATATATATGGGGACACACTGGCTGTATATGGGGGCACACTGGCTATATATATGGGGACAAACTGGCTATATATATGGGGGCACACTGGCTGTATATGGGGACAAACTGGCTGTATATGGGGGCACACTGGCTGTATATATGGGGACAAACTAGCTATATATATGGGGGCACACTGGCTATATATATGGGGGCACACTGGCTATATATGGGGACAAACTGGCTGTTTCTGTGGGCACACTGGCTGTATATATGGGGGTACACTGGTTATATATATATATGGGGGCACACTGGCTGTATATGGAAACAAACTGGCTGTATTTGAGGGGGCAAACTGGTGGCGTTTGGGCACAGTGGCTGCGTTTAATGGGCACAGTGGCGGCAATTTATTTATTAATTTTTTCAGTTTGTTTGCGCCCCCCCAAAAATTTTGAGCACCAGCCGCCACTGATTGGGACTGTCTGAGCTGGTTGGCAAATTTCTACACCACCCGCCCACCCCAATGGACAGCTGGACATGTACAGGTCATGTGACTTCTGTCCACACAAGCCATCCTCTAGTACTCTTCAACACATGCCAGAGAATTGGAAGCTGCTGTACTTCTGATTGGCAGCCTCCCAATATACGGAAAGATATACATTTCTTATTACATAGTTTTATGTATGCATAGTGTTTAGTTTGGTTCCTTTAGTGAGTGCATTTCTGAGTTGTTGGTTCCCTGCATAGATGTTTTGGGTATTTCGAACACTTTCATAGTCCGTGTCAATCCGAAGGATGGAGAATTGTGACTCTATTGTAAATTACCAGCACACTGCTCTGGATCTGCTCTGAATAGTGGCAGCTGACCAGCAGGTGACTATATAGTGAAACGGACATAGAATTCAGCACCTGCATCCTGGAGGGTCCTTTCCACCATGCTACAAAAATGCACTGAAAGCGCATGTACAGTAGTTCGCAGTTGCATGCATTTTTATGTGTGTTGCATTGCATTTATATGCATTAATGTGTGAACGAGACACATAGAAACCCATGGGTTTTCTATGTGCTTTTGCAGTGCCCTGGGTTTGTCTAATACAGATGAGTGCAGGTAACTGGACATGGTGGGAACGAGCCCTAGGGGCCCTTTCACACTGAACGCAGTGGGTTGCAGTTCAATGCATTTTGAACTGCACTCCAACTTCATAGATAGCCCAAAATCAAGGTAATCCTGTGGGCATAGTTCACATCAGTGCAGAACTTCAAGCCAAGAAAGCCAGGTCCACAAACATAGAGAAATGCACCGCAGACGCAGCCCAAAACGCATGCAGAATGCATTCAAGCGCGCATCAAGTGCTCTTCAAATGCATGTAAACATGCAGTCAAAAAACGTGCAGTTTCTGGTGTGAATGGGCCCTTAAAGTTATGTGAATGTGGAAGACTTTAATTTTCAGTGGTAGGTAATACAGAGATTTTAATAAACACTTATTGAAAGTGGCATGTGTGCTAGGTGTCCAATGATTGTTTGTAACTGTGACCTAATGAATAGCAGCTCTGTTTAGCCATAGGCCCTTCAACTTATCTGATGTGGAAGAACGTTTACTTTGATTAGGGAAAAATAAGCTGTTTTGTGGGTATAAACATATAGCGTGGGAGCCATAAACATGACTGGAAGCAAAGAATGTTGTTGATTTTGTGTTTTGTTTCCTTCAGAGATACTGGATAAATACGTGCTTTTAGGGCTCTTCCACACCATTTGTGTTTGCCTAGCGCACTCCCAACGCAAAGACCGGGCAACCGTGTTGCAGTGGTGTGCGCTTGAAAAAAAGTACTGCCTGTGTTCTACCAGAAAGCCGCTACCCATCAGAAAATGTAACCGAAGTGACGTAGCGGCCTACTGCGCATGCGCGATGCGTTCCACAATGCGTTCCACAGTTGTGATGCGTTCCACACATTGTGTGTGTGATGGGTAGTGGCTTTCTGATGCAACATATTCGTAGCAGCCTACTGCTCTTGTGTTCCACAGGACCTTCCACACATTGTGTGTGATGGGTAGCAACTTTCTGATGGAACATATTCAGAACAGCAGATGACAATTTAAAGAGGTTTTTGAACGATTAAAATAGAGAACAATCTCATTGGTGCCTCTGGAATTGGTGCTCTAACAAATAATTGGAGCAAGATTCTGATGTTCTCTATTACAATCTTTCATAAACCTCATTAATTGTCATCTGCTGTTCGGTATTACAATCGAAATTGTAATTGGTGCGCGCTCCCGCCACGGCCCATCCCGCTTGTGTGGTCAAAATCTTCTGAATATGTTCTATCCGAAAGCTGCTACCCATCACACACAATGTATGGAACACATCGCGGGCATGGAACACATTGTGGAACGCATCGCACGTGTGCTGTAGGCTTCGGTTACATTTTCTGATGGGTAGTGGCTTTCTGACTGGACACCTGCAGTACATTTTATTATTATTATTTTTTTTTTTTAACTCCATATCCACAACACTGTTGCATTGTGAAGAAATTAACGAAATGCCACCTGTAAAATTTCAATAACATTCTAGCAAGTAAATGGCGCAATGCATGGGGATCAGGTCATGGGTACAGCTCCTCCATAGATTTAGCGCGGATTACTGGTGTGAATGGACCCTACATGCTATGTTATTTCATTATAATTAACTTTGTTCGATTTGTATTTTTTGTTTTGTGATTTGTAAAGTCTTATTTTTTTTATTTTTTTTAAATAACAAACATATTATTCTTACCTGCCCTGTTTAATGGTTTTGCACAGAGAAGCTCGGATCCTCTTCTTCTCGGGTACCTCTTCTGTGCTCCTGGCCCCTCCCTCCCGTTGGGTGCCCCCACAGCAAGCAGCTTGCTGTGGGGGCACCCGAGCCGAGTCACAGCTCCCTGTGTGTCCATTCAAACACGGAGCCCCGGTTTGGCCCCATCCCCTCTCTCCTGATTGGCTTACTGACTTTGATTGACAGCAGTGGGAGTCAATGGCGCTGCTGCTGTGTCTCGGTCAATCAGGAGGAGAGTCCTGGATGGCTGAGGAACTCGTGGACATCGCTGGAGATGGGGCTCAGGTAAGTATCAGGGGGTGCTGTAGGCAGCTGCTGCACAAAGACGGTTTTTTATCTTAATGCATAGAATGCATTAAGATAAAAAAACCTTATGACTTTACAAGCACTTTAACCCCCAGGCCATTTCTAGCACTTTTTTGTTTATATGTATTTTTTGCTAGAAAATTACTTGGAACACCCAAATTATATTTATATTTATATCTTTTTTTTTTTTTTTTTATTTATTTCTTGTAAGCAGAGGTTCTAAAGAATAAATTTGTGGGTTTTGCAATTTTTTATGTCACACGGTATTTGTGCAGCGGTTTTTCAAATGCAATTGTTTGGCAAGAAATACACTTTTTGAATTTTAATGCAAAAAAAAAAACACAAAACATAACCCAATTTTTTGTTAAAATATAAAAGATTATGTTACAACGAGTAAATAGATACTAAACATGTCGCACTTTAAAATTGATCATGCCTGTGCAACAGCGACATACGATTTACACAGGAGGTCTGGTGCTAAAATTACTGTAAAAGTCACTGTTTATGGCACAAGGATCTGAAGGAATGGCATACCCATGACGTCACCGGCTGCTGCTCCGTAGACTATATCCTAAACTGTACGCTTTTAGGAGATTTTCATTGAACCTACTGATAAGCTTTTTCTATAAGTTTACCTGTAGGTTAAACAAATAATTCAGAGTTTACTACCACTTTAATTTGCAGGTATTTCCTTACTTTTCTTGTTTTAGATATGGGACAGGAAATGAAGAGAAATCTCTCCAATGGGACACAGATGGCAAAAAAATAAATAAAACTGACAGCCGCTATAACCCCCCTAAGGCCCCTTTCACACGGAGGTCCGTTCAGGTCCGCCTGTCAGTTTTTTAGGCGGACCTGAAACGGATCCTCCATGTACCCCTATGGAGGCACGGATGTCAGCGGAGACATGTCCGCTGACATCCGCTCCGCTCCGCCAAAGTGTGACGGAGGAAAACCCTATTTTTCCTTCCGTCGGCGGAGCGGATCGGATGACAACGGACTCTACGGTCCGTCGTCATCCGATTCCCCATAGGGGAGAGCGGCGCTCTGACAGGGCGGTCCCTGCACAGTGTGCGGGGACCGCCCAGTCATCCGTCGGCTCAGCGGGGATCAACGGAGCGATCCCCGCTGAGCAAGCGGAGCTTCACGGGGTGGATCTGCACGGATCCGCCCCGTGTGAAAGAGCCCTTACTCTATCCAATATGGGGGAAAAAAAAAAATAGCCCTTAGTTCTACTTCAAATTTTCAGCATTTTTTAAAGCCTAAAGCGTATCAATAATCCAAATTTAAAATCATATATTAATTTCCACATTGTATTTCTAGCCTACTCCTATTACTCTGAATGATCTTGAAGCTTGTAAACGTTACTTGGTGAAGATCCCCCACATTAGTTCCTGTGACCCATATTTATTATGTCTTGTGGGTAGACACTGCTGTGTCAGAGAATTCACAGAGCCTGCAGGGGACCAGTTAAGGGTGACAGCACTTCCATTGATACAGCTCAGTTAGACCCCTTTCACACTGGGGTGGTTTGCAGGCGCTATTGCGCTAAAAATAGCACCTGTGAACCGACCTGAAACAGTGGCTGCTGTTTCTCCAGTGTGAAAGCCCGAGGGCTTTCACACTGGAGAGGTGCGCTAGCAGGGTGGTTAAAAAAGTCCTGCTAGCTGCATTTTTGGAGCGGTGAAGGAGCGGTGTGTTTACCGCTCCTCCACCGCTCCTGCATATTGAAAGCAATGGGACACCGCAGCTATACCGCCGGCATAGGGCCTCTGCAGAGGCGCTTTGCTGTGGTTTTTAACCCTTTTTCGGGCGCTAGCGGGGGGTAAAACCGCACCACTAGCGGCCGATTAGTACCACTAAAATTAGCACCGCTTTACCGCCGACCCACCTCCTGCCCCAGTGTAAAAGGGGCCTTAGTGAGCATTGTCACCCTAGTATATAAAGTGTGTTACTGGCAGGATCATTGAGTTAAAATAAAGAAAGACCTCTTGCACATGGATGTAGCTGTGTGCTGAAGCATTAAATCCCCACGCTTTCTGCTGCTAGGGAACCACATGTTCCACATGCAGCCTCCAATACAAGTGAGCAGCTGTACGTGGCTGTGCTTGGGTAAACGCCTAGGATTTCTGCATTGCTGTTTACCCACACATGTGTGTACGGCACTTCTCCCCAAATCAAATAGGGCACATTTGGGGAGAGTTATGCATGGATAAATTCTAATGCGGAAGCCATTGGTGTTTAGATGTTTGCGGCAATGGTCGGATAAACGCAATGGCTTCTGCACTGGTATTCACCCACGCATGCGCATACAGCGCCACTTTTGCATTTGAGAAGAAGGGCCGTACGCACATGCGTGGGTAAATAGCAATGCAGAAACTCTAGGTGTTTACCCAAGCCCAGCCAATCATTTTGTTTTGGAGGCTGAATGTGAAACGTGGTTCCCTGGCACCAGAAAGCGACAAGGATTTTATACCTTGGTACACAGGAACTTCATCCATGTGCAGGAGGTCTTCCTTATATTTCACTCAAAGATCCTGCCAATAACACACTTTATGTACTAGGGCAGGAATGTACTAGGGCAGGGGTAGGCAACCTTTAAAGACGTGGAGCTCTACCAGAACAACATGGGAGAAGTCGAAGATCACCGGGCACAGTGTCACCTCCTCACACCTGTTTTAAACCTGTAATTGGTGTACTACCGTGTCGCAATCGCATGCATTGCACGGCAAATGTGTGTTTAAATCAGGTGGTGAGGAAGCAACATATAACCTCCTCACCACCTATCAAACACACTCGGATAGCTTTTTGGAGGAGCAGCAGTGCCTGGATTTGTAAATGAGCCCTTAGTTGCATTCGGCAGCGGCACTCTTAGGGGTTGTTCATGCGTAAAACCCTGCGGTTGAGATGCGATTTTACCCCCCCAATCCCTAATCCCTTTAGCTTCTGAGGCAGTAGCCAAAGGTGTACACATGCCGCAGCAGGAATTGAGCCCCCTGTTGCTTTTGGTGCATGGTACCGCCTGCCAATCACGATCCATTCAAGTAAATGAATGGCACAGGCGCTAGCACTACAGAGAAAACATCAGCTTATGTGGCTCTTGCTCCCTACTACAGCACTAAGTAGTCCCTCTGCATTGCACTCTGTATGTTGTTCTGGGATGGTGGGTCAGCATGTCCAGACCGCGATCTACTTGTCACCTGTCTGCGCTCTACTGGTTGCTGACCCCCGTACTAGGGTGACGATGTTTACTAACTGCACTGTATCAATGGAGGAGAAGGCTTGTCGCCCTAGACTGGTCCCCTGCAGGCTCTGCAGACTCTTTACCTGAGCATGGCCGCATATAGCCATTTACTTGTATTGGTGGCAGTACGCTGCTCCCTGGGCTCCAGAAAGCACTGGGGATTTCATGCTGCTCAGTGTCCATGTGCACGATGCCAGAAAAAGGAAACTAATGTGATCACCATATCTAACAACTGGTAAGCTGCTATATATAAACTTTTTGTTTTTGGGCTAAGATATGCGTTAAGGCTACATTCACACCAGTGATTTAGGCCGGTGTGAATTGTAGTGGCAGGAATTGGAGATTCCTGCTGTGTCTCTGAGCTGCTAGGTGCGGCCACTGACCCCGTTCAATATAATGACAGGTCGATTGAAGGCCACAGCTATTCGCTGCTGTCCACGCATCCAGTGATTACCTGCAGTGATTGCTGCTGTCCACGCATCCAGTGATTACCTGCAGTGATTGCTGCTGTCCACGCATCCAGTGATTACCTGCAGTGATTGCTGCTGTCCACGCATCCAGTGATTACCTGCAGTGATTGCTGCTGTCAGCGCATTCAACGATTACCTGCAGTGATTGCTACTGTCCACACATCCAGTGATTACCTACGGTGATTGCTGCTGTCTGTGCATCCAACGATTATCTGCGGTGATCGCTGCTGAACATACACGTAGTACACAAAGTTCAGTTGACAATTTTCCATTCAACTGATCAACTCCTCTGATTTTTAGATCGATTTTTGTGGAATTGCTTGGTTACCTACAGGACCAGTCACAGCTCGAATTTTGAGCTATGTAGCCAACTTCATGATGGCATAGTGCATATTTTTCTTTACAAGCTTCTTGTTTTGTTATATATCTTTTCTTGTGTGGGGATGCATTGGGAAGGCCAGCAAAGTGTTTGTATTTTTACTTTCTGGGCATATTATTGATATCGGTATGTTGGGGACATAACTTGTAAAAAAATTAAAAAAAATATTTCGGAAATCAGAGCCCTTACTTGTTCCATCTAGAATTTCATAGGAGTGTCCATGTGGGTCACTGTAAATCATTTCCTGCAAGGATCTACTACCTTGAGGTATTGTAAATCTTCTACCACATAGTGTAAAGACTCCATCTGGTTTTAGGTAAGTGCAAACTCATACATTATGCCGAAAGCACAATGTCATTGCTTAGAAGTGAAGACAAAACTGCAGAACAGTTATTTGAACCACTGAACATTATCCCAGGCTTTGTATTTCACTCTCACTACTTTACAGAGGGGATGTGAGATAAAAGTGCAAGAAGTAGACCAATAACAAGCCTGTGGCCTCGTACACACGTCCGAGATTCTCGTAGAAAAAAACATGTCGTTTTTTTCGACGAGATTCTTGGACAAGAAAATTGTCCCGGCCGAGTGTACACACGCTCGATTCAAAGAACCCGCGGTTCTTTGAATGGAGCGTACGCGGTGACGTCATCGACTACAACGAGCATGCGCTCGTCGCATTCGATGCCGTCGCCGCCATCTTGGTATACCCTACGTATGCCTAGGAAGCTACCGCGCATGCGTCGAATTCATTTCGAACATGCGCAGGCTTCCGGGAGGACAGGTAAGTGTACACACACTCACTTTTCTCGTCGAGAAACATGCCGACGAGAATCTCAACGAGAAAATAGAGAGCAGGTTCTCTATTTTCTCGTTGAGATACTTGTCGCTTTTCTTGACGAGAAACCATACACACGAACGAGTTTCTCGGCAAAAAATCTCTGCCAGCAAGTTTCTTGCTGGTTTTTGCCGAGAAACTCGTTCGTGTGTACGAGGCCTAAGTCTTGGGGAGATAATTGAATAAATGTCTTGTGGGAATGGGAACTAAATCTATATCCGAATAGCATAAGCTAATTTGCTGCCTAACTAGTTTAGAACACAGGGTGTGCTACACGCCCAAAAGAAGTATATAGAGTGAATGTTGTACATGCAGTCCTTCTGCCCCGCTGCTGCATCCCCCACATGGCAGCAATTCGTAGCTCTTAAAATCAAGTCCGATATTGTTGCGTACATATGGCTAACAAATTGGACACACCTTTTAAGGCCCTGTTCACACTTCGTGTAGCAGGAACTCGCGTTCTAGTTGGTGATTTTGTTTGCACAATTTTCACACGATTCCGCGTGTCATGCATAGGGCAACCCTTTCACTTCCTGAATGCCCAAGTGTGAACGGGCCTCAGATACCAAAGAGAAAGATGCGAAGTAATGCTATTTCTTTTATATGTAATGACACTTTGCTACAGTGTAGTGCAGGGCTTGACAAATTTGCTTGGAATCTAGGAGCCAGCTAAAAAAGTTAGGAGCCAGGAACGCGCACCGTACCGCTGAGCTTGCACGCAGAAGCGAACGCATACGTGAGTAGCGCCCGCATATAAAAAGCGGTGTTAAAACCACACATGAGGTATCGCCGCGATTGGTAGATCGAAAGCAATAATTCTAGCCCTAGATCTCCTCTGTAACTCAAAACATGCAACCTGTAGAATTTTTTAAACGTTGCCTATGGAGATTTAAAGGGTAAAAGTTTGTCGCCATTCCACGAGCAGATGCAATTTTTAAGCGTGACATGTTGGGTATCAATTTACTCAGCGTAACATTATCTTTCACAATATAAAAAAAAAGACAAAAAAAAAAAATTGGGCTAACTTTACTGTTGTCTTATTTTTTCATTTAAAAACAAAAGTGTATTTTTTTCCCACAAAAGTGCGCTTGTAAGACCGCTGCGCAAATACGGTGTGACAGAAAGTATTGCAATGACCGCCATTTTATTCTCTAGGGTGTTAGAATAAAAAATATATATAATGTTTGGGGGTTGTTATTAGAGGGAAGGAGATGGGGCAGTGGAAACAGACAGGGGAAGCTCCATTAGTATTGCTGGTTGTATGTCATACCAACGGCCACCACAAGATGGCGCCTGATCACAGAAGGAAGCATAGGCCTACAGAGAAGCATAGGCCTGCAGAAGGCCGCAAAGCCGCAGCCTCAATTACCGGCCGACCTGACGCGATCGCGCGGCGCGGGGGGGGGGGTTTCACGGAGACACAGGATACCCCAGCTGTGCTGCCCCAGGCGCCAGGTCGCTAATTCTAGTCGCAATGGCGACCTGGCGCCCGGGGATTGTCGAGCCCTGGTGTAGTGAGTGTACAGCTTGTATAACAGTGTAAATTTGCTGTCCCCTCAAAATAACTCAACACACAGCCATTAAAGTGGCTGTAAACCCACAAGAAAAAACAAAAAAAAACCTGCAAGACAAAGGCATAATGAGCTATGCATACATAATGAGCTATGCATACTAGCTCATTATGAAATACTCACCTTAGACCGAAGCCCCCGCAGTGGTTCCGGCACTCTGCTCTGCCCAGCAACATGTCTCCGGAGGGTATCGTGGGCTCCGGCGCTATGATTGGCCGGAGCCGCAATGACGTCACTGCCGCGCATGCGCGTGTGAGCCACCGGTAACGGCGTGTCAGCTGAAGCAACGGCATGAACGAGCGCATGTGCCAATGACATCAGCACAAAATCCTGACGTGTCTAATGAATTGGTTCCCAGTTTGCGGGTTGGTAGGAAAAGGTAATAGCGAGCTGGCCTCCGAGAGGTCGGACAGCTGGGCTAGTAACTGGACTAGTACGGCCACGGGGCACCAGGCATTGTGAGTCTGGAAGAGTTTGATATCTGCCCGGGGCCGGACTGTTGTGTCTTCGACACCACGAGGTGCAGGATGAAGTAACTCTGGTGGTATGTCAGGTGGCGTCTACGTAATATCTGGCAACTGGGGTCGGTGACCGTGAATTTGCTGGGGCGTAAGAAACCGTAGAAGGCCAGGTAGATGGCGGCTTGTGGGATCTTGTAAGGAGATGGAATGCCGGATGCCAGCTAAATAGAGATTGAACGAAAGAGGAAGACTGTCTGGATACGGGAATTAGGAGGTTGTCTGGCAGTCATGGCCCTGTGAACCAATAATGGGCAAAAATTGCAGCGAAGCCTGTGGAGGCTGCGGCGTCCGTGACTACCTGAGGTGAGGAGGATGATGCTAACTTTAAGTACCCCTCGGGCTCCTCCCATAATTACAGGCTACCATACTAGCCTTCCTATATATACAATTTATTATATGGGCTAGTTTACACTTGCTTCAAAAAATGGCTTCGGACACGCTTTGTTAAAGCTTTCTGAACGCCAGCCAAAGCTCCTGTCACTAAATATAATGGTTGGCTTATAGTCCTGTTTACACTTTCTTTTGGTTGGTGCTTCGGTGGGTCTTCAAGCAAGCTTTGCCATAGACTTCTATGGAGGCTTTGAAGACGCTTTGAAGCACCACTGAAGCTACATGGGGTATCATTTTTGAAGCAAAGACGAAGCGAAGCTAAGCAAAAGCAGGTGTAAACAGGACTGTAAGCTAACCATTTTATTTAGTGACAGGAGCTTTGACTAGTGTTCAGAGAGCTTTAACAAAGCGTGTCCGAAGCCTTGTTGAAGCCAAAGCAAGTGTAAATGAGCCCTGAGTACAGTTGTTGGCTGTACTTCTCCTGTGAATCACAGGAGTGCAGTCTTTGTGTCCTGCAGTCTCCGTGGCCTGTTTTCAGCAGACGGTGGGCTAACGCCCAAGATCTGCTTACGTCATAGAGCCGGTACAGGCTCGGGAAAGATTGCGACCGGCTGGTGGAGATTCGCCCACATGCCTGGACCGGCACCAGGCTCTGCCTCTCAGCAAACCGCGGGAGCCTGCCGCTCCCGCCCCCTCCAAAGCCCAGCGCTCCAATGAGCATGCAGGGGCTGGGGGCAGAGCAGAGAGCTAGTGACTGACAGTCACCAGCACTTTGCTCAGAATTCTGTAATAACCGAGCGATTGGCAGTGTGTGATTGCTCAGTTTTCTGCCCTAGAGCCGGTGGGGAACCGATGCAGCATCCACCTAGGTAAGTATAATTCTTAAAAAAACAAAACAAAAAAAACCTACTTCTTCTTTTCTTACTTGATTTCGTACAGTATAGCAAACTTCAGCATTGTTTTGAAAGGCAAGCAGTGCAGGTAGACTATTAGATAAAATTTTAATGATTTTGGTGCCAAGACTGGTACAAGTTACCACAGGGGGATCGTCTTGATAAGCCTGGTGGTACAGTTTAGTTATGGGCACTAACTGGAATTATAAACCTTCCTTCCTGCCCCTTGTGTTTTTCACCTTCATATGATAGCTATGTGTTTCGGGGTAGGGCAACCGGAGAGTTTGCTCATCATTGACCACCCAGAAAGGCTGCCACCTGCTGAAGATCTATTGATATACTTTTTGTAACTTTTTTTTTTTTTTTTTGACCGGTACTTTTTTTATATACATTTTAATTCTAAATGCAATAGTTATTGTTTTTTTTTATTTCATTAAATCTTTTAATAAATGTTACAATTACAAAGTGGCACTCCTTTTTTTTTCTCTTTTTTTTTTTTTTTTCTGCTTTTCTCGTTTTATAATGTGTGACCTCTGTCTGTAATGTGAGAACTGACACTTTCTGTGAAGAAACTACATATCCCACAATCCCTGGGGCGCTCAGTCTAGCACTGGTACAGGTCAAGTAATTAGATTTGACACAGTCACAAACAGGCAGAGCATTCACAGAGATATCACCATGCTGGAAGAGATGTGTTTTCATCATATTAGCACTCCACATTTATGTAACACAGAGGAAATGGCAAGGCATGGATTGGATGCTGCCTGACCTTGAACAAGAAGTTGCCTGTCCCGAAGCCAGTGGTCACTAACTGACGAAGCGAGGGGAAATTTTCCAAAGGGAGACAAAGGCAGCAGTGATAACCTCCCTTCTATCCCAAACTGAAAGAAACTATTGGCTGGAATTCTACCTAAATAATTATATGAATATAGAAATATTTTCTTCTTGTTATATTTATGGCCTGTTCTACAGAGCCAAGCCAAGCAGATCTGGTATTTGTTTTTGACCTAGATTTTAAATCAAGTACAGACATTGCTGTTCTGTTTGGGCCAAATTTGTGAATTTTAAAATTCCTACCATTCTCTCTCTTTCTGCAGTTAAAAGATGTTCAATTATTCTGTGTAAAATGATATTTCTCTTATCGTCCATGGACCGACGCAGCTCTCATACTGATTACATGTGGGTATATGTCCCTGCTCGCAGGAGAAGACCTAGGCAGAATGTTAGAGGTTAAAACATTCTAGAACAAGCCAGAGCTGAACAGCCCCGCCCAGGGGGGCGGTCCCTCTGGACATTATCCTCCCACCTGCAGCTAGCAGCCTCAGTTTTTTTCTGCCTAGCAGAAGGAGAAGACGTGGCTCTCAGGAGACAGTCTCCTGGAAGATTTTACTTTTGATTTTTATTCCTTTGGGAATTTTATTATTTTATTTTTGAGACCTTCAATCAACTGTCGGCTGGGCAACAGGTTGGGTACACTAGTATCCTCGTAGTCTTCCCTGTCCGACCATCGAGCGTGCTGATCCTCGCCTTGCGTGCGTGAGACTCAGTTCACGACATACCCCATGGCCCTAGGGGTGGCCGGGTTGCTTTCATGCTCCCGCGGTCCTCTCAAGATTGAACAGTACTTGACTGACTGTATCTCTCGCGGTGGACCGGGCCGACAGCTACGCAGTACGACTCTGTGATAGGTCTGTCTGAAACAAGCCAGTGGGTCCCTGAAAGGGACGGGTAAGTAGCCTCTCCTACTGCAGGTGAGTACATGCTGGCTGTGTTTCTGTGTGTGGGGGTTTCTCCCTGTCTCCCCCCTGTTATGCTGCTCTCTGCACCCTGTACTGGTGCTGTGCTGTGGGGTGCTTGGGGGTCACTCTGGCCTGGCTGGGCGCTCACGTCTGCAGTTTTTTCTGGTGTGTGAGGTGATTATTGCGTGCGCCATTGGTGCTGTTTGAGGTGGTTATTGCGTGCGCCATTGGCGCGCATTAGAGCTTTGAATTTTGTGCTCGGTGGCCATCTTGGCGTTTAGTGGCGCAGTTATAGCTGCGGCCGGCGGCCATTTTCTTGTGGCCGCCGCGCATTTATTTCTGGCGGCGGCGCGAATCCCCTCACAATCTCCTCACAGACTGAGCTGTCCTTAAGGGTTGGTGGGTCCTCCCGGGTATCCCCTCCTCAGCCTCAGCGTAGCCAGTGGGTGGACTGTATATTCACTGTATAGTGTATAAGGTCTCAGAGGGTGGCGTTTATGGAGTCTGATACACCTGCTCTCCACATTGCCTGGGGCAACTGGCAGTGCTGCACAGTTAAACATGTTCATATGTTTCCTGCACCTGCGGTCCTTATGGACCAGTTGTCAGCAGTCCTGGAATAATTCCTGTCAGAATGGAAGCGGTGTGCGAGCAAAAGGAGCTATAAGCCCCCTCCCCCCCACAAAAATCTTTACTGAAGGGGTGCTTTGAGTCAGATATGGGCCTAGCTACTATGCTCAGGACCCTACCTCTGAATATTTAATGTTTATGAACAGGACATTCCCTTGTGAGGAAGACTCCAGTTCTGTGTCAGTGAATGACAGGGCGCTTGTAAGTGATCTCATTGATGATGTGAGAAACACTCTTAGGCTGGAATTGCTGTGACAAGCTTTTCTTTTACCCAGTTTCCTCACTGTTTTCCTCACACACTGCCTCAAGAGCAGCATGGATGAGGGGGGACTTTATTCATTTATGTCTCTAATCCCTGTGAGCCTTGTGTGTGTGATACCTGAGGTAACATTTCCCGCCATTTCCTGGGGAATGATTTGAGCTCTGACAGACACGCGGTCTGAGGATCAGAGGTTACCTGTTACCTGCATGCTGCTTCAGCAGCCCAGTCAAGCAGGTTGGAATGATACAGAGAAGATTATGCGCCTCTGCGCCATAATTTAAACTCATCCTATACCTCTACACTGCATACATTCACAGTGTATGTATGTGTTATTGGTCTCTGTGTCTGCGTGGCTGTCCCCACGTTCCAATGCTGTGTTTCAGTGCCATACATGATATAAATGTACAAAATATGTTTATGCACGACTCCAGATACATTCACAGTATATGTATGTATTATACTCTCTGGGTTGGCGGGGGCTCCGGTGTCCTCCCGCATTCTCATGGTATGTGCGCTTCGGCTCTCTGCACAGTATAGACATGTTCAATATGTTTATTGCACATATTATACATGTTTACAGTATGGGTATACTGTTTGCGTGGGGTTCCTCCGGGTACTCCGGTTTCCCCCCACGCTCCAATGGAAATGCACAGCATAAACATGTGCAATATGTTGATTCACATGCTATCATTCCTACACGGTATCTGTGTGCTGTCTGCATGGAGTTCTTCTTAGTGTTCCGGTTTCCTCCCACGCGCTGACAGTATGTGCGCCTTTGGCCTTCTGCACAGTTAAACATGTTCAATGTTTATCACGCATGCTATAATACCTACACGGTATGTGTAGGCAGTCTGTGTGGTTTTCCTTCGGGTACTCCGGTTCCCTCCCACACTCCATTGGTATGGGCGCTTCGGCGCTATGCACAGTCTAAATTTGTGCGATTGGATATCCACATACTAACATACCTACCCGGTATGTCTTTGCAGGCTGCGTGGGTTTCCGCCCACGCTACATGACATGCATGCCTTTGGTGCAATACACAATGTAAACATACACATTATGTTTATACACTACACTAAATACATTCACAGTAGTTGTAGGTATTGCATTCTCTGAGTATACGTGGGGTACTTCGGTTCCTCCCACGCGCCAACGGTGTGCGCGCCTTCGGTGCTATGCACACATGAGCTTGTGCAAAAGGTTTAGCACACACACTATAATACCTACACGGTATGCGTATGCAGTCTGCGTGGGTTTCTGCCCATGCTACATGACATGCATGCCTTTGGTGCAATACACGGTGTAAACATACACATTATGTCTATACACTACACTAAATACATTTACAGTAGCTGTAGGTATTGCATTCTCTGAGTATGCGTGGGGTACTTTGGTTCCTCCCACGCGCCAACAGTGTGCGCGCCTTCGGTGCTATGCACACATGGGCTTGTGCAAAATGTTTAGCACACATACTATAATACCATACACGGTATGCGTATGCAGTCTGCATGGGTTTCATCCGGGTGCTCAGGTTTCTCCCCTGCGTTCCAATGGTGTGCGCATTCTCAGCGCTATGCACTGTATAAACATGTGCAATTTGTTTATTCGCAGGCTAACATACCTACACGGTTGTGTACGTAATCTGCGTGGCTGGTTTACGTCCAGGCCCCGATGATGTGTGCGCCTTCGTCGCTGGCACAGTATATACGCGTTTTAATAGGTTTATCCACAAATACTAAACTACATACGCCGTATGTGGTGGTATTATGCTCTATGCTCTTTGTGGCTGGGTGGGTTTCCTCCCACACTCTCCATTTGTGCGTTTGACGCAATACATAGTATAAACTATGTGTTTGCACAATCAGCACCTATCCATGGGTAGCTGCTGGATGGAGCATTGTCACAAGGATCCCTGGTTTCAGGGGTATCACTTTCCACCTGCTTTCAGTGGTGATCAGAAGCGCTGGCTTGGACTGTGTTCGCCAGGCTGGGGTTAGCGTTACGCCCGTTAGTGGCTGCGTCTCTGGCATTTTTTGTAGCTCAATGACTGGGCAAAAGCCTCTGCCTCATCCATCAGTCGTCTAGCAGGTGCACTACAACTGCTTTAGCCTTTAGGGTCTCTGTGCCAGGGGTGGGTTTGCGCCACCTGTGGAGGCTGAGGTACTAGTCCTCTGACCGAGTTTCTAGGGAAGTTCCGTCAAGTTGCCTTTATTGGCCAACATTTGAGGCACCCTGTACACTGGGGCCTCCCTTCTCCGATACATTGCGGAGTCTCTTTGGGATTTTCATACATCTCGCTGCAAGACGGTCCTGTCGGCCGTGTGCATTGCAGGCGAAGGGTCCTTGCATCCGGAGGTGTTTCCACCTTCTTTACCGGAGGTGGAGCACCGGAAGTGGACCTTGTGGCCTCTTGACTCACTCGCAAGGTGGCAAGATCGTGGTCAGGTCCAGGGACCCCTGGGCGGATGCGTTACACGTGTTGGAAGCCCGTGGGGGCAGTATCGCCTGATATATGCTTACCCTCTGCTACTGTTGTTGCCTCGCCGGCTTCGCAGAGCATACTTCATCCTGCTTTACAGTCCTTGGCTTTAATGGCATGGCTGTTTAAAGCCAGGTGCTAAAGGACCGAGTTCTCTCGTATTCGGTCATCTCTTCTATGTTGTTGACACGGGAATCTTCCTCCAGAAAGATATCTCACCGTACCTGGAAGGCTTACATCGCTATGTGCGAGGAACTTGAGTGGCATCCTCGGATGTATTCCGTTCCCAGGATTTTGCTGTTCTTATAGCGTGGTGTGACCCAAAAGCTGGCCTTGCATGCCTTTTTTGAGGGTCGGATTTCGGCCCGGGCTGTCTTTTTCAACGACCGCTACCGGGCCATTCCTTGATTAGCACCTTTTGTGCAGGGGGTTCGCCATGTGATCCCCCCTGTCAAGCCTCCTCTCCCTACTTGGGATCTGATTCTGATGCATCTCGGTTCTCCAAGAACATCCCTTTGAGAATATCAGAGAGATTCCTCTCTTGACCTTGTCCCGGAAGTTGGCCTTAGTTGCCATTGCTTCGGTTAGACGGGTGTCTGAGTTGGCGGCCTTGTCTGGCAAGTCGCCTTACTTGGTCCTCCATAAGGATATGTTGGTGTTGCGCCCACGACCATCCTTCTTTTCTAAGGATGGTCTTGGCCTTTCACCTTAAGAAGGACATTGTTCTTCCGTCCTTGTGTCCTCACCCATCGCATCCCTGAGAGTTTGCGCTTCATACATTAAGATGGGTACAAGCCTTACGAGTGTACCTGTCTGCTACTGTTTCCATTCGGAAATCTGTGTCTGGTCCAAAACAGGGCCGAGCGGTGTCGTCTGCCACCGTCTTTAGGTGGATCAGGCAGACCGTCATACAGGCCTATGCCCTTAAGGGGCGGGCGCCTCCCTTTCCGGTTGCGGCGCATTCCACCAAGGCAATTGGTGCTTCCCGGGCCTTCCGACATCAAGCGTCGGTTGCACAAGTGTGCAAGGCGACGACCTGGTCATCCATTCATACCTTTTCAAAGTTCTACAAGGTTGATGTGGCTGCATCTTCGGATGCTTCCTTCGGCCGCAAAGTGTTGCAGGCCGCTGTCTAATGTTGCAACTCCTCCGTTGAGGGGCTCTGCTGGTTTGGAGTGAAGTTTTGGTTGTTTCTTTACTTTTTTTGCTCCCACCCTTTTCTTATACTGCTTTGGGACGTCCCACATGTAATCAGTATGAGAGCTGCGTCGGTCCATGGACGATAAGAGAAAATAGGATTTTTGTACTCACCGTAAAATCCGTTTCTCTGACGTCCATGGACCGACGCAGCACCCACCCTTCCTTTAAGTTTGTACTGCTTTGTTACGAACTGAGGCTGCTAGCTGCAGGTGGGAGGATAATGTCCAGAGGGACTGCCCCCCTGGGCGGGGCTGTTCAGCTCTGGCTTGTTCTAGAATGTTTTAACCTCTAACATTCTGCCTAGGTCTTCTCCTGCGAGCAGGGACATATACCCACATGTAATCAGTATGAGAGCTGCGTCGGTCCATGGACGTCAGAGAAACGGATTTTACGGTGAGTACAAAAATCCTATTATTTGTTTTTCTTCTATATACCACACATCCTACATAATACCCCACTGCCCAACATCTGCCACAATTTACTAGCCCTACCACAAAAGTTGGCAATGAACAGTTTACAGGCTGAATGAAAAATGAACCACACTAATTGGATGGAGGAATCCCCCCTGCTGGGACATTTGTATTCTGACAGTGAGACCCAGCACTGTTAGACCCAGCGCTTGTCTGTTTGATGGTCGATCTAACGATCAGCTTCTGTTGAGCAGGGACAGACACATGCTGATTGAAATTCTGCAGTGTCCCTGCTGAAATGGCCAAATTTCAATCCGTCTGTGGTTAGTTTCCATAAGCAAGCAAGTATTAAAATGTATTTTATCACAACCATTACTTACCACCACCACTACTACTACTACCACTTGGCTGTGGGGCTTTTTTTGTGGTTTTGCAATTTGAGCTCCAATGTTCCAGTGTTAGGCCCCTTTCACACGGGACAGATCAGTCATGATCCGCCCCGTGAACCTCCGCTTGCTCAGCGGGGATCGCTCAGTTGATCCCCACTGAGCCGGCGGATGACTGGGCGGTCCCCGCACACTGTGCAGGGACCGCCCTGTCAGATCTCCGCTCTCTCCTATGGGGGATCGGATGAACACGGACCGTCTGTCCGTGTTCATCCGATCCGCTCCGCAGACGGATAGAAAAATATAAATTTTTCTATCCTGAAAAACTGAGCCTAGCGGACACGGGTGAGATCGGGTGTCAGCGGATGTTCATCCGCTGACACCCGCTATCCCATAGGGATACATGTATGTCCGTTTTTCATCCGAAAACGGATGGGTGAAAAACGGACATACGGTCCGCCCGTGTGAAAGGGGCCTTAGCCACAGTTGAGTGTTAACAAGTTTTCAAGGGTGAATCCATAGACAAAACTTGAGGCTGGGTTCACACTATTGCGAATTGGATGTGGGTTTCCCCGCATCCAATTCGCATGTCGGGAAATGGTGACTGGCTCTCTATAGAGCCGGTTCATACATCTCTGCAGCGGCTCCAGTGCGAATAGCACAGGAGCCCTGTGCGTCTTCTGGTCTGTTTCAGGTCCAAATTCAGCCAAGAATTCGGGCTGAAATTGGACCTGAAATGGTGAAAGAGGACGCATCGGACCCCTGCTGTGAGCCGCTTCATGCTGGGGTGTGAACCCAGCCCCAATGTTGCATATGCAAAATATAATCTGATAAAATCTTAAAGTGTAATTCAACGCTAGTACTAATCAAGCTTAAAATGGCTCCCACCCACCTTGTAACACGTATAATAACTACTCTGAATATTAGAAGGAAGATGCATATACTTGCCTATCTTCTGGTCTGGTCATGTGATTTGCTCCCAGCGGCTGGCTTCAGGGGAGAGCGCCGACAACTGATGGAATGCTTGGACAGTGACGTCACTTAGGGACTTACAATAAGGCATCCATTGTCGGCTGTCCCTCCTCTCCCATGAAGGCCACTGGGAGCCCTTTACATGACTGGACTGTAGTGCCCTGAGAATGGGTAAGTATAAGCTTCTTCCTTCTACAGGTTGGTTAGTATAAAGCCTCGTACACACGACCGAGTTTCTCGGCAAGAACCAGCAAGAAACTTGCTGGCAGAGATTTCTTGCCGAGAAATTTGTTCATGTGTATGGTTTCTCGTCAAGAAAACCGACTAGAATCTCGGCGAGAAAATAGAGAACCTGCTCTCTATTTTCTCGTCGAGATTCTCGTCAGCCTGTTTCTCGACGAGAAAATTGTGTGTGTGTGTGTACACTTACCTGTCCTCCGGGAAGCCCGCGCATGCTCGAAATGACTTTGACGCATGCGCGGTAGCTTCCCAGGCATAGGATAGGGTGTACAAAGATGTGACGAGCGCATGCTCGTCGTATTCAATTACGTCACCGCGTTCGCTCCATTCAAAGAACCGCGGGTTCTTTGAAATGAGCGTGTGTACACTCGGCCGGGACAAGTTTCTTGTCCAAGGATCTCGTCGAAAAAAACAACGTGTTTTTTACGACGAGATTCTCAGCCGTGTGTACGAGGCTTCAGTGTTAGAAAGGGGCAGATGGGAGCAGTTTGAAGCTTAGTGCTAGCCTGGCGTTCCACTTTAATTCCCTCAGTCAAGGCACACTGTTGCTGCTCCTCATTCCTTCTAGAGATAAACAAGCCACTGTTACTATGTATATCATTCTTGTTATATCCATTCTGGAAAATCCAGTTTGTTGTGAATATGCTGCTCTGTAAGAGGACTGGAAAATACAGGAAACTCTATGGCCAAGTCATGTCACAATGTTGGGGACACAGACAAACCAGAGCAAATACATTTTAGTAGAATGTCTTTCTGAGGGGTTTTCAGTGGCTTGCAAATCAAAGAACATTGTCAGATCTGTACACCAATAGGAATTGTGCTTACAACAACGCCACATAGTTTATAAGGTTGGAAAAAGATGCCGGTCCATCCAGTTCAACCTATGTTGTACCATGACAGTATTTTGTAGTTTTACAATCACAGTTTTAAAAGATGGCTTTGCAATATGATTGGATTCAATCAATAAAACAGTAAAAAGATTGAATACAGCAGACATTTGTAGTATTCTATAGCAACCAATTAAACTAGGATCTGCTGTAGATGACTGCTTTGCACATATCACCAGTACTTGCACTGCCGTGTCAGGAAATTTGGACTGTTGAGGCAACTGGTGAATTGGCCAGCTACTTATACTATCTGTCTGTCTGGCTATGTCTAAAGCCTCGTACACACGGTCGGACTTCAAACAAACTTTTCCATGTATTTTTGTCCGAAGGGAGTTGGCTGGGCACACCCATAGCATACACACGCTCTGACTTTTCTGCAAACTTTCCCAACACCACGTGGTTTTTCTGCTCTTTTCCGCCACCCTTTGGTCAACTTCTGCTATTGTTGGTTGATTTTAACATTGGTTCTGGGCATGCGTATTTGTACGTTGGACAAAAGTCCGATGGATTTCCGTACACACGATAGGACTTTGCACCATCAGACTTTTGTTGCCGACAAGTTTGTCCGTTTGCAGAGCAAACTTTTGTCCGATGAAAAACGAAAAAGTTTGTCCAACGACCGTGTACACACGGTAGGATTTTTTTTAAAAACCTGCTCATTTTGAAGTTTGTTGGCAAAAAGTCTGACCGTGTGTACTGGCCTTTACTCTGTCCATCTATAGGCAATCCCTGAAAACTCAGTTCAGAGATGCCTAAAAACTGTACTTTTACCACCCCCATCAAATCATCTCCCCACAGTTATTACCTTTTGTACCCCTTGCGCCACTCCCATTAGTTTGTAAGTTCCCACGAACAAGGCCTTCATTTGCTCTTTTATTGAATTGTATTGTAACTGTACTGTTTACCTTTATATTGTGAAGAGCTGCCCAAAAGGTTGGCACTATATAAATCCTGTATAATAATAATAATCCATTAACCTCCCTGGCAGTACTATTATGTCAGATTTTTGATGTTGAAAGGGGTACAATGTTTTGCATGGAAATTTGGCGTTTTATATTGTAGGCCTGTAATTCTTAGAAATAACTCACTTAAATCAGTCCAAACCAGAGTCTAGTAGACATAGCGGGTATGATAAAGTTTGAAACACGAAATCATAAATTATAATATAATAAATAACTAAAAATAATAGTGTAGCGCCCACTACCTTTTTGGTATGTGCTTAAGTAGTGTTATTTGTTTTAACCACTTGCCGACCGCCTCCAGTAGATATACGTCGGCAGAATGGCACGTACAGGCACATCAACGTACCTGTACGTCCCCTTTAACTGCCAGACGTGGGGGCGGCGCACTCGCAACCCCGCTACCTTCCACGTAAGTCGGACCGCGGGTCCCGCGGACTCGATCGCCACGGGGATCCCCGCGATCGTCTCACGGAGGCATAGAGCAGGGAGATGCTTGTGTAAACAAGCATCTCCCTGCTCTGCCTAGTGACAATGACACGGATCTCGGCTCCGTGTACTCGGAGCGGAGATCGGTGTCATGTCACACAGATCCCAACCCCCCCTCAGTTAGAAACACTCATCAGGACACACTTAACCCCTTTATCGCCACCTAGTGGTTAACCCCTTTACTGCCAGTGTCATTTTCACAATAACCAGTGCGTTTTTATAGCACTGATCGCTGTGAAAATGACAACGGTCCCAAAAATGTGTCCGATGTGTCCGCCATAATGTCACAGTCACGAAAAAAATCACTGATCGCCGACATTACTAGTAAAAAAAATTTTTTTTTATAAAAATGCCATAAAA
This sequence comes from Rana muscosa, assembly GCA_029206835.1. Lineage (NCBI taxonomy): Eukaryota > Metazoa > Chordata > Amphibia > Anura > Ranidae > Rana > Rana muscosa. Next base: position 303,586,364 of record CM055127.1, read on the forward strand.
CTATCCCCTATATTGTAAACCCTATAACTTTTGCGCAAACCAATCAAACGCCGATTGCGATTTTTTTTTTTTTTTTTTACCAAAAATATGTAGAAGAATACGTATCGGCCTAAACAGAGGAAAAAAAAAGTTTTTTTATATATTTTTTGGGGGATATTTATTATAGCAAAATGTAAAAAATATTGTGTTTTTTTTCTAAATTGTCGCTCTATTTTTGTTTATAGCGCAAAAAATAAAAACTGCAGAGGTGATCAAATACCACCAAAAGAAAGCTCTATTTGTGGGGAAAAAAGGACGTCAATTTTGTTTGGGAGCCACATTGCATTGCGCAATTGTCGGTTAAAGCGACGCAGTGCCGAATTGCAAAAAGGGGCCTGGTCATTGACTAGCCAAAATGGTCCGGGGCTTAAGTGGTTAAACTGTCAGTGCAGGCAAAATCTAGTCAGGCTTATGCCTTATGCTAGGCCTGGTTGTTTTGATCTGGGACTGGGAGTGTCAGAGTAGCAGTGGGTGTGGCCACCTGTGCTCAGGAACTCCTCCCTTGCTTTCAGGAAGAATGTTCTGGAAGGGGGCGGAGCTGGAAGCTCTGAGTGACAGGCAGCTTGTGTAGCAGCTCTAACCAATCCCCAACTAGGGTTGGCAGGGGGCGGGTCTGCTTTATGAGCTGAGGTAACATGCCACTGGGTAGGAGTCGTGAGAGGAAAGAAGATGGAGCAGTAGTGTCTGTGTGAAGGGCCTACCAGGTGCTGAGGAGAAAGTCCTGATGGAGGACCACTTTTCTTTAACACCGCAAAGGAGGAATTCAACATTTAAGAGAACTGTTACTGCTGGACTGTGCGGTTGAACCTTGTCTCTTCCATGGACCGAGGACCATGGAACAGGTCAGTGGGTACATGACAGCAAGTGATGGGACTGGAGGAGTCTATTGAGGAGACTTGGGAATATCTGCTGTTGCCCCTAGTAACTGAAAGCCACAAGGGGGTGTCTTAGGCAGGATGTTGCACGGTCAGTCCTACACAGCAGGATGTTACAAGGAGAGACTCTAATCCTATCTCAATATGGAAGGCTGTGGCCGGCAAAATCAGCTTTTCCATCACTGGACTATTTGGGCCTAGTAGTCCATCAGTTAATATTTGCAGTAGAGGGACTGTGGGGTCGGAGGGGGGTGTATGAGGATACCTTCCAGACACAGGGACGGCATCTGGATAACTGATTATTACCACAAAAAGTAATTCAGAGTGACTTATCCTAAACAGTGCAGCATAAAGGGAGCAATAGTCTGCAGTGACGCAGCTCACTAAACTACAATCTTTGCTGTGCCTTATTCTCAGAACTAAAGTGCTAATATCTATGGGCATCCCATGTCACACTACACCCTTACCCAACTATACCCAAGAAATCTTTATAATAAAAATACCACAAGGTAAAGAAAGTGACTCTTCATTGTGTCTTAGGCTCCATGTACACAGAAGCTCAAAAACGGTCGTTTTTAAAGCAGCAGAAAAAGCTAGCTTTTATCAGCGTTTTTCAGTGTAGCTTTTTTTAGCTTTAAAAAAAAAAAATGGACCAAAAAACGCAAAAAAAACGCTCGCGGCCAGCGTTTATGAGCGTTTATAAACGTTTTTTCGGCGTTTTTCGTTTTTTTTGCATTTTTTTTCTGCCGAAAAACGGCACTTTGAACGCAAATTTCTTGCGTTCAGAAAAAAGCCCATTAACTCCACTGCTCATTAAAGCTAAAAAACGTTATGTGTACATGAACACATAGGCTAACATAGAGTGCAGTTAATGGGCTTTTAAAAAAAACGCCCATTAACTGCAGTTTATCAGCTTCTGTGTACATGGAGCCTTATGGATGAGGAGAATGGACAGCAGGATGATGTGTGTGGATCTTTTGAACTTGTGCCCAGAGTGCACCGCTACAATAATAATAAAAATTATTCAATAATGTAATCAAATCAAAAACACAGAAATTTGCTCAGTTGCAGAATTGCCGCTGTCATTACTTTCAGTGTTTGATGACGAATTTCCCCACAAATCGCTATCGCTCAATTCTGCAAGTGATTCTAATTTATTATCGCTGTTTTCTAGCTGGTCTAAAAGTACTTTTGACGTAAAGGGACACTTTTTGGTTGCTATGGACAATCTCCAGTTTCCAGGCAGAAAGAACAGTATTTATAATATAAAACTGGATGCAGGGCTTCGGACAAACCACTAGGGACAAAAGGGATGTGAAACTGATACAGTACTGTAATCTGTAAGATGTATGTATGTATACTGTGTTTTTGAATTTGGCGCCGAGCTCTGTCCCCGTGCGTCGCAACCATCGCAGGGAACGGAGCTCGGCACTGTGAATCGAGCAGAGACACGGCTCGCAGACACAGCGGGGAGACATCGCAGGATTCAGGGGACAAGGTAAGTAAGAGCTGTACATGGATCCTGCGATGCGATCCTGAGTATGGCTCGGGGTTACCGCTTTTGGTACTGAAATTTAACCCTGAGCCACGCTCGGAATACCGCTAAGGAGGTTAAAGACTGCTGCTATGCTTTAAAGGGGAACTTCAAACTCTCAATTGACATTGATTATTTTTATTGCTCATGCTGCTGGCATTAGTAAATGGATAGGAAATTATATTGTATTTAATTTTTTTTGATGTCATACATCACAGGAGACTTCAGGAGGGGAGGAGGACGGGTTTTCTCAGCTACGCACACCCTCCTGCTTTGTATGCCTTAGTTAATGGCAGATGGATTCCAGGAAGTAAATGCTCCAGGAATCATCTGCCCATACTTAAGATGGCCACAGGCCAAAATGATAGGGGGTGTTTTTCTTTTTTTTTTTTTTGTTTACAAACGTTTTTTATTTGGGTTAAAAGGTGGTACAAAACCGACATGAGGGGGTGTTTTTCAAAGTGGTTTCTCTACAAAATAATGCACGGAGACATGGATGGATGGGGGAGTTTGATTAAATATTAAAAATTAAATATAATTTTTGGTTTGTGATGCTCAGATGCAGTGTAGTTCCGCTTTAAGTTAGAAATGTAACTCCATTTGGGTTATAGTAACATAAAGTACTTGCGTAGTTCAGTGCTGTAAGCTCATAGCAAAGCACACCAAGTTGGTTTCCATGTTCAATAAATTACTACTAGTTTCCAAAGTAGAAGGTATTTCCCTAAAAAATTATAAATCCACATATTGTTCACAATTAGTTTACAGAGTGTAATCACATCAAATACGCATTACCAATAAATGCTAGCAGCGGTACATATTTTTACTTGTACATATTACATGAGCCACAGGCATAAAATGGATAGGGAATAATAGAATGGGAAAGTAGAACATATAGCAAATGTTGGTTTAGGTTAATTTTTTCATCCCAAGAACCAGATAGAATTTAAGGGATGACAACGATAAACAGGGGCGGAGAAAAAGAGAAAGGAAAAGGAGGAAGAAGGCATTCAACAGAAATAGGAACTAAACCAAGGTCATAATCCCCTTCCCCACACACCCCACTTCCCCAACAGCTTCAACAGTAAGGAATTGGGGTCAAAGGGCACGTAGGATTGAATCCATGGTTCCCACATTTTACAGAATTTGGCCATTGTATCATTTTGTATAGGTTCTCCACACTCTAGCTATTATCCTTTTTGCTGCTGTAAGGATGACTGTCTTAATTTGGTTGGTGCACTCCTCAGGCTGCCTGTTCAAAAAGGCTACAAAAAGTCTTTGTGGAAATATTTGCCAGTAACCAACCATATGTCAAGTTGGTTTAAATTATAGTTACCCTGGGTTGCCCGATATGTACAGATTAGATGGTTTGATGGCTTGAGTGCCTCACCCTGCAGGGTGGGCAGTGAGAGATTGTCCTCTCTCTCTGTTCTCTCGCCTGCCCGGCTCTCCCGCCGCACAACTGCAGAGAAGCCACGGCCCGGTAGTGGGCCACGGCACTGTGGTTGGGGACCCCTGGGACTCAGGGCTATAGCCCCAAAAGCCACCCCCTAGCGACGCCACTGGCTGTCACTGAAAATGGCCCACTGAGCCATCGGCCCACCAGGAAACTCCCTGTAGTCCCGATGGCCAGTACATGCCTGCGTGCAGCTGAAACTTCCTATAGGACTGGGAAAAGTTTAACTAATACCATACCACTGTTTGACAAGGGCTTACCATATACCGGTACCTGTGTCAGGGGATGTTGGGAATTATAGTCCTACAGCAGTGGACCAAAGTTTATATTGTCCTGTTTACAGTGATATGTCATCACTAAAGACTCATAACAAGTGTTCAAAATTGACTAAAGTCTTTCAAACTATTCATTTAAAGTCAGCCCCAATTCAAAAGCATCACACGCTTTAACGTGTTAATATCGTTTTAAAAGTAGTTTTCAAATGTTTAATTCTGGTGCTTTATAATCCTGCCATAAATTCCAATTGTCTGGTAGCTTGGAGCTGGGAAATAAACAGTGGGTGGTAGATTGCTGTTGTTGAAAGCTAATGGAAAGATACAAAATTACTAACAGATTGGTGAAGAGCATGGCCTGCATTCGTGTCTGTGTGTAATACCGTGCACAAAAAGTTTTCCCATAGAAGTCTTAAAGTGATTGTAAATGATCACCTTGTAAAGCAACCTATTCAATTTAAAATGAAAATAAAAGCCAACACATTTGTATAGATATATATTAAAAAAATCTAAATACCTTTTGTTATTTGCCCCTTTTTTTTTTATAAGTGATAATTTTTCCCCTTGCTCTGTGTTCTCAGCTGCATAAGAACTGGGGGAGGAAAAGCAGCAGTTTAGTGATCTTCCCAGTGAATGGATGTGCGGGGGGGGGGGGGGACATGTCAGGACAGGTCTGATCATCGGAGGAGAACATGCTAAGTTCCCAGCATAATTTTTGAGGAGAGCAGGCTGTGTTCTTGGCACAGCCAGAGAACTGACCACGATGTGATCTCCTGCTTAGTGTGGTCAGTTTTTTAAAATAGGAAAGCAGAGGGACTGGCAGGAACTTTACACGAAAGAAGCAATACAAAGAGAACAAGATACTTTCTCTTGTCATCCATGGACTGACACAGCGTGTCTTATACACCTTTACACGTGGGTTATGTCCCTGCTTGCAGGAGAAGACCTAGGCAGAATGTGAGATGTTATACATACATTCTAAACAGCCAGAGCTGAACAGCCCCGCCCAGGGGGCAGTCCCTCCGGACATAACCCTCCCACTGCAGTCAGCAGACCTGTTTTTTTCTGCCTAGCAGAAGGAGAAGACGTGGCTCTCTCAGGAGCCAGTCTCCTGACCTATTTTTATTCTTTTGGGAATTTTTTTCCTATTTTTTTTTTTTATTTTTTTATTTTTTTGAGATCTTCTATCAACTGTCGGCTGGGCAACAGGTTGGGTACAAGATATCCTCGTAGTCTTCCCTGTCCGACCATCGAGCGTGCTGATCCTCGCCTTGTGTGCGTGAGACTCAGTTCACGACATGCCCCACGACTCCAGGGGTGGCCGGTGGGCTTCCAGCTCCGCGGTCCTCTCAAGATAGAACAGTCCGGCTGTATCTTTCGCGGTGGACCGGGCCGACAGCTACTCAGTACCGCACTGTGATAGTTCTGTCAGAAACACACCAGCGGGTCCCTCAGGGGACGGGTAAGTAGTCTCTCCTGGCTGCAGGTGAGTACATGCTGTGTGTTTCTTGTGTGGGGGGATTTCCCTGTTTCCCCCTGTGTTTTTAATGTCACTCTCTGTTCACTAGTGCTGGCGCTGTACTATGGGGGGTGCCTGGGGGCCATACTGTCCTGGGGGGGGGCTCATGCTGCTCTGCATTCGCTGGGGCTGTTTTGTTTTTGGAGGTGAGGGGCCTGGGCGCCGTTCGGCGCCATGTTTTGTGTGTGTGCTGATTTTTACATTGGCGGCCATCTTGCCGGGGCCCGCCGGAGCACATTGCGGCGGCCATTTTCTTATAGCCGCACGTCTTTTCTGGCACTAGTTTGGCCTCTAGCGCCGCTGGGAACGGCGCGAATCTCCTCACACTCTCTCCTCTCAGCTCACTCACGCTGAGCAGCGCGGCGCAGTGAGACAGAGCGGCGGAACCGAGCGGTCCTGGTCAGGTTGGTGGGTTCCCTGGGCATTCCCCTACTTCAGTCAGCACGGCCTGTGGGTGGTCTGAGAGGGACATTATGGAGTCAGAGTCACCAGCTTCCCCTAACATGCCAGAGGCAGCAGCCAGTGCTCCAGCACCTGCGGTCCCTATGGACCAGTTGTCGGCAGTCCTGGAATCATTTCTGACCAGGATGGAAGCTGTGTGTGAGCACAAGGGAGCAAAAAAGCGCCCTCTCCCCACTTTATCTCCACAAGGGGAGTGCTCTGCTTCAGATATAGGCCTAGTTATTGCTGCTCAGGACCCTAGCTCTGAATATTTGGATGGTTTTGAACAGGACATTCCTTGTGAGGACGACTCCAGTTCTGAGTCAGTAAATGACAGGGCGCTTGTAAGTGAACTCATTGATGCTGTGAGGGACACTCTCAAGCTAGATGCTGCGACCGCAGAACCTCAGGCGGATACAGTCTCCTTTGGTTCTTTTAAGACCAAGCCTTCTAAAAAGGTTTTTCCATATGTACCTTTCTTTGACCAGCTCATTGACCAGGTCTGGGAAAAGCCGCAGAAGACTTTTATGGTCCCGCGGCGTTTGTCTATTAGATACCCCTTTGAAGACGCCCTGCTTAAAAAGTGGGCTTCTCCCCCGGTGGTCGACCCTCCAGTCGCCCGTTTAAACAAGGCCACCACTCTCCCAATGGAGGGGACTCCTGCGTTTAAGGACCCCACTGACAGGAGGTCAGAAGTGGTGAGTAGAGCCATGTTCGCCTTGTTGGGATCCGCCCTACGGCCCGTAGTAGCGGCGACCCTTGTGTCTCAGACACTCACGGAATGGGCAAAAATTTTGCACCAAACTGTGCAGGAGTATAACCTTCCTCCAGACACTATTGCTCTGGCCCACCAGATGGTGCAGGGTCTGATATATGTGTGCGACGCCACGTTGGACGCGGCCCCTTTAATATCCAGGGCCTCTGTCTCGGCGGTGGTATTGCGTCGTCTCATCTGGTTGAAATGCTGGTCTGCTGACCTAGCCTCTAAGAAGCTCCTGACGGATCTACCTTTTAAAGGTGGTAGACTTTTTGGTGCTGCTCTGGATGACATCATCAAGGATGTCACGGGAGGTAAAAGCACTCTCCTTCCTCAAACTATCAAGGGTAAGGAGGCCCGGGTCCTTCCTTTCCAGCAAAAAAGGGTTTTTTTCGTCCGTCAGAGTCCACGGGTAAGCCATCCCAGACTGACAACAGTGCGGCTGGCGGGCACAAGCGCCCCTGGGTGCGTAAGCCGAACAAGCCGGCTCCCAAGCCCGCCTCCGCGTGAAGTCTTGCCCCCGCCCGTCTCTGGGGTGGGGGGACGACTTCGCAGGTTCACGGATCGGTGGACCTCCCGGATCTCCGACCGGTGGGTGTGCGAGGTGGTCACCTCAGGATACAGAATAGAGTTCTGCTCCTGGCCCCCAGACAGATTCTTTCCCTCAAATCTCCCTCTCCTTCCTGCCCGTCGGGCAGCCCTCCTGGGGGCTGTACAGGATTTGATCGGGTCCGGAGTAATTGTGCCGGTTCCGTCCCAGGAGAGGTTTCAGGGGTTCTACTCGAATCTGTTTGTTGTTCCAAAAAAGGACGGGGTTCGGCCGATCCTGGACCTCAAGGCCCTGAATGCCTTCGTGAAGGTGCAAAAATTCCGCATGGAATCCATTCGCACGGTGGTCGCTACACTCCGTCAAGGGGATTTTCTGGCATCCTTGGACATCAAGGACGCCTACTTGCATGTTCCGATCTGCGCAAGCCACCAGAAGTTTCTGCGCTTTGCGGTCGGCGAAGTCCACTATCAATTTGTGGCTCTTCCCTTCGGCCTGGCCTCGGCACCGAGGGTGTTCACCAAGGTGCTTGCTCCGGTCCTAGCTTTGCTGAGACAGCGAGGCATTGCTATCGTGGGCTATCTGGACGATTTCCTTCTAAGAGCAGACAGTGGCTCAGAATTGGAAGAAAGTGTGACTATCGTCAGTCAGACCCTCAGGGAGTTTGGGTGGCTCCTGAACGTTCAGAAGTCGGTTCTAGTCCCGACTCAGCGTCTGGAGTATCTAGGTCTGATTCTGGACTCCTTGGAAGCAAGAGTCTTCCTACCTCCAGACAAACTACTGACACTTCAGTCTGCAGTACGGGTGCTGACGTCCCGAAAATGGTCGTCAATCCGCTTTTGCATGAGAGTCCTGGGACTCATGGTGGCCTCCTTCGAGGCCGTTCCTTATGCCCAAGCGCACACCAGGGCTTTACAGAAAGAGATCTTGTCCACTTGGGACAATTCCCAGTTGTCCTTGGATCTTCAGATCCAGGTGAGTCACCTGGTCAGGGCGTCCCTGACGTGGTGGTTGAGGTCCCCGGCTCTTCGGTCCGGGAAGTCGTTCCTCCCCATCCAATGGACGGTGATCACGACGGACGCCAGCCTGACGGGCTGGGGGGAGTCTGGGGAGTCCTGTCGGCCCAAGGGCTTTGGACTCCGGACGAAGCCCTCTTACCGATCAATGTGCTGGAGATACGGGCAATCAGACTGTGCCTCTCCTCATGGTCGGAGAAACTACAGGGTCACTCCATCAGGATACAATCGGACAACGCGACAGCAGTGGCGTATGTCAACCATCAAGGGGGGACTCGGAGCTCAGCTGCGGCTTCCGAGGTCGCCCGCATCCTGAGGTGGGCCGAAAGAAGCGTGCCGGCTCTGTCGGCCGTCTACATTCCGGGCATAGACAATTGGCAGGCAGACTATCTAAGTCGCCAGACGCTGGACCAGGGAGAGTGGTCCTTGCACCCGGAGGTCTTTCAACTCCTTTGCAGACGGTGGGGCACGCCGGATGTGGACCTGATGGCTTCTCGACTCAATCGCAAGGTGTCGAGGTTTGTGGCCAGATCCAGGGATCCCTGGGCGGATGCCTCGGATGCGTTGGTGGCCCCATGGGGTCAGTATCGCCTGATATACGTTTATCCTCCGCTGCAGTTGCTCCCTCGCCTGCTCTGCAGGGTAGCGACCGAGGGAATTCCGGTGATCCTCATTGCTCCGGATTGGCCTCGGCGTCACTGGTACGCCGATCTGGTATGTCTCGTCGCAGACGTTCCCTGGCGGTTACCGATACGGGGGGACCTTCTGTCTCAAGGTCCTATATTTCATCCTGCTTTACAGTCTCTGGTTTTAACGGCATGGTTATTGAAAGCCAGGTGCTGAGAGACCGAGGTCTCTCGGATTCGGTCATTTCGACCATGTTAAGGGCACGGAAGTCTTCCTCCAGAAGGATCTATCACCGTACTTGGAGAGCTTACATCGCCATGTGCGAAGAGCTGGACTGGCGCCCACGAACGTATTCCGTTCCCAGAATCCTGCATTTTCTGCAGCGTGGCGTGACCCAAAAGCTCGCTTTGAGTACCATTAAGGGTCAGATTTCGGCCTTGGCCATCTTCTTTCAGCGACCGCTGGCGGGTCATCCCTTGGTTAGCACCTTTGTGCAGGGGGTTCGCCATGTGCTCCCCCCTGTCAAGCCTCCTCTCCCCCCGTGGGATCTGAATTTGGTGCTCTCGGTCCTCCAGGAACCTCCCTTTGAAAATATTAGAGATATTCCCCTCTTGACTTTGTCTCAGAAGGTGGCCTTCTTGGTGGCCATTACTTCCATTAGACGAGTGTCTGAATTGGCGGCCTTGTCATGCAAGTCGCCCTTTTTGATCATCCATAAGGATAAGGCGGTGTTACGTCCGCGACCTTCCTTTCTGCCAAAGGTGGTCTCGGCCTTCCACTTAAACGAGGACATTGTCCTCCCGTCCTTGTGTCCTCACCCATCGCATCCCAGAGAGTTTGCGCTACACACTTTGGATGTGGTACGAGCCTTGCGGGTGTACCTGTCTGCTACTGCTTCTATTCGGAAGTCTGACTCACTATTTGTGGCTGTCTCTGGTCCAAAACAGGGCCAAGCGGTTTCGTCTGCCACCATTTCTAGGTGGATCAGACAAACCGTCATTCAAGCTTATGCTCTCAAGGGGCGGGCGCCTCCCTTTCCGGTTACGGCACATTCCACCAGGGCAATTGGTGCTTCCTGGGCTTTCCGACATCAAGTGTGCAAGGCGGCGACCTGGTCGTCTGTTCATACCTTTTCTAAGTTTTATAAGGTTGATGTGGCTGCATCTTCGGATGCTTCCTTTGGCCGCAAGGTGTTGCAGGCCGCTGTTTGATGTTGCAACTCCTCCGTTGAGGAGCTCTGCCTTGTTTGGAGTGAAGTTTTTGGTTTTCCATTTATACTGCTCCCATCCCTCTTGACACTGCTTTGGGACATCCCACGTGTAAAGGTGTATAAGACACGCTGTGTCAGTCCATGGATGACAAGAGAAAATAGGATTTTTGTACTCACCGTAAAATCCGTTTCTCTGGCATCCATGGACTGACACAGCACCCACCCTTCTTTTTAAGTTTGTACTGCTTTGTTACGAACTGAGGTCTGCTGACTGCAGTGGGAGGGTTATGTCCAGAGGGACCGCCCCCCTGGGCGGGGCTGTTCAGCTCTGGCTGTTTAGAATGTATGTATAACATCTCACATTCTGCCTAGGTCTTCTCCTGCAAGCAGGGACATAACCCACGTGTAAAGGTGTATAAGACACGCTGTGTCAGTCCATGGATGCCAGAGAAACGGATTTTACGGTGAGTACAAAAATCCTATTTTTTCATTCAATTACATGGTACAACAGGCACATATCAGGAATATGAAATGTTGGGGTAACAAACACTTTAACTCTGGAATATGGAGCAGTTACTCTGATGTGAAGCACGTTCATTGATTCTCGTCTTGTGGGCAGAATTATTTCGCATTTGGCCACAGCACAGAGCAGCCATTCTCAACCAGGGTTCCATGGAACCTTAGGGTTCCTCCAGCAGTTGCTAGGCCTTGAACAATAAGAATTGTGTAACTCTCAGGTAAGTTGCCACTGAAACCACTGATCTTTTTAGTTCTCTATAAAGGGGAATCCTTCCCAATGACCCCAAATGTAAGGAGCATTCTTCCCAGTAACCATCGCACTGATATACTGTGAGATAGATATCGTAATTATTGACATGCGTTTTTTGAGACTGTAAAGTTATTTCTAGGGTTACTCCATGTTGAAAAGTTAAAGAAAAGCTGGCATAGAGACTTATAAGTGAAAGTGAATTTGTCCACTCTTTCTTGGACCTCAGCAACTGTTTAGTAGCAGAATGTTACACAAACTGCTTCTTTCTTTTTTTTATTTTCTTCATAAAGAGTTTTATTAGGTTTTGTACAAAAATGCAGTACATATAAATACACAATATAGCAATTTCAAGCTCATTTGCACAGTTACTAAATGACAAAGATAGGCATATAAACATTTCTGCGCATTTTACCAAAACATAAAGAAAGAAAGTAGGTAGGTGAAAGAAAAATTAACAGTAAAAAACCATAAGGCCCCTTTCACACGGAGGGTCCGTTCAGGTCCGCCTGTCAGTTTTTTAGGCGGACCTGCACGGACGCTCCATGTAGCCCTATGGAGGCACGGATGTCAGCGGTGACATGTCCGCTGACATCTGCTCCGCCAAAGTGTGACGGAGGAAAACCCTATTTTTCCTTCCGTCGGCGGAGCGGATCGGATGACAACGGACTCTACGGTCCGTCGTCATCCGATTCCCTATAGGGGAGAGCGGCGCTCTGATAGGGTGGTCCCTGCACAGTGTGCGGGGACCGCCCAGTCATCCGCCGGCTCAGCGGGGATCAACTGAGCGATCCCCGCTGAGCAAGCGGAGCTTCACGGGGCGGATCATGACTGATCCGCCCCGTGTGAAAGAGCCCTAAGAGATGTCGAGTGTCCCAGGGAGGGATGAAAAGGGAGGAAGAGCTAATTATTTATGTTCTGGAATGCCTATGGTAAGGACAAGACTACCTTCCTTAAAAACTAGCCTGAAAGTATCACACGTAAGCCATCATGTTTGGCAAACCAGTCAGATATGTCCAGGTAGGGCCACCCAAGGTGTTGCAGGTCAGTTCCATCAAAGCTCTTCCAACCGCATGGGAGCAATACTGAAACTCTACTTTCTAGCTTGCACGTGCCCAAGTTTTTTCAGGTGTTTAGCAAACTGTGCTGGGCAAGCAATTCTGATGGATGAATGGATGGCAGACAAATCATGTTTTCTTATGATGTACCCACTTCATTGATAACAGGCAGTTCTTTCACTATTGGCCAACCCAGTACTAATGTGCCAGATTACATAGCTACTGCATGAATATCATTGTATTGTGTTGAACTGGATTACATTAAATCTGGCATGTTACTCTAATACAGTGTTTCTCAACTCCAGTCCTCAAGGCGCCCCAACAGGTCATGTTTTTCAGGCTTTCCATTATTTTGCACAGGTGATTTGATCAATTTCACTGCCTTAGCAATTACCACAGCCGTTTCATCTGAGGGAAATCCTGAAAACATGACCTGTTGATGTGCCTTGAGGACTGGAGCTGCTCTAATACACGTTTACTAACCGTGACATTTACATATTTGGCACTCAAGATTTGAAGGCTCTTATGCAGATGAGGGTAAGTGCAGATGCATACTAGTGATTGGCTTTCACTACTTTAGTCTGAATATATAATGTATACTATATTAAGTGGCAATAAGTAGCACTGCCGTGTCATTGCTGGCTCCATGAGAGGCCTGTTCTTTCCTTTTTCAGTGTTCCTCTGCTGCCTAATCCACTGCCAGAGGCCCAGAAATTCCTATGCAGCTAACAAGCATCAACCTTGATTGTTACACACATTTAACTTTGCAATCATGTATTAATGAATATGGATTTGCATTCATTGTGTCTTTTTAATATCTGCTTTGAAGTTGAGACTAAATAAAATTCAGGAATGTCCCTGCCAGCGAGGGACATTTGGTCACCTTCGTTTTTATATTGCCATTGCAGTCACTGTACACGTAGCAGATGATTCATATGGGAGTGCCTGGTGCGATTTTCTTGTCAGATGTACTTTGTCTAGACACGGCACTTTACCTTGCACAAGGGATGTCTTTAAGTTCTATAACTTGTGAAAACACAAAATAAAGACTGAGATGTGTGCTGATTTAGATTTAACACTCATAACTTTTATTATTGAATTACTTTAATCGAACACTGATTTTACTGAAAAAACTAACAAAAACTAACAAAAACAAATTACATTGTTCTCTGTAGTGTTCTGTAGCTTGCTCAGTAAGATTATATTTATATTTCTTATGCATAGTTATGCTTTGACTTATGGCTTTATGTTGGAAGTTTGACAGGCCATGCAGGCCAGCAGAGTTTGTGGCCCCAGAGTGCAGAAGTATTTAAAAAATAGTAGACAGGAGGAAGGAATAGCCAAAGGGTCCTTCTAAATATTGGACACAAAGTGTCTGGTACCACGTCCTAGGAGAAAATCTGCACAAAAAAAAACAACTAAAAACGAAATTAAGGGCTTTGACGGTACCGCTTTAAATATGATAAAATATTTAATATACAAGAATTAAAAACATATAAACAGTGAAAGGACTCGTAAATATGTTGAATTTCCAGTGACCAGTATGAGAGTGAGAGCGATAACACCAAATTTAACACACCTGCTCCCCATTCACACCTAAGACCTTGTAACACTAACGTGTCACATGACACCGCGGAGGGAAAAATTTGGACATTTTCACTTAGGGGTGTACTCACTTTGTTGCCAGCAGTGTAGTCATTAATGGCTGTGTGTTGAGTTATTTTGAGGGGACAGCAAATTTGCACTGTTATACAAGCTGTACACTCACTACTTTACATTGTAGCAAAGTGTAATTTCTTCTGTTGTCACATGAAAAGATATAATAAAATATTTACAAAAGTGTGAGGGGTGTACTCACTTTTGTGAGATATTGTATATATGTGATTGTCAATTTCAATACTTGACGTAATTGTAGCCGTATTAGTGCAATTTTGACAGAGAAAATTGAGTACTGTCCATGATCCTTTTTTTATTTGCACTAACATACAATTTTTCAGGACAAGCTTTCGGGGTATGTCCCCTTCTTCAAGGTTCAAGCAGTACTGATTCACAATTTTTTTAGCAGAATGTTAAAACAAAACAAGAAAAAAATCTCAGAGGGAAAGGAAAAAAAACACATAGGGAAAAAACACATTCATGTGTTTTTTTTCCTTTCCCTCTGAGATTTTTTTCTTGTTTTGTTTTAACATTCTGCTAATAAAATTGTGAATCAGTACTGCTTGGACCTTGAAGAAGGGGACATACCCCGAAAGCTTGTCCTGAAAAATTGTATGTTAGTGCAAATAAATAAAGTATCACGGACAGTACTCAATTTTCTCTGTCAATTTCAATACAAAGACTATTCAATAGAGCTTCTTGCACTGGATGAAATAGGTGCTCTACATATCTATACCTATCATATAAGTATAAACAAGCATACAAAGATAAACACAATAGTATTACGACCAGTTGTTGCTTTCATAGCGGATAGGGCAGTTTGTCAGGCATATGTCTACTCCTGTCATCATAGGCCATTATACAAGCCTCAATAACAGGTCTTGGTAATGGTAAATATCTAGGAAATGTAGAAAAAAGTATCTTGAAATTGTCAATATGAATGGAATTGTTGAAAAAAAAAAAAAGAACGGATCCATATAATATATGACTGGCCCTAAAAAAAAGTCCCAACGGCACCCCTACTCCCCAAATTGAGAGATCATTATAATGCCCCCCCCCAAAAAATAATCATAATTTTTAATGGATCTCAATCTTCACATTCTTTTAAAAAGATCACTTGTAAAATTATTAAAGTGGAAGTAAACATCTATAATAAGGCTTGCCTATAGGTAGTGTAAATATCTCCTAAATGGCGCACATTTAGTGTAAATGCAGCCAGTCACATCACTGGCTTATGCACTCTGAAGGAAGTGTCATTCCTTCAAAACCCTGTTCCATGAACAGTGGCTGCCATGCGCATGCGCGGGAGTGACATCATTGCGACTTTGGCCAGTCACAGAGCCAGAGTCCGCAAACCCAGAAGCTAGACAGGACAAGATGAAAGCTTTGTTTTTAGGTAAATTTCAGGTATTGTGTTAGTATGCAATGCATCTTGGGTGAGAACCCCCTTCCCTCAGCCAGGGCATTGAAAATGGATCACAGATGGGTATTCCAGCATGACAATGACCCCAAACACTCGGCAAGGCAACAAAGGAGTGGCTCAAGAAGAAGCACATTCAGGTCCTGGAGAGGCCTAGCCAGTCTCCAGACCTTAATCCCATAGAAAATGCGTGGAGGGAGATGAAGGTTTCAGTTGCCAAATGTCAGCCTTGAATCCCTAAGGACTTTGAGAGGATCTGCTAAGAGGAGTGGGACAAAATCCCTCCTGAGATGTGTGCAAACCTGGTGGCCAACTACAAGAAACCTCTGATTGCCAAAAAGGATTTTGTCACCAAGTACTAAGTCATGTTTTGCGAAGGGGTCAAATGCTTATTTCACTCATTAAAATGCAAATCCATTTATAACTTTCTTGAAATGCGTTTTTCTGGTTATTTTTGTTGTTTGTCTGTCTCTCACTGTTAAAATAAACCTACCATTAAAATTATAGACTGATCATTTTTGTCAGTGGGCAAACATACAAAATCAGCAGGAGATCAAATACTTTTTTCCCTTACTATATGTACAGTATATATGAATGTGAAACATGAAAAATATAGAGCCTAGCAAAAAACAAACAAAAAAAACACATTAAAGCGGAGTTCCACCCAAAAGTGGAACTTCCGCTCATCGGATTCCCCCCCCCCTCCGGTGCCACAATTGTCTTTGACAGGTATCCTTTCCCACTTCCGGGAGTCCGGGCCGCAGCCCATGATGTCAACGCGGGGGCTCCCTCTTCCTCCCTCCCCCGTCTGCCGGGCCAGTAGGAGAGAGGAGCGGGCCTCGCACATGAGCAGTAGGGTTCCCAGCGTGAAGCCGAAAGGCTACACTGCCGGGTACCCTTACCCGCAATGGTGGCGGCAGCACCCGACAGCTGATGGAAACATCAGCTGCGGGTGCCGACATCGCTGGACTCCAGGACAGGTAAGTGTCCATTTATTAAAAGCCAGCAGCTACAGTATTTGTAGCTGCTGGTTTTAAATTATTTTATTTTTGGGCAAAACACTGCTTTAATTAATTACTATATACAACATTTTACAAAAAAAATGTTTAAAGCTAACCACGTCATTTAGATCCGGTGCTTTAGTTGCCTCCAAATGGTAAATCCATCTGGCTTTCAAGGGCAAAGAATCTGTTTCCCCGTTCCATATCTGCCAATAGGGGACATAATGTCACCACCTTTTAATGGTAGATATATGATCATATATACGTTGCCAAAAATGGCATTTTGTCTTGCCGACATAACTGCTGCATTTGCATGTCATTAAATAGACAATGCCCATCGTTTGTAAATATACAAAGTGTTTTGCCTGATGGATTTCACCATTTGGTAACGAGTGTCTCGTTCCGGGCCAGAGGAATTGACAGATGGAACAACCACCACATTTGTGAGTACCTGGGTATTGGTAATGGCTCTGTACCAATTGGTCTTGTATGGAGTTGTTCCTACAGTAAACAGTTTCAGCCTGATCCTTAATGCATTCCGCAACTTGTGGGTCTGCTTTAAGTGGGCAGCGACCTGTGAAATGCGTTAAAGTCACAGCAAGCAACCCAACCCATAACCCAATTTTAGCAGGGAGGATGAGAAAACTACCATACAGTATCATACAGCTCTTTGTACATGTGTAATGTTTGTATCCGTATATGAGTCCTTTCACGGTTTGTATGTTTTTGTTTTTTTTTTAAAACTGTTATGCCGCGTACACACGATCGTTTTTCACGTCGTTAAAAATGCCATTTTTTAAATTGGGCATTAAAAACGATCGTGTGTAGGCTCCAGAGCATTTTTAACGACGTGAAAAATGGCCTAAAAAAAATGAGAACCTGCTCTATTTTTTCACGTCGTTCTTCACGTCGTTTTTTTTAACGACGTGAAAAACGGTAGTGTGTATGCTTTTACGAGAGGAAAAAAAACACGCATGCTCAGAATCAAGTATGAGACGGGAGCGCTCGTTCTGGTAAAACTAGCATTTGTAATGGAGATAGCACATTCGTCACGCTGTAACGGACTGAAAAGCACGAGGCTGAAAAGCGTGAATCGTCGCTCAACAAACTTTACTAACATGAAGGGTGGCGCCATTCGAACGGAACTTCCCCTTTATAGTGCCGTCGTACGTGTTGTACGTCACTGCGTTTTGCTCGAGCGTTTTTTTTAATGAACGTGTGTATGCAAGACAGGCTTGAGAGGAAACAAGAAAAATCACGTCGAGAAAAATGTTGTTTTTGAAAATGACATTAAAAACGATCGTGTGTACGCGTCATAAGGCAAAGGCATAATGAGCTAGTATGCACCACATACTAGCTCATTATGAAATAATTACCTTGGAACAAAGCACCGGCATCACCTCCCGGTCACCGCTGAGGGAGCTGGCATGTTCCCTCTGCGTTGCTTCTGGGTTTGTGGCTCTGGCGCTGAAAGTGGCTGGAGCCGCGATGACATCATTTCCGCGCATGTGCACAGGAGACCTCTTTCCGGCAGCATCCACCAGACCTTCAGAGCGCATGTGCCGCTGATGTCAGCGGCTGAATGCAAGGTGAATATCTCCTAAACCGTACAGGTTTAGGAGATATTCATTTTACCTACAGGTAAGCCATATTATAGGCTTACCTGTAGGTGAAAATGGGGTATACAACCGCTTTAATTTAGTTTTTAGGGTTTTTTGTGCAGAAGTATTTACTGTCTCTCTTAGTCTATTCACAAAAAGACTTATGTGATTGGACAAGGATAGATCCCATCCCTCCTCTCTTTTGTAAGTGGAAGAAGGCTAATGTAGAGGAGACTGAACAATATGATTCCTGCATTGTACTAAAGCTTAAACTATCGGTTTCAGTGGTGCTTTGTGTGATGTCCACCATGAATGAAGCTATCATGTCTACAGTTACTATCAGCATTGCTGTCCAAGCATTTCACTTCATAAGAGGTTGCTTATTTCACTTGTGGGCTGTCCAAATCGTTTTTTTTTTTGCCCCTGGAGTTCTACTTATTACATTATCAGAGTATGCAACGGATGCTAGTACTTTTTTTTTTCTTAATATGATATCTATACTTCATGGTTTATTAGCTTGATGAGTAAGTTGGAGATATAAGAATAAATAAAATAATATGTTTTTGTGTTTCTAACACCCAGGGCTGCTCTGTGTGGCAAAATTATTTCCAGTACTAATAATGAAATATAACAATTAATAATGGTATGAAAAGAAACACAGAGTGAAAATTTTGTCTCATGAATAGTCGTCGGAAATGTTTTGACACCTGAATGGTCAGTGGAGCGTGCCCCCTTACGTTGGAGATCAGATGAGAAGGGCTCCCCTATAATGGTGGTCAGTGGGAAGAATGCTCCTTATATTGGTCCAGATAGCTAAAAAGATAATTGGTGCCAGTGATTACTTATCTGAAAGGCAGAAAGAATGTTTTGCTTCGGGGACCCCTAGAAACCTTTGAAGGAACCCTGAGGGCCCTTTTACATGGGCTCTATGAGCAGGCTGATGTAAAGGTCCATATACACCTGCCTACCTTCGAGTCTGTCCAGATCCGTTTTTGCGGACCTAAACTTGACAGATTGGAGGTACACACAAATCCGTTTACATCTGGCCGACCATAGTGTTATCGCTTGTCCACCCCTGTTCACTGTGTAAATGTGGGCACAAACTGAATGAATGGGCATGGAAGTAAATAAAACTGACATCCATTCTGTTCAGCTTTGATTCAAAAGAGAATCTGCTCATGCATCCCCTGCAGAATGGAGTGGAGCGGCCCTGTGTGAAAGGGCCCTAAGGTTTTTATAGAACCCTAGTCTTCGCCTTATTTGTTTTTCTCAGGTTTCCTTTAACTATATATTCTTGATTATTATTTATTTATTGCATTTGAAACAGGAGTGACAGGGAATATAGATTTATTTTTACCGTGAATACTATTGGACCTCCTTAATGGGTGTTTTTAAAGTGGAAGTAAACCCTTCGTTTTGGCACTACCTACAGGTAAGTCTATAAAAAGGCTTACCTGTAGGTACAGTGAATATCTCCTAAACCTTCACTGTTTAGGAGATAGTCACACTGCATGCAGCAGGTAACGACAGTGGCCCATGCGCTCTGAAGGGATGGTATACCCGTGCCATCTCTGCAGAGCTCTGTGTCTCGGTCCTTGACTCCCGAGAAGTCACAGAAGCCCGGGTAAAGATGAAAGCGCCTGTGGCGGTGACAGCGGGGTGCTGGAGGGCTTTGTTCTAAGGTAAGTATTTTATAATGTGCTAGTATGCGATGAATAGGTAAAGGCACATTATGCCTTTTTTACCTTGCAGGGTTTAAAAAATAAAATAAATTGGTGCAGTTTACTACCACTTTAGGCTAACTAGCAGAGCTAAGTGTCAGTTTGATTCTGCTACATGAGCTGTCGTTTATAGACATTTTTGTATCTTAAGCAGGCTCAATACCAGGAATGTGGAGCTTACATAACATAGGCTGTTGTTTTCGGCTTATTAATTGGAAACTTTGTCACTGCAAAACTCGGGCTGGAATTCATCCTTAATTCTTTGGACCGTTCTACACATTGCCAAAAGGGTGGATGAAAAACTGTGAAAAATAACAAACTCAACTTCTGTGTGTGCTGTGCAAGGGAATAATGCCTCACTTATAGGCCGTCTATAGCCTTTTATACCTCTGAATAGTAATGTGTAGTCTCATTCATTGGGCTTGTGGGTCAACACCTATATGGCAACTGCTGAAAATAAAGACCGTAGGTAAAGTATGAACAAACTCTTCAGAAAAGTGATTCCCTGTTTTAGTTTATTGTGTGTCGGGAATTGGGAAAATATCGGGTTTTTTTTGGCACTGGATACCTCTGTTGGTATCGTGTTATAGGAAAAGAAAACATTTTGTTATTTTTGTTGTTCCTTTATTGGTGTTCTGCTGTTATATTTAACCAGGAGTGGGAAGCTTTTCCTAAAGGGAATGTATAGTCTTTTCATTTATTAGATAAAAAAAAAGAGGTCAGCTTGATAAGATTAATCTCATCAGAATGAGTCAGGCCCCCTGCCATGGTGGCGGGGGGGTCGGGGGGGGGGGTCTAGCTGTTGTGCGTCCCTGCCAGCATTTTAGTGCACCCGGGAGGGACATGTACACAGGCTGAACGAGTGGTACTCGTGTTTTAAGGCCCTATGCGTTCTGGGGCAAATTTGCGGAATGCAGGCCTTCAGCATGCCAAGCATTCGTCTCTCTGTACATATAGGGCCCCAACTACGAGTACAGAGTTCCGCCCCTTCCAACCAAAGCCCGCCGTAGACTTGGGCTGCAAGCTGCCATGCTGGATGCTGCACCTGTGCCTCCCGGGCACACTAAAAGGTTAGGAGGGATGCACAGTAGCTAGACGGCCCTGTGTGCATGAGGCTTAAATGTTCCTGTGTTTTAGCTTTTCTAAATGCAGAAGTGATCTGGGAAAAAAAAATTGCTCTTTCCAGATAACTTTTCCTGCTTTTAGATGCCACGCTTCAAAGAAGGGTTACACGCATTTTGTTGCATTTACATTCATTTGCCTATGTTCAAATCTGCCAAACCAACACTAAACGGACCATAAATTCATATTTTTCTTGGTTTAGTAAACATATCAAAACGTTGAGCTTGTAAACTCTTCTGAATGTCTAGTGTACAAACGCACATAGAAGTCCATAGGATACATTCAGATCCATTGATGAATATGCGCTTTGCAGACCTGACCGGTTTGTTTTTCAGGCTGGTGTGCATGAAATGCAGGAGAAAGTGATCTAAGGCCTCGTACACACGGCCGATTTTCTCGGCAAGAACCAGCAAGAAACTTGCTGGCAGAGAGGTCTTGCCGAGTAAATCGGTCGTGTGTACGCGGCTATCGGGTTTCTCGTCGAAAACCGACAAGAAACCTCGACGAGAAAATAGAGAACCTGCTCTCTATTTTCTCGTCGAGATTCTCCTCGGCATGTTTCTCGACGAGAAAAGTGAGTGTGTGTGCACTTACCTGTCCTCCCGGAAGCCCGCGCATGTTCGAAATGAATTCAACGCATGCACGGTAGCTTCCTAGGCATACGTAGGGTATACCAAGATGGCGGCGACGGCATCGAATGTGACGAGCGCATGCTCGTCGTAGTCGATGACGTCACCGCGTACGCTCCATTCAAAGAACCGCGGGTTCTTTGAAACGAGCGTGTGTACACTCGGCCGGGACAAGTTTCTTGTCCAAGAATCTCGTCGAAAAAAAACGACATGTTTTTTTCAACGAGAATCTCGGCCGTGTGTACGAGGGCTTAGACATAGAAAGTTTGTTTTTACTTCCTAGATAGATCAGTTTCTTTGCATTTAAGTAAAAACAAACATAGGAGACAACCATGTAGCCTTAAGGGATCATGCACACTGCAGCTCAATAAAAAAAAGCAGCTGCTTTTTCAGGCATTTGAGCTTTAATTTCAGCTTGAAGAAGCTTGTACTTTTTTGGGCTCTTTTGCACGTTTTTATTGAACTACTTTGAATTTTTTTGAGCATCAAGCCTTGTAACACAAACGGACGGGAATCCCATTTAAAAAAAAAAAATTCAGTTTTCTCGATGGGATTCCTGGCAAGCTTGTCTTGCCAAGCAAGCCCTGTGTACACACACGCTATTCAAAAGAACCGCCGTTCTTTTGAATGGCAAGAGCACGGTGACGTCATCGACTACGACGAGCCGGCGCTCGTCACATTCGATGGCATCGCCGCCATGTTGCTACACCCTACACTACCCTTGTATGCTACAGCGCATACGGCAAAGTCTCATTGAGCATGCGCGGGTTTCCCTGCACAGGTAAGCATACAGACAACCGGGTTTCTCGGCAGGAAACACTCTGCCGAGAATCCCGACGAGAAAAATAGAGAGCAGGTTCTCTATTTTTCTCGTCGAGATTCCCGGCAGTTTTCCTGCCGAGAAACCATACACACGAACGTTTTTCTCTGCAAAAAGCTCTTTCAGCAGTTTTCTTGCCGAGAAAACCAGTTGTGTGTAAGTATTTTTTTTTCTTAACAAACCCTCCCCTCGGCTCAGTTCTCCAATTTTTTTTTTTTCTGTTTTCGAGCTTCTGTTGAGCTTTTTCGTGCTCTTTGGCGCGTTTTCGGGCACTTTTCTGCTTCATAGCTCCTCTCAAAAACATGAGTTTTGCAGGGTTTTTTCTGCCTGTGAGAGCATATGCCTGTAAACTCTGGAAAAAGCCATAGTGTGCATGGACAACATGGGAGGGGAGTTTCCAGGCAGAAAAAATGAGAGCTGAAAAAAGCTCAAAAGCCTGTAGGAGCTGCTTCTTTGAATTGCAGTGTGCATGAGTCCTAAGGCTCCATGCTCCCTTTTTTAAGCTCCTAGAAGCTATTATGAGCATTTTATTTCTGATAATAGTGTTTTCCTATGTTTTCATGAACACTATTTTATGCTAGAAGCATTTTTTAAGCTTCAGCATTTAAGAGCAGAAAAAAAATGTTTTTGTAGAGTTTTTGGGAGCGTTTTCCTGGCAGAAAAAAATTAAACGTGCCTAACAAGTTTTTTTTCTGGGAGTTTTTTTTTTTTTTTTTTCCTTCATAAATACTTATCCTGGTCCATGTTAGTATTTATAGCAAACTCCTTATTTATTTTTGAAAGTAGTCCATTACGGATACTATTCCACTGCTTGGCAAAAATTATTTACCAGGTGCCCGTGCTATCCTCCACCTGTGCACACTAGCCGCTCACCTCATGTAATGCCCCTGCATTACCAGTAGGTCATAACCAGCTGCCCCCCCCCCCCCAGGGAATGTTACGAGATCAGTGTGGCGTGCTATCCCTCCGTGTTTCCTGTGTCCACTTATCAGTTCCCAGAGTCTCAGATGTGCATAGAGGATTATGGCATATAGAATAGGAACAGAACACACAAGATCTAGTGTTCTCCGTTTCACACAATTTAATCCATATACTAAAAGTAATACACTCACACTCACATAAAAGGCACTTGAGCAGTGCTGGCTGATGTACACATGTATTGGCTTTACCACTGTAGAGCGAGATGATGTCAGATTTCAGGCCCCCCCCCCATGCGCGTTACGTCCAAGGGTGTGGACTTTCTCAGTAGGAAGCTACTGTTCCTATTCTATATGCCATCATCCTCTATGCACATCTGAGACTCTAGGAGCTGATAAGTGGATTCAGGAAACACAGAGGGATAGCACGCCACAGAGAGAAAGGATTTTTTTGATTTAACTTGGCAGAAGTCCTTACCTCTAAGCCTTTAAATTCTGACTTCCCCACCCTCAGAATACACTGATGAATGTTTGAATGTTGCAGGCTATAGCCTGCGGTGTTGATCAAGCAGGGAAAATCCATCCGGGCAGTTGTACAGAAGTCAATCGGTAGATCAACCTCTGCACAAAGTGCCCATACATGGATCAAAATTTGGCTGATCCTTGCTGAACTGCCCAAATTTTGATTCATGTATGGACGGCTTAAAAAGGAAGTAAACCCTGGTGGGTTTTTCTTCCTTCTTCCCAGCAAAGTAAAGGCATATTGTGGGTAGTATGCATCGCATACTAGCACATTATGTGACACTTACCTGCAAACGAAAGCCCACGTCATCCCCGCTGCAGGCCGCATCCATCTTCACTTGTCTGTCTATCTTCCGGGGCGTGGACTTCGGCTCTGTGACTGGCTGGAGCCGCCGGTCATGGCACACGCTCCTTTAGAAACGGCACAGGCGACCCTTCCTTCAGAGCGCATGCGCCAATGACATCATCGGCACAGGATACAGTTAATATCTCCTAAATGGTGCACATTTAGGAGATTATTTACAATACATATAGGTAAGCCTTATTCGAGGCTTACCTATAGGTACAACTTACACAGTAAGGTTTACAACCCCTTTAAAGTATAACTAAGGGCAACATTTTTTTTTTGTTTATATTTTTGGATAGACTTGAGATGGATTAGAACACCTGTCGGTTTTTATTGCCTGTAAAGGAGATTCACCCTCTCTATTTGTTCTGTTTATCATTATCATTAAAAGTGAATATGTATATATTTTGGGTTGTCCCCAGAAAAGTAATAGAGGGGAAATCTTCCAATGGAGACATTGGTTCTGGGGTCCCAAAGAAATTCCCATAATGTGCAAGGATTTAACCTCACTTCCTGTTTTGGCTATGGGAAAGGAAGTAAAGGGAAATCTCCGAAATGGCACACAGATGGCGAAAAAAAATCTGACAGGTTATAACCCTCCATTACTCTATCAAAAAAAGAAAAAAAAGTTTTACTTTAGGTTAGAGAAAGAATAGATAATTTGCCCATTTTTAGAGCATTTCCCTCCTAATAATTTAAAGTGATTGTAAAGTCTTGCGTTTAAAAAAAAAATAACAAACATGTTATACTGACCTCCTCTGTGCAGTTGGTTTTGCACAGGGCAGCCTGGATACTCCACTTCTCGGGTCCCTCTTTGCTGCTCCTGGCTCCTCCCTCCTGTTGATTGCCCCCATAGACCAGCAGCTTGCTATGGGGGCACCAGAACCGAGTCAGAGCTCCGTGTGTCCATTCAGACACAGAGCCCTGACCCAGCCCCACGCCCTTTCTCCCCTGATATGCTAACTGAACTTGAGAGCCATGGGAGCCAATGGCGCCGTGGCCGTGCCACAGCCAATCAGGAGGAGAGTCCCAGACGGCCGAATAAATTTTGGACATCACTGGATAGAGAAGGGGGCTCAGGGTAAGTATTAGGGGGTGCTGGGGGGCCTGCTACACACAAGTTTTTTTTTTTTATCTTAATGCATCAAGATAAAAAAACGTATGCCTTTACAAATCCTTTAAAAGAGCCTTTTTTTTTTTTTTTTTTTTTACTATTCATACTTACCTCGGTGGATGCAGCATCAGAATGATGCTGCATCTGTCCCCCGTCATCTCTGCACTGAGAACCGAGCCACCGAACACCACCGATGTTCTCACTCCTCCCAGAGTAGAGTGATGCTGACTGTCAGTCGGCATCGCTTCTGCTCTACTTCTCCACGCTCATTGGAGCGCTGAGCTGTGGAGGGGTGGGGAGCGGCCGTCTCAGCGGCTTGCTGAGACTGCCATCAATCAAGGCAGCTGGCGGATCCAGACTTGGGAAGTCGTGATGTCTCGCTGCCCCGACTGATGGCAGTGAAGTCAGCGGAGAGCTGAAAACGGGTCACAGGAGTGCAAAACAAATTGCACTCCTGTGACCCAGAGGAGAAGCCCAGCCTAAAAAGCTCAGACTGGACTTCTCCTTTTTTAAGTTTCTAGAATTCCTGAACTTCCAGTCCTACGCGGAATTATTTTCCATAACAAATGGTAAAGGATGGAGGTGAAACGAGACGACACCCCCCACCCCCCTCACCCTCACCCATTATATACACAAGCCTGCTGTATTTTCCTTAACGATAAGCCAATCCTGTTCTACTTCAAAGAAGAAGTATTACACTTCCCCTACTTGTGGATAAATACAGAGTCAGGAGAAAGCATCAGTTGATGTCACTTCAGTAGGTAAGGACGCATCCAAGGAGATGTATGAAGTTGCGTCACTTCCTATTCACATGGAATTATCTAGCATAATTCAGAAGAAAGTTTTTCATAATGGCACATTCTTTGTTTAGTATCTGATGATTTTATTTTTTTATTTTATGGGGGAGGTTTGGTACTGGTATTGTGCTTTTATGGTTCTCCAAGATGGCGTAATGATATTTTACATCTTAATTGCCTTCTCTGTGGAATTTATTATTCATTAATGGTAATTTAGGTTATGTAATTTTATACACACATAATATACCTCTAATTATCCTGTCACAAAAACAAATTTATTACTGACTGTATGCAAATGATATTGTTACACAAGGTAATTGGGTAATGT
This sequence comes from Rana muscosa, assembly GCA_029206835.1. Classification (NCBI taxonomy): domain Eukaryota; kingdom Metazoa; phylum Chordata; class Amphibia; order Anura; family Ranidae; genus Rana; species Rana muscosa. The sequence goes on from CM055127.1 coordinate 303,612,472, forward strand.
ATGGGTTCATGACCAAACTTCGTCATGTGGTTCACTGAAGTCACAAGGGAGTACATTGCTATACGTAACAAAGAACTCTTTAAGGCTTGCATTAAAGCAGAATTTCTGGCAAACGGCTAAATATACAGATGAAATGTATGAAAGCTGTTTTTTTACCAAAGGAATTGTATTTTTGTCCATTCAGTCTTTAGATTTACACAGCCATGTCTAGCAGGAGAAGGTGACCTGATTGTGTCGTTCCACTTTCAGTTGCCCTCCTTACCCCAACCCTGTGACTGGGCAGTGAAAGAAGAAGCGGCACACTGATGAGCTCATCTCTCTGTCACTCTGCTCTGTCTTCCGATCAGCATACATCTTGCACTGCAGCTCACCTGAATGGCCTGTGCTGCTTCTCCCTCTGCTCTCTGAGCTCTATTGTATAGACTGCAAAAGGCTGGAACAAAGTCAAATTCTACTTGCATTTAAAAAGATAGAAATTTAATGTGTTAATGAATACTGAGCTCCATTAAATATTAATTTATTTATATCCGCATTGAGTTTATCTATAAAGATCTATCTGGGCAGTCCAGGGTTTGCAAATTTCCATCTCTTAACTGTGCAACATTCAGGGACCACCCTGCCTTTGACAGTCTACAAAATTAGTAATTGTACTCTGTTGCCTTCTTTGGGAAGTTTATTTTACAGTTTGGTGCTGTTTTTATAACTATGCCCAAGACTGGCACCATTGCACTCGACAAATTCAGTATTTTCTTTTTTTGTATATACAGTGCTTTGAAAAAGTATTCATACCCCTTGACATTTTCCACATTTTGTCATGTTACAACCAAAAACTTAAATGTATTTAATGTGATAGAGTAGACAAACACAAAGTGGCACATAATTGTGAAGTGGAAGGAAAATTAAATGGTTTTCAATTTTTTTTACAAATAAATATCTGAAAATTGTGGCATGCAATTGTATTCAGCCCCCTTTTAGGCCTCTTTCACGCTGAGGCGCTTGAAAAACTGCCAGTAAAACACTGAGCGCTTTTGAAGCGCTTTCAATTCATTTCAATAGAGAGGGGAGTTTTTTTTCAGTGCACTGCCCCAGTGTGAAAGCATTCATGGATTTTAATGGAAATACGTTTTCGTAAGCTTTTCAGGCGTTTTTTTTAGCGTGAAAGCGCCTGAAAAGCGCCTCAGTGTGAAAGTGGTCTTACTCTGATACTCCTAACTAAAATCTAGTGGAACCAATTGCCTTCAGAAGTCACCTAAGTTACTAAAAAGGGTCCACCTGTGTGTAATTTAATTTTACTTAATCTCTGTGAAGCCCTCAGAGGTTTGTTAGAGAACCTTGGTGAACAAACGGCATCATGAAGGCAAGAAGCAAACCAGACAGGTCAGGGATAAAGTTGTGGAGAAGTTTAAAGCAGTTTGATTATAAAAAAAAATATCCTAAGCTTTGAACATCTCATAGAGCTCTGTTCAATCCATCATCCGAAAAAAGTATGGCACAACTGCAAACCTACCAAGACATGGTCGTCCACCTAAACTGACAGGCCGGGCAAGGAAGCAGCCAGGAGGCCCATGGTAACTGGAGGAGATGCCGAGATCCACAGCTCAGGTGGGAGAATCTGTCCATAGGACAACTACAGTGGGGCAAAAAAGTATTTAGTCAGCCACCAATTGTGAAAGTTCTCCCACTAAGATGAGAGAGGCCTGTAATTGTCATCATAGGTATACCTCAACTACGAGAGACAAAATGTGGAAACAAATCCAGACAATCACATTGTCTGATTTGGAAAGAATTTATTTGCAAATTATGGTGGAAAATAAGTATTTGGTCACCTACAAACGAGCAAGATTTCTGGCTCTCACAGACCTGTATCATCTTCTTTAAGAGGCTCCTCTGTCCTCCACTCATTACCTGTATTACTGGAACCTGTTTGAACTTGTTATCAGTATAAAAGACACCTGTCCTCAACCTCAAACAGTCACACTCCAAACTCCACTATGGTGAAGACCAAAGAGCTGTCGAAGGACACCAGAAACAAAATTGTAGACCTGCACCAGGCTGGGAAGACTGAATCTGCAATAGGCAAGCAGCTCGGTGTGAAGAAATCAACTGTGGGAGCAATAATTAGAAAATGGAAGACATACAAGACCACTAATAATCTCCCTCGATCTGGGGCTCCACGCAAGATCTGACCCCGTGGGGTCAAAATGATCACAAGAACGGTAAGCAAAAATCCCAGAACCACATGGGGGGGGGACCTAGTGAATGACCTGCAAAGAGCTGGGACCAAAATAACAAAGGCTACCATCAGTAACACACTACGCCGCCAGAGACTCAGATCCTGCAGTGCCAGATGTGTCCCTCTGCTTAAGCCAGTGCATGTCCGGGCCCGTCTGAGGTTTGCTAGAGAGCATTTGGATGATCCAGAAGGATTGGGAGAATGTCATACGGTCAGATGAAACCAAAGTAGAACTGTTTGGTAGAAACACAACTCGTGTTTGGAGGAGAGAGAATGCTGAGTTGCAACCAAAGAACACCATACCTACTGTGAAGCATGGGGGTGGCAACATCATGCTTTGGGCTGTTTCTCTGCAAAGGGAACAGGATGACTGATCTGTGTACATGAAAGAATGAATGGGGCCATGTATCGTGAGATTTTGAGTACAAACCTCCTCCCATCAGCAAGGGCATTGAAGATGAAACGTGGCTGGGTCTTTCAGCATGACAATGATCCCAAACACACCGCCCGGGCAATGAAGGAGTGGCTTTGTAAGAAGCATTTCAAGGTCCTGGAGTGGCCTAGCCAGTCTCCAGATCTCAACCCCATAGAAAACCTTTGGAGGGAGTTGAAAGTCCGTGTTGCCCAGCGACAGCCCCAAAACATCACTGCTCTAGAGGAGATCTGCATGGAGGAATGGGCCAACATACCAGCAACAGTGTGTGACAACCTTGTGAAGACTTACAGAACACATTTGACCTCTGTCATTGCCAACAAAGGATATATAACAAAGTATTGAGATGAACTTTTGATATTGACCAAATACTTATTTTTCCACCATAATTTGCAAAAAAAAAAATTTTCAAATCAGACAATGTGATTGTCTGTCTGGATTTGTTTCCACATTTTGTCTCTCATAGTTGAGGTATACCTATGATGACAATTACAGGCCTGAACAACGTCTAGATCGAATCTCGGCTATGGTGACCTGAAAGCGATGACCTGACATCACTGCGCCATTTAAAGAAATCAAAAGCATTCGAAAACACTGATCTTGGTGTGATCAAATGCTTTTAAGGGCAGAGGAGGGATTTGGTGTCTTATAAACCCCAGATATCTTCATAAAGCATACCTGTCACATGCCTATAGCTGTCACAAGGATGTTTACGTTCCTTGTGACAGCAATAAAAATGATCAAGAAAAATAATCAAAGCAACGGTGTAAAATTGAAAAAATTTAAAAAAAATGTAAAGTGCTCCTGTCCCCTATGCTCGCACGCAAAGGCGAATGCATGCTTTAGTCCCGCGTGCACACAAACAATGATTGTCCCACATATGTGAGGTATCGCTGCGAATGTCACGGACAGTGATGCTAGCACTAGCGTTTAAAAAATTGCTGCGCAAAAAACGTGTAACATAAAGAATGGGAAAACCCAGCATTTTATTCTCTAGGGCCTCTGCTTTAAAAAAAATATTTAACGTTTGCAGGTTCTAACAAATTTTCGAGCAAAAAAAATACAGATTTTTACATGTGTCAGAAAAAGGCCCTGAGCTCAAGTGGTTGAAAAAAAATAAAAAAACTTTTAGAATAACTTTAATTTCCACATTACGTCACCAAGAGTCCAGTTAAATAATTGTCCCAATCATAGAAATCTAGCAGTCTCCCTCCATCATCCCCAAAGTCTGTCATGTCACCTGTATTAACCGCATGGTGGGGAAAAACCTTCTTTACTGGCAGTAAGTACTATAAAAAGACTTACCGGTAATTGTGAATTCTAAATCTAGGATGACAACTTTTAAATCAACTTTTTTTGTTGTTATTGTTAAACATAAAGGCAGGCTTGGTTCTTTTTATTCTTATGCCACCCACAGCCAGCAAGATCTTCATATCTTTCTGTCAGAATGAAACAGCTGCTTTCAACTCAGCTTATATCAAGTTGTTCAAGTTTTCTGATAAGTGCTCACAAATGTTAGGCTCAGGAATTTTCAGTTGGCATGCCAGAAGCCATATTCATACATTCACTATGAAAAATATTTGAAACTTCATCTGCACTCCTATATGAACCAGCGGGTAGTAAGTGGTGTAATAAACACTAGGCATTTGCTTTATTGCAATCTAAATTTACCATGAAGTTCCTGCCCACCCTAGGTTGTTCCATCTTGACCATTGAATTCTCCATAATACAAAAAAAAAAAAAAAAAAAAACAGAAGAGAGAGTAGTACTTGTAATGACTATGCAGAACCTAGAAACTTCACTGCTGGGTTCTAACTACTCAAACACTAGAGTTGTACAAAAAACAGCTACTGTAGATGGTTTCAGACTCCATTTTATACCTATGTACTTGTTTTTTTTTTTTTTTTTTTGTGCATCGACCCATGTTGCTGTATGGCAGTGATTCTCAACCAGGGTTCCATGGAACCCTAGTGTTCCTCCAGAGGTTTCTAGGGGTTCCTTCCGCATTGGGCAATTTTGGCCTCAGATAAGTTCCTACTGACACCATTGGTCTTTTTAGCTATCTGTAAGAAGGCAATTCTTCCCAATGACCACAATTGTAAGGACCATTCTTCCCACTGACCATCACACTAATGTATCATGAGTTGTAGATTTCTGATTTTTAGCAGGGGTTCCCTGAGACAGGAGAACTATTTCAGGGGTTCCTCTGTGTTGAAAAGGTTGAGAAAGGCTGCTGTATGGCAACAAATTTTGTTTGAATGAGTAGAACCAGAAGCAGAAATCGACCTGCACCACTTTTGGGCAATGCAGTGCACCACAAAGCGCAGATCATTCACATCTATGTGTTGTGGTGGGCTATTGAGCTGGTCCATTTCTTCATGCTATATGTGCCTAAGGCCCCTTTGAATGAATGAATGAATGAGTGAATGAGTAACTTGTATAGCGCTGCAAATGCGAATTGAATCGCCTCAAGGCGCTTTTTGCACAACTTGTTCCACGATTTGGGACTGCAAAGTAGCATGACAAGTCGTTCGCCATGATTTCCAATGACAGCCATTCATATTCGTACGACTTCAAGTCGTTCCAACTTCAAAGTAGCACTACTTTGGTACGACTTTGATGCCAGTTACACAGGCATTCCCTGAAATCGTGGCTTCAAAATCGCGTGACTTTGAGGTCGCAGTAGTGTGAAAGGTGCCTTGGGTTGCAATTCAGAATGAATGGCAGTGCACATATATATCAAACTGTGGTGCATATGGTTAGGTGTGAATATAGCCTAACTTGCCAACATCCATGAGACACTGAAATGCCAATGTCTATGGACTATACACTAGTAGAATTACAGTATATTCAATTTTTTTTAATTTTAAGAACATTTCCAGTTGTTAATGGGGTCAAATTTGACATTTGTTTTTGACCATGGTGACGGCAAAATTCAAAGAAGCAGGATGTCATTTATTTATTTTTTTCAAACAAATGAATTTCTATATTTGTAAACAAAGTCCTTAGAGCCCATTCACACAGGGGCGTCTTTGGATCCGACTCCAAATCGCCCCAGGTCGCCCCTAGTCGCCTCAGGTCGCGCTGGCTGAAGAAATCAATGTAAGTTAATGGAGCCGTCCTTATGCACACTACTGCAGTCGCTCCGACTTCAAAAAAGGTCCCTGTACTACTTCAATCCGACTCCTAGGCGACCTGTACCCATTGATTTCAATGGGAGTCGCCTCTCACTGTCTTAATAGGAGCAACTCTCCAGGAAGAAAACTTACATTTATCAGGCAAAACTCTCCCTCCCCCCTCCCTCCCACAGAGCTGATTCTTGTTTGATTGGCCACTGGAATGTCTCCTGTCCTGCAGGCAACTTGGAGTTGCCTTGTAAGTAGCTCCAGGTCGCGCTGTGATTCATTCTCAAGTCGTGTCTGAGTTGCCTCATAAAATCGCGCTGGACATCGTGTTGCCCCTGTGTGAATGGGCTCTTAACCACTTTGCGCCCGGGCCATATTAAAAAGACGTCCGCAATGCGGTCGTCAATTGCTGATAGGACGTCTATGGACGTCCTCCCATTTACTTCCGCGATGCGCGCCACCGCGGGTGCATCAGGGAAAAGCTGTGCCCGCCGTGTCAGGCGGGTGCCGATGCGCATGCCTGGCGGCCGCGATGTCCGCCAGGTACGAGCGATCGGCTGTCAACAGAGCCAGGGACGTGGATCTCTGTGTGTAAACACAGAGATCCACGTCCTAAGAGGGAGAGGAGACTGATGGTGTGTCCCTTGTACATAGGGACAACCATCGGTCACCTCCCCCAGTCAGTCCCCTCCCCCCACAGTAAGAACATCTAGCAGGGAACATATTAACCCCTTGATCGCCCCCTAGTGGTTAACCCCTTCCCTGCCAGTCACATTTATACAGTAATCAGTGCATATTTATTGCACTGTTCGCTGTATAAATGTGAATGGTCCCAAAAATGTGTCAAAAGTGTCCGATGTGTCCGCCATAATGTCACAGTCACAAAAAAAAAAATCGCAGATCGACGCCATTACTAGTAAAAAAAAAAAAAAAAAATAATAAAAAAAAAATCATAATTCTATTCCCTATTTTGTAGGCGCTATAACTTTTGCGCAAACCAATCACTATACGCTTATTGCGATTTTTTTTTTTTTTTACCTAAAATATGTAGAATACGTATCGGTCTAAACTGAGGAAATTTTTTTTTTTTTTTTTTTTTAAATTGGGATATTAATTATAGCAAAAATTAAAAAATATTGTGTTTTTTTTCAAAATTGTCGCTCTATTTTTGTTTATAGCGCAAAAAATAAAAACTGCAGAAATGATCAAATACCACCAAAAGAAAGCTCTATTTGTGGGAAAAAAAGGACGTCAATTTTGTTTGGGAGCCACGTCGCACGACCACGCAATTGTCATTCAAAGCGTGACAGTGCTGAAACCTGGGCAGGAAGGGGGTTATGTGCCCAGTTGTCAAGTGGTTAAAGAAAGTGCTTCAATGATATCACAAAGAATGTGTTCCAGTGCACTAAAGTGCTACGTGTGATTTTCTTTATGCGATACCATGTGTTACATATAAAGTCCATTTCAATTCCATACATTTTTTAAGGACTGTGTTCAAATATACACATTGTAATATATTTTTGCACTTTTCTTCACATGGACACTTTAAATAATGGATAAGGCAATAGTTGTATGATTTGCAATAAGAGCATCTATTATTTAATAAGGTATAACAATTTTAGGTTAAGACAGCGCGGCACTCTCCTCTCTATTTCACTTTGTCGTGCATGATCATATGAGACGTGATCAGTGCGAGCAGCTAACTTGATTAATAGGTATCATATGGTAGGTCGCAAGAATTTCACTGTTGCACTTTTGGGAGATTACATTCATTCCAAAATCGAATGTTAAAAGCAAACACGGTTTTGAAGTACTTTTGAACAACATTCGTCCAGTCAAAAAATGTACAAGGAGTTTTTGTACAAATGTTTTTTTGGAAATCAACTAGTTTATAACCACCTCTAGTCCTATAGTCCTATTTCTCTTGTCATCCATGGACTGACACAGCGTGTCTTTTACACCTTTACACGTGGGTTATGTCCCTGCTTGCAGGAGAAGACCTAGGCAGAATGTGAGATGTTATACATACATTCTAAACAGCCAGAGCTGAACAGCCCCACCCAGGGGGGCGGTCCCTCCGGACATAACCCTCCCACTGCAGTCAGCAGACCTCAGTTTTTTTCTGCCTAGCAGAAGGAGAAGACGTGGCTCTCAGGAGCCAGTCTCCTGACCTATTTTTATTCCTTTTGGAATTTTTTCCTATTTTATTCTTTTGAGATCTTCTATCAACTGTCGGCTGGGCAACAGGTTGGGTACAAGATATCCTCGTAGTCTTCCCTGTCCGACCATCGAGCGTGCTGATCCTCGCCTTGTGTGCGTGAGACTCAGTTCACGACATGCCCCACGACTCCAGGGGTGGCCGGTGGGCTTCCAGCTCCGCGGTCCTCTCAAGGTAGAACAGTCCGGCTGTATCTTTTGCGGTGGACCGGGCCGACAGCTACTCAGTACCGCACTGTGATAGTTCTGTCAGAAACACACCAGTGGGTCCCTCAGGGGACGGGTAAGTAGTCTCTCCTGGCTGCAGGTGAGTACATGCTGTGTGTTTCTTGTGTGGGGGATTTCCCTGTCTCCCCCTGTGTTTTTTAATGTCACTCTCTGTTCACTAGTGCTGGCGCTGTACTGTGTGGGGTGCCTGGGGACCATACTGTCCTGGGGGGGGGGCTCATGCTGCTCTGCATTCGCTGGGGCTGTTTGTTTTTGGATGTGAGGGGCCTGGGCGCCGTTCGGCGCCAGGTTTGGTGTGTGTGCTGTTTTTTTTTACATTGGCGGCCATCTTACCGTGGTCCGCCGGAGCACATTGCGGCGGCCATTTTCTTGTAGCCGCACGTTTTTCTAGCACTAGTTTGGCCTCTAGCGCCGCTGGGAACGGCGCGAATCTCCTCACACTCTCTCCTCTCAGCTCACTCACGCTGAGCAGCGCGGCGCAGAGAGACAGAGCAGCGGAACCGAGCGGTCCTGGTCAGGTTGGTGGGTTCCCTGGGCATTCCCCTACTTCAGTCAGCACAGCCTGTGGGTGGTCTCAGAGAGGGACATTATGGAGTCAGAGTCACCAGCTTCCCCTCACATGCCAGAGGCAGCAGCCAGTGCTCCAGCACCTGCGGTCCCTATGGACCAGTTGTCGGCAGTCCTGGAATCATTTCTGACCAGGATGGAAGCTGTGTGTGAGCACAAGGGAGCAAAAAAGCGCCCTCTCCCCACTTTATCTCCACAAGGGGAGTGCTCTGATTCAGATATGGGCCTAGCTATTGCTGCTCAGGACCCTAGCTCTGAATATTTGGATGGTTTTGAACAGGACATTCCTTGTGAGGAAGACTCCAGTTCTGAGTCAGTAAATGACAGGGCGCTTGTTAGTGAACTCATTGATGCTGTGAGGGACACTCAAGCTAAATGCTGCGACCGCAGAACCTCAGGCGGATACAGTCTCCTTTGGTTCTTTTAAGACCAAGCCTTCTAAAAAGGTTTTTCCATATGTACCTTTCTTTGACCAGCTCATTGACCAGGTCTGGGAAAAGCCGCAGAAGACTTTCATGGTCCCGCGGCGTTTGTCTATTAGATACCCCTTTGAAGACGCCCTGCTTAAAAAGTGGGCTTCTCCCCCGGTGGTCGACCCTCCAGTCGCCCGGTTGAACAAGGCCACCACTCTCCCGATGGAGGGGACTCCTGCGTTTAAGGACCCCACTGACAGGAGGTCAGAAGTGGTGAGTAGAGCCATGTTCGCCTTGTTGGGATCCGCCCTACGGCCCGTAGTAGCGGCGACCCTTGTGTCTCAGACACTCACGGAATGGGCAAAAATTTTGCACCAAACTGTGCAGGAGCATAACCTTCCTCCAGACACTATTGCTCTGGCCCACCAGATGGTGCAGGGTCTGATATATGTGTGCGACGCCACGTTGGACGCGGCCCCTTTAATATCCAGGGCCTCTGTCTCGGCGGTGGTATTGCGTCGTCTTATCTGGTTGAAATGCTGGTCTGCTGGCCTAGCCTCTATGAAGCTCCTGACAGATCTACCTTTTAAGGGTGGTAGACTTTTTGGTGCTGCTCTGTATGACATCATCAAGGATGTCACGGGAGGTAAAAGCACTCTCCTTCCTCAAACTATCAAGGGTAAGGAGGCCCGACGTAAACCGGGTCCTTCCTTTCCAGCAAAAAAAGGGTTTTTTTCGTCCGTCAGAGTCCACGGGTAAGCCATCCCAGACTGACAACAGTGCAGCTGGCGGGCACAAGCGCCCCTGGGTGCGTAAGCCAAACAAGCCGGCTCCCAAGCCCGCCTCCACGTGAAGTCTTGCCCCCGCCCGTCTCTGGGGTGGGGGGACGACTTCGCAGGTTCACGGATCGGTGGACCTCCCGGATCTCCGACCGGTGGGTGTGCGAGGTGGTCACCTCAGGATACAGAATAGAGTTCCGCTCCTGGCCCCCAGACAGATTCTTTCCCTCAAATCTCCCTCTCCTTCCTGCCCGTCGGGCAGCCCTCTTGGGGGCTGTACAGGATTTGATCGGGTCCGGAGTAATTGTGCCGGTTCCGTCCCAGGAGAGGTTTCAGGGGTTCTACTCGAATCTGTTTGTTGTTCCAAAAAAGGACGGGGTTCGGCCAATCCTGGACCTCAAGGCCCTGAATGCCTTCGTGAAGGTGCAAAAATTCCGCATGGAATCCATTCGCACGGTGATCGCTACACTCCATCAAGGGGATTTTCTGGCATCCTTGGACATCAAGGACGCCTACTTGCATGTTCCGATCTGCGCAAGCCACCAGAAGTTTCTGCGCTTTGCGGTCGGCGAAGTCCACTATCAATTTGTGGCTCTTCCCTTTTGCCTAGCCTCGGCACCAAGGGTGTTCACCAAGGTGCTTGCTCCGGTCCTAGCTTTGCTGAGACAGCGAGGCATTGCTATCTTGGTCTATCTGGACGATTTTCTTCTAAGAGCAGACAGTGGCTCAGAATTGGAAGAAAGTGTGACTATCGTCAGTCAGACCCTCAGGGAGTTTGGGTGGCTCCTGAATGTTCAGAAGTCGGTTCTAGTCCCGACTCAGCGTCTGGAGTATCTAGGTCTGATTCTGGACTCCTTGGAGGCAAGAGTCTTCCTACCTCCAGACAAACTACTGACACTTCAGTCTGCAGTACGGGTGCTGACGTCCCGAAAATGGTCGTCAATCCGCTTTTGCATGAGAGTCCTGGGACTCATGGTGGCCTCCTTCGAGTCCGTTCCTTATGCCCAAGCGCACACCAGGGCTTTACAGAAAGATCTTGTCCACTTGGGACAAATCCCCGTTGTCCTTGGATCTTCAGATCCAGGTGAGTCACCTGGTCAGGGCGTCCCTGACTCGGTGGTTGAGGTCCCCGGCTCTTCGGTCCGGGAAGTCGTTCCTCCCCATCCAATGGACGGTGATCACGACGGACGCCAGCCTGACGGGCTGGGGGGGAGTCTGGGGAGTCCTGTCGGCCCAAGGGCTTTGGACTCCGGACGAAGCCCTCTTACCGATCAATGTGCTGGAGATACAGGCAATCAGACAGTGCCTCTCCTCATGGTCGGAGAAATCACAGGGTCACTCCATCAGGATCCAATCAGACAACGCCACAACAGTAGCGTATGTCAACCATCAAGGGGGGACTCGGAGCTCAGCTGCGGCTTCCGAGGTCGCCCGCATCCTGAGGTGGGCCGAAAGAAGCGTGCCGGCTCTGTCGGCCGTCTACATTCCGGGCGTAGACAATTGGCAGGCGGACTATCTAAGTCGCCAGACGCTGGACCAGGGAGAGTGGTCCTTGCACCCGGAGGTCTTTCAACTCCTTTGCAGACGGTGGGGCACGCCGGATGTGGACCTGATGGCCTCTCGACTCAATCGCAAGGTGTCGAGGTTTGTGGCCAGATCCAGGGATCCCTGGGCGGATGCCTCGGATGCGTTGGTGGCCCCATGGGGTCAGTATCACCTGATATACGTTTATCCTCCGCTGCAGTTGCTCCCTCGCCTGCTCCGCAGGGTAGCGACCGAGGGAATTCCGGTGATCCTCATTGCTCCGGATTGGCCTCGGCGTCACTGGTACGCCGATCTGGTACGTCTCGTCGCGGACGTTCCCTGGCGGTTACCAATACGGGGGGACCTTCTGTCTCAAGGTCCTATATTTCATCCTGCTTTACAGTCTCTGGCTTTAACGGCATGGTTATTGAAAGCCAGGTGCTGAGAGACCGAGGTCTCTCGGATTCGGTCATTTCGACCATGTTAAGGGCACGGAAGTCTTCCTCCAGAAAGATCTATCACCGTACTTGGAGAGCGTACATCGCCATGTGCGAAGAGCTGGACTGGCGCCCACGAACGTGTTCCGTTCCCAGAATCCTGCATTTTCTGCAGCGTGGCGTGACCCAAAAGCTCGCTTTGAGTACCATTAAGGGTCAGATTTCGGCCTTGGCCATCTTCTTTCAGCGACCGCTAGCGGGTCATCCCTTGGTTAGCACCTTTGTGCAGGGGGTTCGCCATGTGCTCCCCCCTGTCAAGCCTCCTCTCCCCCCGTGGGATCTGAATTTGGTGCTCTCGGTTCTCCAGGAACCTCCCTTTGAAAATATTAGAGACTTTGTCTCAGAAGGTGGCCTTCTTGGTGGCCATTACTTCCATTAGACGAGTGTCTGAATTGGCGGCCTTGTCCTGCAAGTCGCCCTTTTTGGTCATCCATAAGGATAAGGCGGTGTTACGTCCGCGACCTTCTTTTCTGCCAAAGGTGGTCTCGGCCTTCCACTTAAATGAGGACATTGTCCTCCCATCCTTGTGTCCTCACCCATCGCATCCCAGAGAGTTTGCGCTTCACACTTTGGATGTGGTACGAGCCTTGCGGGTGTACCTGTCTGCTACTGCTTCTATTCGGAAGTCTGACTCACTATTTGTGGCTGTCTCTGGTCCAAAACAGGGCCAAGCGGTTTCGTCTGCCACCATTTCTAGGTGGATCAGACAAACCGTCATTCAAGCTTATGCTCTCAAGGGGCGGGCGCCTCCCTTTCCGGTTACGGCACATTCCACCAGGGCAATTGGTGCTTCCTGGGCTTTCCGACATCAAGCGTCGGTTGCACAAGTGTGCAAGGCGGCGACCTGGTCGTCTGTTCATACCTTTTCTACGTTTTTTATAAGGTTGATGTGGCTGCATCTTCGGATGCTTCCTTCGGCCGCAAGGTGTTGCAGGCTGCTGTTTGATGTTGCAACTCCTCCGTTGAGGAGCTCTGCCTTGTTTGGAGTGAAGTTTTTGGTTTTCCATTTATACTGCTCCCATCCCTCTTGACACTGCTTTGGGACATCCCACGTGTAAAGGTGTAAAAGACACGCTGTGTCAGTCCATGGATGACAAGAGAAAATAGGATTTTTGTACTCACCGTAAAATCCGTTTCTCTGGCATCCATGGACTGACACAGCACCCACCCTTCTTTTTAAGTTTGTACTGCTTTGTTACGAACTGAGGTCTGCTGACTGCAGTGGGAGGGTTATGTCCGGAGGGACCGCCCCCCTGGGCGGGGCTGTTCAGCTCTGGCTGTTTAGAATGTATGTATAACATCTCACATTCTGCCTAGGTCTTCTCCTGCAAGCAGGGACATAACCCACGTGTAAAGGTGTAAAAGGCACGCTGTGTCAGTCCATGGATGCCAGAGAAACGGATTTTACGGTGAGTACAAAAATCCTATTTTTCTCAGCTACCTATTATTGATATAAATAAAACACATGAACTGTAGATGTACAGGATGAGCCCATTTCAGTTTAGCAGAATATGGGTTGTAAACCAAAGGTAGAACCTGAAACTTCCCAACCATCCCTTGTTGGGTAATAGTTTCAGTGACAATTACTTGTTGATGTTACAAGCTGCAATTCTAGCCTCTCTGCCTATATATATATATTTTATAATTGGAAAGCTCCCCGGTGAAATTACTGGTCTTATTCAGTAGCACAGTATAATCAGTAATGATGACTAACACATAGCAGCCAATCAGAATTTGTATTTCTTCTCTATGATTACAGTAACGCAACCTATTTAATTCTTAAACTTCTCATATTATGATTTCCTTCTCAATAAGCCCGTTTTATGTCCATTGGCATTCTGGAAGTATTTATTTATTAAACATTGATGAAATAACCAGAATGATTTTCATTGCTTTTTTCAAGGAACCACAAGGCTACTGTATGACAGCCCAAAAAAATTCCTCCATCCACCTCGCTTGCGTGGACAAAGGAATCTGCTAATTTTTTTCATTCAACCCGCTGGCTGAATAAAGCAACTAATCATATACTGTAGCTTAAAGTGGTTGTAAACCCTTACATATACCCAGTGAAGTGACTAGCCTCAGGTGATACGTAGAGATGAAAACAAATCCTCTTACATCAGTTGTGCCTGTTTTTCTGCAGCTCTCTCTTCTCTACATTAGTTCAAAGCCCAAAATTTATAAAGCTTGGATGAACTGTCAGAAAATGGGGCAGAGAGCTGTAATTACACTCTATTCACTTCCATTACTTTTCTAAACCGCGCAACTTGGGGCGACTTGAAGTCGGATCCCAGGACGCCCCTGTGTGAACTGGCTCTAATGCTCACTGGACTCTTACCTCAGTAAGAAGTATGTATAGCCTTAACGATCTCCTTAGCTTGAGAGTAGGGGTGAATCTCCCGATCATTGCTTCCAGTAGTAGCAGGTGGTGTCTCTCCAGGCTGTGTGCTTTAAGTGGGGATGGTGGCTTCAAGACTCCCAAGCATGATGAATCGCCAGGATCGGGTATATACAGGAGATAAAAAACAATCTCCCATAGTGCACAAACATATAGTAAAGGATTTATTTAAATGGCCAAATGGGCACTTACAAGAAAAACAAGTTAAAAAGGCAGAGATGTACAAAACACGACGGTTCAGACGCCTCTTACGTCACTTCCGGTTTGTTCGGTATCCGGCCACTTCCCTATGCATTACGTCACGGCACGTGACTTCATCAGGGTACTGGATTGGTTATAAGACCCATCAATTTATGTAAAAAAATGATTTTAATTTCAGCATGTAGGTGCTGTATTTGAATATTTAGCGTTATCACTCCATCGGGTTTTAGCATATTTGCATATCTGTTTTTTTCCCACCTGGAAAATGGCCGCCTCCGTGTTAGAAACAAAACTCTCCCAAAATGGCCGCCGATGCATTTCCTGTTTTTTCACATAAATTGATGGGTCTTAGAACCAATTCGGTTCCCCTGATGAAGTCACGTGACGTAATGTATAGGGAAGTGGCCGGATACCGAACGAACCGCAAGTGACGTAAGAGGCGTCTGTACATCTCTGAGAGTTATCTGGACTCTTTATTGCTTATTTGCACAGTTATCTTACACTATTGATAGTGCTTGGTTTGCATTATTTTGCACTATTTGTCACATTGTTGATTTACACAGTTGATCTGTGTGTATTATTTATAAGTTAGTTTAGCATACACATGTGATTGTAGTTATTTATATAGAAAGTTGCGATGATCATCTTTTTATTAATACATTCTACATGAATGATTATGCTACCAGAATTCGTGTGTGCTGTAAATTGCCTCCAGCATTGCTACTATTTCTTCTTGCTGGAGACTGCCATTTTACTGAAGCCCAGAGCCCCTGAACAGCAGTAAATCATGAACTAAACCCATCGATTTAACATTTTCAAAAAAGTTACATTCCAGGAATGCCAAGATTGCTTGTGTCCTCAACCAAACTGTCAAACCATCAAATGACTGGTGTCATAACTGATCACATGGGCAGCACCATGGTAGTTGCAGATCATACAGAAGCAGCTTCTTTGTCTATAAAGGATAGGAGTGTTTAATTCCACTTTAAGGCTGTCAGCAGATCGGACTCTACAAATTCAGTAGTGCCTAAAAATGAAGATCAACTGTTTGTGCAGAGCAGGGTGAGACTGTGTATTACGGGATTTTAAACCGTATAGGCACTTATTTGTAATGTTTTACATAGCTATACCTGCAAAAGGCACCAGCCTGAAGTGATCTAGCAGGACTTAATCTTCTGACTAAAGTTCCACTTTAAATTGGAAAACTTTTGGTGAAGCTTTTTTGTATAATAGGTGGAAATCACCTGAATATTTTAGGTCCCTCTGGAATGCAACAGGTTGCTTTGTCTGTGTGCTTGGTCATGTTAGCTCTATTTTAATCCAAGTACAGACCTCTTGCTCTGTGTCTGCAGTGTGCATAGCCAAGGCATTCTTTCTTTATTTGTCATTGTACTGTTTTTAGAAGTTGGACATTCACGAATTTCCAGACTGGGTAACGCCAACCATTTCTTGAATTGGCTTGAGTGTTGTTTTGAAGGTGTCAGGCTCAGCTGTGTTGTGCAGAACGCTAGTGCTGCCTAAATATGGATGGTACGACCCGTTCATTATATTTAGCGGTCAGCCTATGTTTTTATGATAACATTTAGCATGGGAAGTCTGTGGGTAACCTCAGGATGCAGTAGATACACTTGTCAGTGAGTAGTAGGGAGGAGGGTTAAAGTCTTTTGGCACGGTGGGATATTTAGATTGATAAACTATTAATATTTAAAACAGATGTTCCAGGCTGTCTGCCCCTGCAAACAGACACGTTTGCATGATTCGAATGTAAATGTCTGTGAAAAAATATGAATATCAGACCACTGTCCAATATATGTGGCGAATTTTGCAAATGTAGGACTGTGTCTAGCGCCATCCTGTTTGTGACCAGCTAATACAACTTATGTAAGGGTGCAAAGCACTACATGAAGAGGACATGGAGGTCATTAGATGCAAGTACTGGTATAGATTTTGTTTTCCCCCTGACTGCTACATTTTGGAACCTAATATGCGGCCGTATTTACAAAATTACAGAGTTGACATTAAATGCAGACTGTTGCTTACTTCACATCTCCTCTTATTCCCTCAAGAGGTACAAATGATCTTTGGTCAAACATTTACTTAATGCTGCTAGATTTTTAATCCCTACAAATTGGAAAACATCCCAAGTACCTCCAGCAATAACTAATGACCAGTGTTCATGTTGACATCAAAATTTAGTTTTAGTTTTAGTCAGTCCTTTCACTTAAGTGCCACTTGAATTGTTTTAGTTGTATGTTAGTCAACTAAAATTCCCAGTACGTTTTAGTTAAATTGTAATGCATTATTTAAGCATTTCTCTACAATTTCCACACTCATTATATACTCTTAGATGGTATTAAGGTTTGAACAAAGTACAGACACAGATTTAGCCAAAATATAAAGCGGATATTCATGTGGGTAAATGTCCTTCCTTCACATTTTCGTTATGTTGACGTCCGTTGGCAAAAATTTTAATTGATTTTTGGGATAGTTTTCGTCAATTTGACAAAAATTATAATTGATTTTCCTGTAGTTTTTATCACCGAAAACATGCCACTGACAAAAATTATGATAAATATTTTCGTCAACAAAATTTACACTGCTAATGACCGTTTAGCTAGTTACCACAAGACCTGGAATGCTTGGTTTATCCTTATTTTTTCTGATGAATCAAAATCATTAATGGGTTCCTGAGTAGCCGGTCTCTAAAAATGGGGTAATCCTTTAGCCTAATACCTGTTTTATAAGTCACAAGATCGTTCTTGTTCTGGATGTATGATTACAGGATAACTCCCTTCTGAGTTTAACATTAGTTTTTTGCCATTGCTGAACTTGAATTGGATTTTAATTTTGTTTCCCCTTTCAGCCTAGGAGTATGGTTACGATCAGTTGCGAATGAAACAATTTTTGCACGATTTCCTTCTGTTAATTATCGAACACCTAATGTTTATGCTAATTATTCACTTATTAAATCTCTTTTCTCAATGGAATAGAATTCAAATTCCTAACCATACACTATTTCTTTGGCTATTTTACCACCCATTATTATAAAAAAAAAAATTATCTGTTCATATGAGATTGGGTTCGGTCCAACTTCTATTACTGTGCCCTGATTTGTACTGCCTTGCTGATATTTCTCTTATATTTTGATCGCTTTGTGGTGTAGACACCATTTCCCATATTATGTTCACCCCCCTTTCTTTATTTTTTCCCTTTCTCACTTGAACAAATAGGACCGCTTTGTCCTTTCTGACTTTGTGGTGTATATGATATCTTGTATGTAGTTTTTTTATTTTCTTAAAAAAAAAAAAAAATGTATTTTTCATGGAACATTTTATCCACAAGTTTCGAATAAAGACCTAATCAAACAGCAGTGGTCCTTATTTTCAGATGTTTCATGGTCCTCTGTGGGTATGTGACACTACAGTTATATTGTTATTATTACAGATACTTGTATAGCGCTGGTGAATATTGTGTGATCTTAAAGTGGTTGTAAACTCAAAAATATATATATTTTTTAAACCTAACAACCTGCAAGACAAAGCCATAATGAGCTAGTATGACTAGCATACTAGCTCATTATGCAGTACTTACCTTAGATCGAAGCCGTCCACGTCTCCCCCTCCGGCCGCAGTCATCTCTCCAGAAGGTTACTTCCGGGTATCGCCGCTTCAGCGCTGTGATTGGCCAGAGTGGCGAAGACGTCACCCGCGCATGCGTGCGGGAGCCATCAAAACCGGTGTTGCCGGTTTTATGAATGGGAGTTTCACTGCGCCTGCGCCGTTGTGTATGGCACGCATGCGCCATACACAACTGTGTAATCCCATTCACAAATATCTCCTAAACCATGCAGGTTTAGGAGATATTGAAAACCCCTACAGGTAAGCCTTAATCTAGGCTTACCTCCTAGATGAAACTTCCGGGGGAGGGTTTACAACCACTTTAAATGATGACCTTACATGTTTCTTTGACATGTATATGTTATTCCCCCTTGCACAGGTATGTGAGAATCTTTAGCATGTGCCTCATACAAGGCGTTGGTTTAGTTGAATTTCTTTTCATTCTTGACAAATGTTTCAAATCAAAATAATCTTTTTCTCTTATCGTCCATGGACTGACACAGCTGGATACTGTAAACGTGTGGGTATATGTCCCTGCTTGCAGGAGAAGATCTAGGCAGAATGTTAGATGTTAAAACATTCTAGAACAAACCAGAGCTGAACAGTCCCGCCCAGGGGGCGGTCCCTCCGGACATTACCCTCCCACCTGCAGCTAGCAGACCTCAGTTTTTTTCTGCCTAGCAGAAGGAGAAGACGTGGCTCTCTCAGGAGCCAGTCTCCTGGAAGATTTTACTTTTTTAAATTTTATTCCTTTGGGAATTTTATTATTTTATTTTTGAGACCTTCAATCAACTGTCGGCTGGGCAACAGGTTGGGTACACTAGTATCCTCGTAGTCTTCCCTGTCCGACCATCGAGCGTGCTGATCCTCGCCTTGTGTGCGTGAGACTCAGTTCACGACATACCCCATGACTCCAGGGGTGGCCGGGTTGCTTTCATGCTCCCGCGGTCCTCTCAAGATTGAACAGTACCTGACTGACTGTATCTCTCGCGGTGGACCGGGCCGACAGCTACGCAGTACGGCTCTGTGATAGGTCTGTCTGAAACAAGCCAGTGGGTCCCTGAAAGGGACGGGTAAGTAGTCTCTCCTACTGCAGGTGAGTACATGCTGGCTGTGTTTCTGTGTGTGGGGGTTTCTCCCTGTCTCCCCCCTGTGTTATGATGCTCTCTGCACCCTGTACTGGTGCTGTGCTGTGGGGTGCTTGGGGGTCACTCTGACCTGGCTGGGCGCTCATGTCTGCTGTTTTTTCTGGTGTGTGAGGTGATTATTGCGTGCGCCGTTAGCGCGTGCATTGGCGCTGTTTGAGGTGGTTATTGCGTGCGCCATTGGCGCGCATTAGAGCTTTGAATTTCGCGCGCATTTATTTCTGTCGGCGGCGCGAATCCCCTCACAATCTCCTCACAGACTGAGCGGTCCTTAAGGGTTGGTGGGTCCTCCCGGGTATCCCCTCCTCAGCCTCAGCGTAGCCAGTGGGTGGACTGTATATTCACTGTATAGTGTATAAGGTCTCAGAGGGTGGCGTTATGGAGTCTGATACACCTGCTCTCCACACTTGCCTGGGGCAACTGGCAGTGCTGCACAGTTAAACATGTTCATATGTTTCCTGCACCTGCAGTCCTTATGGACCAGTTGTCAGCAGTCCTGGAATCATTCCTGTCAGAATGGAAGCGGTGTGCGAGCAAAAGGAGCTATAAGCCCCCTCCCCCCACAAACATCTTTAGTGGAGTGCTCGGAGTCAGATATGGGCCTAGCTACTATGCTCAGGACCCTACCTCTGAATATTTAATGTTTATGAACAGGACATTCCCTTGTGAGGAAGACTCCAGTTCTGTGTCAGTGAATGACAGGGTGCTTTTAACCACTTCCCTACCCAGCCATAGTAATATGACGTCCACAGATGGGATCTCCCATCCTGGGTGGACGTCATATGACGTCCTCTGCTTTGTAGGGGAATATCTGAATGATGCCTGCAGCTAGAGGCATCATTCAGATATCCTTTTGTTCTGCCAGCGATTCTCTGCACCATAAGAACGATCATAGCGGCGGTTCTGCCGCTTGATCGTTCTTATAGGCGGCGGGAGGGGGCACCCCCCCTCCCGCCGCCATCCAGTGCTTCGCCGGCTCTCCCAGGTACCATTGTGTTCCTTAGGACACAGCAGTTCCCTGATGGGGGTAAATGAGTGGCGGCGGAGCAGCAGCGGCGGGCAGCGGAGCGGCTTACCGGCTCCCATATGCAGAGCTGCAGCAGCGGCGTGCACGGCGCCCGCGCGCGCCGATCTGGGATCCGGTGTGTCCCTCTGGACACACCGATTCAAGTAATGTGGCGGCGGGCGGCGGAGATTCCGGTATAAACTTACCGGAATTGATGATGCAGAGCTGCGCAGCGGCGTGCACGGCGCCCGCGCGCCCCCCGGGGGCGCGCAGCGCGGCGATCGGGGCTGAGGTTTTTCCCTTGGATACAGCCCAGCCTCGATCAGGGTAAAGAGCCAATGAAATTGGCTCTTTACCACGTGACCGGCTGTGTCCAATCACAGCAGGTCACTAAATGTAAACAAAACACACAATTGTGTGTAACTCACTGTTGCCTGGTTCTCCTCTTCACACACCTGTGAGGAGGAGATCAGCTAACAGTGAGTTACACATATGTTATACACATATACATATGTACTACTGTGCCCAGATTGCCCCCCCTAAATAAAGAGTACCTGTCATCTAGTACCTGCCACCAGATCACCAGCCACCCACCTGTCCATCAGGAGTACCTGTCCATCAGGAGTACCCGCCACCTCACCTGAGTACCCGCCACCTCAGAGTACCCGCCACCAGTCCATCAGGAGTACCTGTCCATCAGCAGTACCCGCCACCTCACCTGAGTACCCGCCACCTCAGAGTACCCGCCACCAGTCCATCAGGAGTACCTGTCCATCAGGAGTACCCGCCACCTCACCTGAGTACCCGCCACCTCAGAGTACCCGCCACCAGTCCATCAGGAGTACCTGTCCATCAGGAGTACCTGTCCATCAGGAGTACCCGCCACCTCACCTGAGTACCCGCCACCAGTCCATCAGGAGTAACTGTCTATCAGCAGTACCCGCCACCTCACCTGAGTACCCGCCACCTCAGAGTACCCGCCACCAGTCCATCAGGAGTACCTGTCCATCAGGAGTACCTGTCCATCAGCAGTACCCGCCACCTCACCTGAGTACCCGCCACCTCAGAGTACCCGCCACCAGTCCATCAGGAGTACCTGTCCATCAGGAGTACCCGCCACCTCAGAGTACCCGCCACCAGTCCATCAGGAGTACCTGTCCATCAGGAGTACCTGTCCATCAGCAGTACCCGCCACCTCACCTGAGTACCTGCCACCTCAGAGTACCCGCCACCAGTCCATCAGGAGTACCTGTCCATCAGGAGTACCCGCCACCTCACCTGAGTACCCGCCACCTCAGAGTACCCGCCACCAGTCCATCAGGAGTACCTGTCCATCAGGAGTACCTGTCCATCAGCAGTACCCGCCACCTCAGAGTACCCGCCACCAGTCCATCAGGAGTACCTGTCCATCAGGAGTACCCGCCACCTCACCTGAGTACCCGCCACCAGTCCATCAGGAGTACCTGTCCATCAGCAGTACCCGCCACCTCACCTGAGTACCCGCCACCTCAGAGTACCCGCCACCAGTCCATCAGAAGTACCTGTCCATCAGGAGTACCTGTCATTCAGGTGTACCCGCCACCTCACCAGGAGTACCCGCCACCTCACCAGGAGTACCCGCCACCAGTCCATCAGGAGTACCCGTCCATCAGGAGTACCCACCACCTCACCAGAGTACCCGCCACCTCACCAGAGTACCCACCACCAATCCATCAGGAGTACCTGTCCATTAGAGTACCCGCCACCTCACCAGAGAACCTGCCACCAGAGTACCTGCCACCTCACCAGCGTACCCACTATGTCCAGAAAGGTGTACACCCCAGAAGAAGCATATCAAATACTCAGTCTGACCGATGAGAGCAACGGGGAGCTCTCACCGCTCAGTTCTGATTCCGATTCTGGTTCGGAATATGAACCCCCCGAAGGCAGCACATCCGGATCCGAATTAGAGGAGGACACAGTCCGTCCAAAAAGAAGACGGTCTGAACACCAGGCAGCGACCAGCAGTGCCAACGGCGGTAGACCCCTGGAGGCGAGGTCCAGTGCAAGCGCTGCTAGACCCCAGGAGGAAAGGCCCAGTGCAAGCGCTGCTAGACCCCAGGAGGAAAGGCCCAGTGCAAGTACACGCCAAAGAAGTAGGACCCGAACCCAGCTTCCAGATGGCTTGGCAAACCCATTGTGGCTGCCTTCTACCTCAGGGTCAGCCACGATCCCCCCTTTTACAGCACAGCCAGGTGTGCAGGTCAACACTGAGGGTTTTTCCAAACTTGATTTTTTTCATTTATTTTTCCCTGATGAATTGGTTCAAGGCATTGTGGAGCAAACTAATCTTTTTGCTCAACAATTCATTGAAAACAACCCCAGCTCCAGCTATGCCCGCCCTTTTGAATGGAGACCCCTAACAGTGGTGGAGCTTAGATTGTTTTTAGGCCTAACGTTTAACACGGGGCTTACAAAAAAAAATGAAATGAATAGGTATTGGTCGAAGAAACCCATCCACCATATGCCAATTTTTACATCGGCCATGTCCAGGTCCCGATACGAACTTATAATGCGGTTCCTGCATTTCAGTGACAACTCACAGTGCCCCCCCCGAGATCACCCAAACTTTGACAAATTATATAAAATTCGCCCCCTAATTAATTTTTTTTCCAAGAAGTTTGCCGAACTTTATGTCCCTGACCAAAACATTTATGTGGACGAATCCCTGGTGCATTTCACAGGCCGGCTGGGAATCAAGCAATATATCCCCAGTAAGCGGGCGAGGTACGGCTTGAAGCTCAACAAGCTCTGTGAAAGCGCCACTGGTTATGTGCACTCATTCCGCATGTACGAAGGCAAAGATTCCCAGCTCGAGCCCCCTGAGTGTCCATCGTACATGGGAATAAGTGGAAAAATTGTTTGGGAGTTGGTATTTCCACTCCTCCAAAAGGGGTATCATATTTATATGGACAACTATTATACCAGCCTGCCCCTTCTCCGCCACCTCTACCTAAAAAAAACTCTGGCGTGTGGTACAACAAGAATAAACAGAAAGGGCTTCCCACAGCGTCTTGTCACCACAACCATTCAAAAGGGGGAATCGGCAAGCTTGAGGAACGAGGAAGTGTTGGCTGTGAAGTGGAGGGATAGGAAAGATGTGTACATCATGTCCACCATCCACGATGACACCTCGGTGGAACTTCACAGAAGACGCAGTACCTTTCGCAAGCCTTCCTGCATCAATGAGTACAATAAATTCATGGGGGGTGTGGATTTAAATGATCAAATGTTGCAGCCCTATCTTTCAACCCGAAAATCCCTCTTCTGGTATAAAAAAATCGCAATTTACTTTTTTCATTTGGCCCTGTTAAATTCTTTCATAGTCTACCAAAAATCCACACATAGACCCACCACCTTCATGAGATTTATTGAAGACATTGTCACTGCCCTGATCTACCAACAAACATCCCCCCCAGAAAGCATTCACTCAGATTGTGTCAGCAGACTACATGAGCGCCATTTTTCAGACCATATTCCACCATCACGATCCGGAAGACGACGGCAAAAAAAATGTCGGGTGTGCACCAGAAGAGGAATTAGGAAAGACACCAGCTTCCATTGTCCCGACTGTCCCTCCCAACCTGGCCTTTGCATCGGAAAATGCTTCAAGCGATATCACACTCTCGAAAACTATTAGCCCATATTTCTAATACTGCCATTTCCCCGTTTTCAATATGTCCTGAATATTTCCCTGCCTCAACCAACCATATCATTGTCTTCCATGTGAACTGACCCTGGCCTGTTTCTCGACTATGTCTCTGCCTACCGTCTGCATTGTTTATCCGCCATGTTTCTGCCTTTCACGTGAACTGACCCTGGACTGTATGGATTATGCCTCTGCCTACCGTTTATTTCTGCCTTTTACCTGCACTGACCTCGGCCTGTTGACCATGTTTTTGCCTGCCCCCTTGGACTGATCTTTCACCCTGCTACACAGGGGTCTCACATATGTGAGGGGCTCCAGAATAGTGTTCTGAGTTCAGAAAACCAGTTTTTGGTTTTCTGTGTTCCCAGAACAGGGTCTGGTTGTCCGGAGGCTTCAAAGCGATTTGGGTGGGAGAAGCCTCTACCCCTGTCCCCATTCTTTCCTGACCGTTGCCCTAAGCTTGATGGTCCTGCCTGCTCCCTGGACAAATACTCTGGCTGTGCTGACCATACCTCTGCCTGCTGCATGTACTAACTATGGACAGTATTCCTGCCTGCTGCATGGACGATCCTTTGTTCCTTTTGCTACTGCTGACCACATCTCTGCCTGCTATCTGGACCAATGCTTTGGCTGTGCTGACATCATCTCTACCTGTACTGACTATTCCTGCCTGCTGCCTGTTTTGCTGTCGCTGTCCACGTTCCTGCCTGCTGCCTGGACCGATGCTCTCCTCTTTGGACCACTGCACTACTAAAACCGCAGGTAATCTTTTCTTTACCCTTTTTCTCAGAAGAATGTATTTTGGTTTATAATTGGTATGTACAGTACATGCTATGTTTTAGAAATATGAAGGGCCTTCAACAATGTGATAGGTTGTCAGGAATTTATGTGTGTAATTTATGCTCCTAGAACACATGACGGTGCTACTTAGATGTTAGGCCTCTGTATTTGGCCAGGCTGTGTAAAAGTCTCACACATTTGGTATCGCCATACTCAGGAGGAGTAGCAGAATGTATTTTGGGGTGTCACTTTTGCTATGTACATGCTATGTGTTGGTAATATCTTATAAATGGACAACTTTGTATAAAAAAAATGCGTTTTCATTTTTTTCCCACATATTCCAAAAACTTCTGGAAAAAAATTAACCGTTCAAAAGACTCATTATGCCTCATAGATTATACGTTGGGGTGTTAGCTTTCCAAAATGGGGTCATTTTATGGGAGTTTCCATTGTCCTGGTGCTCCAGGGTCTTCAAAACTGTAATAGGTGGTTGAGAAATGAGATGTGTAATTTATGCTCCTAGAATGCCTGAAGGTGCTATTTCAATGTTGGGCCTCTGTATTTGGCCAGGCTGTGTAAAAGTCTCACACATTTGGTATCGCCATACTCAGGAGGAGTAGCAGAATGTATTTTGGGGTGTCATTCTTGCTATGTACATGCTATGTGTTGGTAATATCTTATAAATGGACAACTTTGTATAAAAAAAATGCGGTTTCTTTTTTTTCCCACATATTCCAAAAACTTCTGGAAAAAAATGAACCGTTCAAAAGACTCATTATGCCTCTTAGATTATACGTTGGGGTGTTAGCTTTCCAAAATGGGGTCATTTTATGGGCGTTTCTATTGTCCTGGTGCTCCAGGGCCTTCAAAACTGTAATAGGTGGTTGAGAAATGAGATGTGTAATTTATGCTCCTAGAATGCCTAAAGGGGCTATTTCAATGTTGGGCCTCTGTATTTGGCCAGGCTGTGTAAAAGTCTCACACATTTGGTATCGCCATACTCAGGAGGAGTAGCAGAATGTATTTTGGGGTGTAATTTTTGCTATGTACATGCTATGTGTTGGTAATATCTTATAAATGGACAACTTTGTATAAAAAAAAATGCGTTTTCATTTTTTTCCCACATATTCCAAAAACTTCTGGAAAAAAATGAACCGTTCAAAAGACTCATTATGCCTCATAGATTATACGTTGGGGTGTTAGCTTTCCAAAATGGGGTCATTTTATGGGCATTTCCATTGTCCTGGTGCTCCAGGGTCTTCAAAACTGTAATAGGTGGTTGAGAAATGAGATGTGCAATTTATGCTCCTAGAATGCCTGAAGGTGCTATTTCAATGTTGGGCCTCTGTATTTGGACAGGCTGTGTAAAAGTCTCACACATTTGGTATCGCCATACTCAGGAGGAGTAGCAGAATGTATTTTGGGGTGTCATTGCAAGTATGCATGTGCTGTGTGAGAGAAATAACTTGTTATTATGACAATTTTGTGCAAAAAAATAAAAATTTAAAAAAATTTAAAAAATTTCCCAAGAATTGTGGGAAAAAAGTACAACTTCAAAAAACTCACAATGACTCTTACTAAATACATTGGAATGTCTGCTTTCCAAAAAGGGGTAATTTGGGGGGTAGTTGTACTTTCCTGGCTTGTTAGGGTCTCAAGAAATGAAATAGGCCTTCAGTACATCAGGTGTGATCAGATGTGATAATTTTTCAATGATTTGCACCATAGCTTGTAGACTCTATACCTTTCACAGAGACCAAATAATATACACTTTTTTGGTTATTTTTACTAAAGATATGTAGCAGTATACATTTTGGCCCAATTTTATGAAGAAAAATTACTTATTTGCAAAATTTTACAATAAAAACAAAAAAAAGTGTTTTTTTTTTAAAAAATCTAAATTTTTTCGCTTATATTGCAAAAAATAAAAAACCTAGCGGTGATTAAATACCACCAAAAGAAAGCTCTGTTTGTGAGAAAAAAAATGATAAAAATTTGGTTTGGGTACAGTGTAGCATGACTGAGTAATTGTCATTCAAAGTGTGAGAGCGCTGAAAGCTACAAATTGGTCTGGTAAGGAAGGGTGTATAAAAGCCCTGTATTGAAGTGGTTAAGTGATCTCATTGATGTGAGAAACACTCTCAAGCTAGAATTGCTGTGACAAGCCTTTCTTTTACACAGTTTCCTCACTGTTTTCCTCACACGCTGCCTCAGAGCAGCATGGATGGTGGGGGAGGACTTTATTCATTTATGTATCTAGTCCCTGTGAGCCTTCTGTGGATATCCTGAGGCAACATTTCCCGCCATTTCCTGGGGAATGATTTGAGCTCTGACAGACACACGGTCTGAGGATCAGAGGTTACCTGTTACCTGCATGCTGCTTCGGCAGCACAGTCAAGCAGGTTGGAATGATACAGAGAAGATTATGCGCCTCTGCGCCATAATTTAAACTCATCCTATACCTCTACACTGCATACATTCACAGTGTATGTATGTGTTATTGGTCTCTGTGTCTGCGTGGGTGTCCCCACGTTCCAATGCTGTGTTTCAGTGTCATACATGATATAAACATACAAAATATGTTTATGCACGACTCCAGATACATTCACAGTATATGTATGTATTATACTCTCTGGGTCGGCGGGGGCTCCGGTGTCCCCCCGCACTCTCATGGTATGTGCGCTTTGGCTATCTGCACAGTATAGACATGTTCAATATGTTTATTTCACATACTATACATGTTTACAGTATGGGTATACTGTTTGCGTGGGGTTCCTCAGGGTACTCCGGTTTCCCCCCACGCTCCAACGGAAATGCACAGCATAAACATGTGCAATATGTTGATTCACATGCTATCATTCCTACACGGTATCTGTGTGCTGTCTGCGTGGAGTTCTTCCAGGTGTTCCGGTTTCCTCCCACGCGCTGATGGTATGTGCGCCTTTGGCCTTCTGCACAGTTAAACATGTTCAATGTTTATCACGCATGCTATAATACCTACACGGTATGTGTAGGCAGTCTGTGTGGTTTTCCTCCGGGTACTCCGGTTCCCTCCCACACTCCATTGGTATGGGCGCTTCGGCGCTATGCACAGTCTAAATTTGTGCGATTGGATATCCACATACTAACATACCTACCCGGTATGTCTTTGCAGGCTGCGTGGGTTTCCGCCCACGCTACATGACATGCATGCCTTTGGTGCAATACACGATGTAAACATACACATTATGTTTACACACTACACTAAATCCATTCACAGTAGTTGTAGGTATTGCATTCTCTGAGGTATGCGTGGGGTACTTCGGTTCTTCCCATGCGCTAACGGTGTGCGCGCCTTCAGTGCTATGCAAACGTGAGCTTGTGCAAAATGTTTAGCACACACACTATAATACCTACACGGTATGCGTATGCAGTCTGCGTGGGTTTCTGCCCGCGCTACATGACATGCATGCCTTTGGTGTAATACACGGTGTAAACATACACATTATGTCTATACACTACACTAAATACATTTACAGTAGCTGTAGGTATTGCATTCTCTGAGTATACGTGGGGTACTTCGGTTCCTCCCACGCGCCAACAGTGTGTGCGCCTTCGGTGCTATGCACACATGGGCTTGTGCAAAATGTTTAGCACACATACTATAATACCATACACGATATGCGTATGCAGTCTGCAGGGGTTTCATCCGGGTGCTCAGGTTTCTCCCCTGCGTTCCAATGGTGTGCGCATTCTCAGCGCTATGCACAGTATAAACATGTGCAATTTGTTTATTCGCAGGCTAACATACCTACACGGTTGTGTACGCAATCTGCGTGGCTGGTTTACGTCCAAGCCCTGATGATGTGCGCGCCTTCGTCGCTGGCACAGTATATACGTGTTTAATAGGTTTATCCACAAATACTAAACTACATACGCCGTATGTGGTGGTATTATGCTCTTTGTGGCTGGGTGGGTTTCCTCCCACACTCTCTATTTGCGCGTTTGACGCAATACATAGTATAAACTATGTGTTTGTGCAATCAGCACTTATCCATGGGTAGCTGCTGGATGGAGCATTGTCACAAGGATCCCTGGTTTCAGGGCTATCACTTTCCACCTGCTTTCAGTGGTGATCAGAAGCGCTGGCTTGGACTGTGTTCGCCAGGCTGAGGTTAGCGTTACGCCCGTTAGTGGCTGCGTCTCTGGCGTTTTTTGTAGCTCAATAACTGGGCAAAAGCCTCTGCTTTATCCATCAGTCGTCTAGCAGGTGCACTACAACTGCTTTAGCCTTTAGGGTCTCTGTGCCTGGGGTGGGTTTGCGTCACCTGTGGAGGCTGAGGTACTAGTCCTCTGACCGAGTTTCTAGGGAAGTTCCGTCAAGTTGCCGTTATTGGCCAACATTTGAGGCACCCTGTACACTGGGGCCTTCCTTCTCCGATACATTGCGGAGTCTCTTTGGGATTTTCATACATCTCGCTGCAAGACGGTCCTGTCGGCCGTGTGCATTGCAGGGGAAGGGTCCTTACATCCGGAGGTGTTTCCACCTTCTTTACCGGAGGTGGGGCACCGGAAGTGGACCTTATGGCCTCTCGACTCACTCGCAAGGTGGCAAGGTCGTGGTCAGGTCCAGGGACCCCTGGGCGGACGCGTCAGACACGTTGGAAGCCCGTGGGGGCAGTATCGCCTTATATGTGCTTACCCTCCGCTACAGTTGTTGCCTTGCCGGCTTTGCAGTGTAGGGGCTGAGGCCATTCCAGTGCTCCGGAACGGCGACATTGGTACGCCGATCTACTTCGGCTAGTCGCAGACGTTCCTGGCGACGGCCTATTGGGGTGGACCTTCTGTCTCATGATCCCATACTTCATCCTGCTTTACAGTCCTTGGCTTTAATGGCATGGCTGTTTAAAGCCAGGTGCTGAAGGACCGAGTTCTCTCGTATTCGGTCATCTCTTCTATGTTGTTGACACGGGAATCTTCCTCCAGAAAGATATCTCACTGTACCTGGAAGGCTTACATCGCTATGTGCGAGGAACTTGAGTGGTGTCCTCGGATGTATTCCGTTCCCAGGATTTTGCTGTTCTTACAGCGTGGTGTGACCCAAAAGCTGGCCTTGCATACCTTTTTTGAGGGTTGGATTTCGGCCCGGGCTGTCTTTTTCAACGACCGCTACCGGGCCATTCCTTCATTAGCACCTTTTGTGCAGGGGGTTCGCCATGTGATCCCCCCTGTCAAGCCTCCTCTCCCTACTTGGGATCTGATTTTGATGCATCTCGGTTCTCCAAGAACATCCCTTTTGAGAATATCAGAGAGATTCCTCTCTTGACCTTGTCCCGGAAGTTGGCCTTCTTAGTGGCCATTGCTTCGGTTAGACGGGTGTCTGAGTTGGCAGGCTTGTCCGGCAAGTCGCCTTACTTGGTCCTCCATAAGGATATGTTGGTGTTGCGCCCACGACCATCCTTCTTTTCTAAGGATGGTCTCGGCCTTTCACCTTAAGAACATTGTTCTTCCGTCCTTGTGTCCTCACCCATCACATCCCTGAGAGTTTGCACTTCATACATTAAGATGGGTACAAGCCTTACGAGTGTACCTGTCTGCTACTGTTTCCCTTCGGAAATCTGTGTCTGGTCCAAAACAGGGCCGAGCGGTGTCGTCTGCCACCGTCTCTAGGTGGATCAGGCAGACCGTCATACAGGCCTATGCCCTTAAGGGGCAGGCGCCTCCCTTTACGGTTGCGGTGCATTCCACCAAGGCAATTGGTGCTTCCTGGGCCTTCCGACATCAAGCTTCGGTTGCACAAGTGTGCAAGGCGACGACCTGGTCGTCCGTTCATACCTTTTCAAGATTTTATAAGGTTGATGTGGCTGCATCTTCGGATGCTCCCTTCGGCCGCAAAGCATTGCAGGCCGCTGTTTAATGTCGCAACTCCTCCGTTGAGGAGCTCTGCTTGTTTGGAGTGAAGTTTTGGTTGTTCCTTTACTACTGCTCCCACCCTTCTGATACTGCTTTGGGACGTCCCACACGTTTACAGTATCCAGCTGTGTCAGTCCATGGACGATAAGAGAAAATAATAGGATTTTTGTACTCACCGTAAAATCCATTTCTCTGACGTCCATGGACTGACACAGCACCCACCTTTCCTTTTTAAGGTTTGTACTGCTTTGTTACGAACTGAGGTCTGCTAGCTGCAGGTGGGAGGGTAATGTCCGGAGGGACCGCCCCCTGGGCGGGGCTGTAAAGCTCTGGTTTGTTCTAGAATGTTTTAACATCTAGCATTCTGCCTAGATCTTCTCCTGCAAGCAGGGACATATACCCACACGTTTACAGTATCCAGCTGTGTCAGTCCATGGACGTCAGAGAAATGGATTTTACGGTGAGTACAAAAATCCTATTATTTCTGCTTGTGTATCCAAGTCTGCACCATTTCTGCCATCAGTAGGTCGCACTTGATTCCTGTTTGTAAAACGAATAGAAGTATGCAAAATAATAAGTTGTGAAAAATCAGAACAAATGCACCTGCTACGTTCACATGGGTGCATTGAGGCTACTTGTGTTCTACGTGCTGTTACAGTGCAATGTGTTATCAATGCTTTTTAGATGTTTTACATACATGGTCATTCCCTCCAGAGATGCAGCAAGCAGGATTAAAAAAAAATACTTTAGACGTTTTTTGGCCATTGCACCAAAATTGTTAATACTTGCAGCCCGTTCATCTCCTTCTTTTACTCTATATTTCTGTTTAAATATCTATCATAGAACATGCTGGATATTATGTATATACATTTTTTTCTTTCAATGGCTTTTTATAGGCTTCTGTGATATATTGCCGATGATGTTAGTATGTCAATTTAGGGAATCTTTTTTAACAGAAGAGCATCATTTGCAGCAACTGAACAGTTAATGCCTCCCCTTGGTGCTAAGCGATACAAATCTTTAACTGACTGTTTCCTGACCTTTAGATCTGACTGCCTCATTTATCTGCAAGTGGAATGAAGTTATGCCACCAACAAAACTGCTTTGTAAATATGGCTTGTGGCCTGCTGTAAACTCTTGTCATCTCTGAAAACCTGTTCTGTCTGAATCAGCCCATGATAGGGGAAGTCATTCATTCACATTGGCACAATGACATTGTGCTCACTCTGTACTCTTGTCTAGAGGTATCATGACACCGTGAACTGAAAACTGACACAACTTCTCAGTTCAAAGTGCAGAGATAAAGAGGACGTTTTAAACTAGATCAATTTTTTTTTATTCCTGTTAAACACTTTCCCAATGTGTTTTATGATGTCATTTAGAGCATCCTAGCCAGCTGTGTGCAGAAAGCTTGTTTTTTCATAGCCAGAAATACAAATGCTGTAGCTGCCGACTTTTATTATCCAGACACCTACTAGTCCAGGGAACCAACGCAGTTGTTCACCAGTTGTTCACCAGTTTTCACGTCGCAGTTGTTGCCATCTTGCTTGTGGAAAGCCAGCTGTGGTGTTTCACAGCTAGCTTCCCACTGCACCGGCACAAAATGCCCTGTGCTTTCTGGATGGTTCTGCAGTCTCCTGGAACGTGTGATGTATCCCAGGAGGTTGTGCCGGGAGAAGGTCATCCACCATCCTTGTCCCGGCCCTGGTGGGTGGGAGGGAGGGAGGTGGAAATTGGGTGAGCTGAACGGAAGTGGCAGCAGGTACCTGTTAGAATTAGGTACCTGCTCCCAGAAAACAAAATTTGTTTGCTGCCTCCTGGCATGTTTGTGAGTGTCCTGTCATTCACCATCCATGGTTATTTGAGAGAACATCGGGGCCCCTATAGAGTGGATCTGTGATTAGATTGTGTTTTCTGACCCTCTGAGTAACGGTGGTCGTTGGCTGTCTGGTAAGCCTCTAGGTTTATTGTGGGGTTGGTGTCAGGTTGGTGGTCTTCTAATATATACCTTCAGCACGGATCCTATATCCCTAGATACGGATTTATGGATTTTCTTATGGGACTTTACTTTGACCATTTTCATTTTTATTTCACAGTACTTGCACTTTTATTTATGAATTTCAGTTTGATCATCTTTATTGATTGTATTGATCTAGGGACTTTTAATTGTAGCATTTGCACTTTAATTGTATGTATTTATTTGCTAATTTAACTTTGTTTATTTATTTTTACACTAATAAGTAATGTGTATAGTGTAACATACAAAGCTAAATAACGTCTTTAGGCCCTATTCACATGAACCGCCTGGAGGGAAGGTGAGAATTGATGGTTGATCTGCATTTTTTCCGGCTGCCTGCTGACAAGTTGTTGTAGCCGAACAGTGCTGTATGCTTGCAAAATATATACGACATGTTGTGTGTTGGCTGCCAAAAGCGACCATTGAGGTGAATGTGACTTTACCACAACTGCGTGCCAAACTCATGGCACATGGTTACAGTACAGTAGTTCCATATGAAATCCTCCCTGAGATAAAAAAACAGAACTGGCATCCAGGAGCCTGAAGCTGCTGCTTTTAGGCTTGATTCACACCTAATGCATTTTTTGTGCTATTTGGACTGTAGTGCAAATCTGCAAAATGCACTAAAAATCCATAGGTATGAATCGGGCCTTACTGCCCTCTGGAAATCTGAGTAGAGACTTCCTTAAATAAGGCCTTACAGTGGTTCTAAATGTTTTATACAGTAATGCATTCCCTGCATGAATTTAAAAAATATCCCACTACTTCCTCCTAAGTAGTGTCAGCCCTGCCCAGTTTTCATTTACTAAACTATTTAGCCACTCCCATTCTTACAGCATAAAGGGTAATCATTCTTAGTCCAAGAAAGAACAATGAAAATGAATTGCTCTCGTTTTAGATAACATAGGGTGTGTACACAAGATACAGGACAGCTCTGAATTTGGGCTTATGTACACAGGGCAGTTGAAAACCTTTTCTGAATGCTGGAAACTTGACAGCTGGAAACCGACATCGAGTTTAGCAGCAGTTATGAGCATTTGAGGTTAGAAGCGTTTTTAAAGATAACCTCAGGACTTCTCCGCGGACGTGCAGCGCCGCCGCCAGGGCTTCACTGAGGCCAAGAAGAGGCTCAGGGTCAAGCATCTCAAATACTCCATGCTATTCCCGGCGCGTCTCAGGGTGGAAAGGGACGGCCGGGTGTTTTTCTTTGAAGATCCGGCTGATGCTATTGCCTGGCTTGAGCGCCCAGATCCCTCCAGACGTGCGGCTGAATAAGTGATCCTTCACCGTGTATCCTGTACCTTGCAACCCGTCTGCACGAAGACCCCTGTGGTGACTCCTCTGCCTGGATTGTTCGGTATGTGCCATCTCCCCTGATCCCCCCCCTCTATACGGCCCCCTATGGTTATTTTGCCTAGGACCCCTTTAGACTGCCGGCTCCCTCCCCCCCCCTCATCAAAAAATACTCTTCCCCTCCCCTGGCGAATTGGTCTCATACATCCTTTTGCCTGATGGTCTACATTCCTTATTCCCACTATTGATAGGGACTTATACTTGGAGCACCTATGGTCCTACGTTTTTTGACTATTCTTTGCAGCGATTAGTCGCCCCCACAGCAATGACGATAAACTCTGTGTCGGTAAGATCCAGGTGGATCTGCATCTCTGGACAGCCCTCCCCCGAGTCCGGGGACGGTTGTGGTTAGCCATCTGTTTTTGGCTAGTGACTCCCTTGGATCTATGGCCCCAGGCTTCTCATACGCCTTCAACATCTGGGGGCCCCTTTTGTTACTCCGGCACTTATTTAGTTGCTCCTCTAAGTTTTGTTTTGGGAAATACCCGCAC
Organism: Rana muscosa; assembly: GCA_029206835.1. Lineage (NCBI taxonomy): Eukaryota > Metazoa > Chordata > Amphibia > Anura > Ranidae > Rana > Rana muscosa. The sequence continues at coordinate 303,647,076 of CM055127.1, forward strand.
AAGTTGGGGTGGGTGCAGGGTGGGGTGGGGGGTGGGTTTAGTTTGGTTAGATTTTCTACACGGCAATACATGTATATTTTTGAGGACTTTAATTTTTTACTGGATGAAACTCCTTCGAATTTTTTATTTACAATATACCACTATATGTATACAGCTTGACAGGTTGGATATGTTATATACTGTGTGCTTGGGGTGGGAGTTCTGGACTCTGCCCCTGGTACATTATTTTTTACATTTCTTCCTTGGTTATTGTGTGATTTACCTTTTGGTGTTCAGCTGCATTGTTTTTTATTTTAGTCATATGTGCGCTGATTGTATCCCATATATTACATCGCTAGTCACCCGATTACTCGAATGGCCTCACTAAAACTTCTTACCTGGAATGTCCGGGGACTGGGGGATAGGATAAAGAGGTCTGCGGCATTCACACTTCTCAAGAAACAGAGAGCTGATATAGTGGTGCTAGTGGAGACGCATGTGGACGGGCGGCTTCAGATGGCGCTCCGGCGACCCTGGGTGGGATGGGCATACCATTCGACCCACTCTACCCAGGCTCGCGGGGTTTCGGTGTTGGTCGCCAAGACGGTCCACTTTGAGTTGTGTGATGTGCTTTCTGACCCACAGGGCCGCTACGTGTTCCTTTCAGTCAAAATATATGGTGAACCTATCCTACTTCTGGCATTATATATACCCCCACCATTTAATTCTGTTATTATTTCTGAGGGTCTGTTGTTTATGTCTCGCCATCCTTCAACACAGGCGATCTGGCTGGGGGACTTCAACGCTACCCTGAATCCTGGCCTTGATAGGCCTCAGCCAGCACCGCCGGGTGGCGCTGCCCCAATGAGCTCCAGGCTCTCCAGACTTATCTCTTCCTTTGGTCTTATTGACACCTGGCGGTATAAGTTCCCCCAGGCCAGAGCTTACTCATGCTTTTCAGCTTCCCATAAAACCATGTCCCGTATTGACTTGATTCTTGTATCCACTGCACTTGCACCCCGCTTATTAGAGGCGGGGTTCTCCTCTAGGCTACTCTCGGATCATAGTCCATACTGGGTCACTTTGTCAATGCCACTGGATAAACCTCCGCCCTCTTGGAGATTGAACCCATTTTGGCTGTCTCTGTTGTCAGAGGATGATGAACTTACCTGTGCCTGGACCAACTTCTTTGCGGATAATGATACATCTGCTCCCCCAGATATGGTCTGGGATTCCTTTAAGTTACACGCCCGTATGGTTCTATCCACCCGCATTAATAGATTTAAGGCTGATTCAGCAGTTGCATTAGACAGGGCCCTGTCTGATTTGTCGGCCACTGAGAGATCCTTTATAGCTGACCCCTCCCCGGTGCATGCTGACCTACTTAAACTTCAATCCAGGGTGGTAGATCAGCTTCAATATGAAGCTGCCAGACGTAAACTGTTTTTTGCTAGACAGAAGTTCTTTGAGCAGGGGGAAAAAGCGGGTAAACTGTTAGCTTACATGGTTCATCGTGAGGATAGGCCCCCAACTGTTATCTCACTCACTGACCCCGCAGGCGGCGTGATTACTGACCCGCGGACGGTGTCTGACCGATTCCGAGATTTCTTCAGCCAGCTATACACATCCCAGACATCCGGCACAGACGATCAGCTGACAGAATTACTGGCAGGAATTGAGTTCCCGAAACTGACGGACGAACAGATTGCCGCTCTAGAAGCGCCCCTTACCTCAGATGAAGTGGTGGCGGCAATTGCCAGCTTCCACAACTCTAGGGCCCCGGGGTCCGACGGTCTACCTATTGAATTCTACTCGCAATACAGTGAAATCCTTGTTCCTAGACTTCTTGCACTATATAACTACCTCTTTGAGACTGCTGTCCTTCCCCCCCTCTATGAGAGAGGCTACCATAGTCCTCATACCCAAACCGGGCAAGGACCTGGGTTTGCCAGAGTCATATAGGCCTATATCTCTCCTGCAGGTTGATGTAAAAATCCTTGCAAAAATTCTGGCTCTACGCTTGAACCAAGTGATTCTGGGTCTCATTCATACAGACCAGGCTGGCTTCATGCCAGGCCGCAATACTTCATTCAACCTTAGAAGGCTCTACATCAATCTGCAGGCGATGCATACGGAGGTTGGCTCTCGGGTGGTGGTGGCCCTAGACACAGCCAAGGCCTTCGACTCGGTAGAGTGGAGGTACTTGTGGGGCTGTTTGCGGGGGTTCGGCTTTGGTCCGGGTTTCATCAAATGGGTCCAGATCCTATACCAAGCTCCGAGGGGCAAGGTTGTTGCTAATGGATGGACATCTACTCCATTTGACCTGACCAGGGGCACTAGACAAGGGTGTCCTCTGTCCCCCTTGCTCTATGCTTTGGCAGCCGAGCCTTTGGCAATCTCCATTAGGAATGACCCCATGATACGTGGTCTTAGCTTAGGATCCCTAGTAGAAAAAATCAGTTTGTACGCGGATGACACATTACTTTATTTAGCAGACTCCGACATTTCCTTACATACTGCGCTACAGACCATAGAACGATTTGGGTCTTTCTCTGGCCTCAAAATAAATTGGGATAAGTCCCAAATATTGCCCATTGACAGTTCCCCCCCCCCCTGCCCGGCAGGATCACCTGCAGGTTCAGCGGTTCAGCCTGATTAAGTACTTAGGAATTTCTGTGTCCAGGTCTCCAGCCGACTATATTGCCCTGAATATAGAACCCCTGTTTAATTTACTGAAGTCCAAACTTCAGGTATGGGCCAGACTGCCTTTGGGTGTCTGGGGCCGGGTGAATATTGTAAAAATGATTGTCTTACCTAAAATGCTTTATGCGTTCTGGCACTCACCTATCTTTATACCCCTGAAATATTTTAAACTACTAGAATCCCTGCTCAAGTCTTTTGTGTGGGGTGGTAATAGACATAAACTGGCCTGGAGGACACTTAAAAATCCTACAGACTTGGGTGGGACAGCCCTCCCGGACCTAGACTGCTACTACCTGGCGGCCCAGCTGTCTCAGCTTTATCATATAGACAAAACTGACAGACTCCGATTTCTTACCCTGCTATGTCCTCCGTGGGTCCGTTGCACCTCGGATCCCCTGACAGCAATTGCCCTGGGGCGGAGTGGCAGTGAATCTGACGGCGACCGTAAGTCGCTCCTCTATCAATACAGACGAATCTGGGACATTGCTGCCAAACAGGTTAAGATCCCACCCTTTAATGATTTCACCCCTCTCTGGCACAATAAAAATCTCCCTGAGCTGCGTTTGATTCCTGACACGGAGGTGTGGAGTAGGAGAGGGATTATATATTTGCACCACATACTATCTGACGGGACCCTTATAAACTTTGACGATCTTCAGTAGCGATACACACTCCCCCGATCCATGTACTATAGATTCATACAGCTCCGTCATGCTGTACGGGCCCAGTTTCCCTCCTCCATCCCGCAGCCCACCCCCAACGCTTTGATGGCAATGATCAAGAGCTCTGACCCTCGTAGGTTGATCTCTGACTTTTACAACATGCTTCTCACCCCGTCTGCTACTGTCTTAGCATACAGCCTCAAGCCGAGGTGGGAGAGGGATGTGGGATCGCTGGAGGACGAAGAGTGGAGTGAGGCACTTGATGCCTGCAAGGCCGTCTCTCCCAGACTTTCAGATAGATTATCTCAACTATACATTTTACATCGTGCTTACCTTACTCCTCTCCGAGTGGCTCGTTTTAAGCCCGGGACTAGTACGATATGCACGATGTGTACGCGAGAGATCGGTACGTTTTTTCATCTGATCTGGGCATGTCCTCGACTCCAGAACTTATGGAAACAAATAGTGGATTTCCTCCATGATGACATGGGGTCCCCCCTGACCCTTGACCCAAAATCTTGCCTGTTGGGTATTTTCCCCGGTGCGGAACCTGATAAATTCACTAAAACGTTCCTGCACGAAACACTTTTTTCAGCAAAAAAGATTATAGCTAGACACTGGATGAGGCCCACACCCCCTAGTTTCTCTGAGTGGAAAGCGGATGTGAATGCTGCTTTGCCTTATAAGAAAATCATATATCTTAATAGAGGATGCCCAGATAAATATAATAAAATTTGGGACAGGTGGCTTTTGGTACCTGATACTTGTACGGGCTGACCCTGATGTGTGCAATCCCCAAAAATGTTACTCTAGGGTGTCTTCTGGCTCTGTCTCTGTCTGATTTGTGAATGTCAATGTACTGGTACTTGTATCTGATCTTTGTTAATATTATTGCCATATACCCTGTAATGCCATGCTTCATATGTACAGTGTTTAATAAAAAGGTTTAATATAAAAAAAAAAAAAAGATAACCTCAGGAGACCCTCCTATATTCCCACAATGCATGAAAAACAAGTTATTAACGATTTCAGCCATTCTGTGAGAGAAGAGCAGCAGCAGAGAGAGCAGTGTGCTTGTAGATAGCCGTCTAATTTTTGGGGTTTTCACTATGGATCCCATCATGAGCATGTGTGAGGAAATGCTCCTGATGTTGCTGAGGCTCTGAAAATGTAGAAAATTGCGTGAGAGAACCAGAGTTCATCGCTACTGGACTCATCCATTGATGCAGGCAACAGCATGTGGTGAAATCTGTGTTTTTTTCTTCATTTTTATATGTTCAAACATTATCAGATTTTTTTTCCCCTTTAAAAATGCTTAAAAACGCAAACGCTCAAAAACCCAGTTTAGCAGCTGTAGTGTACATGTGGCCCTAATGTTTACAAACATGTTAAATGATAATAAAAATACATTTAAAACTGTGCAGGTTTTCCATCTAATTTGGTGAGGTTAACATTTGAGTCTCTTCATGCATCAGAACTGGATATTCTTGAAACTGGCAGCTAATGCACCAAAAAATAAAATCGGAACTCCAGTTACATTATTTATTATAGTAGAAAAACTTTTAGGCTGACCATAGTCTGTTCGGACTTCTCGATCAGCCAGTGGGAAGAGCGAAATAAAAACAGATCCCCCCCCCCATCTACACCAGGGAGGTGGATGGAGGAATCCTCCTCGCTGTGCCATTTTATTCTGATACCCGGACTCTGCTGTCAAAATACACTAGTCAGTGGCTGCAGCTTGCTGAAGGACAAAAGATTTCTAACAATCCTGTTCAGCCAGAATGGCCATAGATGGATGGAAATTTGTCCCGCTCCTCCTGAACTGGCCTAATGATCCATCTATGGCCAGCTTACATTATGAATGTTACCCCGGCTGGGAGCTAAAGGAGATGACAGTGAGCGCATGTGCCAGGCCAGACTTTTTTTATACACATCTGAATCCCAATACTTCATATATGTTTTCCTGTTTTTTTATAATTGATTTTTCCTGGCTGCAGTGATGACATAGCCCCCCCCCCCCCCCAGTTAATTATGTATTTAGGCTTCCCTTCTACTGACACGTCCTCCACCTGGTGAATTAATGATGCTTGTATGTACTGTACAGCTAACCGTATGGGGAACAGCTGTTTTTTGTTTGCATTGCATTTGAACTTCCAGTCTGGTCCTTGCCTGGAGATTTTCATAAAATCACATATTGTGCTGTCATTGCCAAGAACTTCATGGGAAAAATTTGTAAAGCATTACATAATGGCATGCATTCACTTATCCCATAGCTCACTCTTCTGATGAGCCTTTTTGTATATGAATTTCATTTTTTTTAAAGTTTGGATTCTTTTTAGTAATGTATCAGTTAGGTGATCTCATTGTGAAGCAAGTACAGACTGTGGATTTACGGAGAGAATTGCGTACTTGAGATTAATGTAGAACTATAACATGGAAGGAATGTTTTGCCCTGCCCTCCTTGCACTCCCTGTTTTGGCATTGCTCCCAGCTCACTTTTCCTCAGGAGAATTTAAAATGATTTGTAATGGGACCATGTAGATTAATTAATTATAACCGTGAAACGACTAGTTTAGGCAGGAAAATAGTAAAGTGGCACAAATTTGATTATTAAAAAGTAGCAAAAGTATTTACAGTTTGAAATATTCATTCACAGCACTCAAACTGAACTCCAGCTTTATCATTTTTCCCACACTTATAGCATGTTCTCTCCTTGATTACACTCAATTCCTTACACATGTTCATCTCCAAAATTATAACCCTTTTCTACCCCCTCTCACAGCTATTATTTTCCTCTGCTATCAATATTTTGTTCCCAAGCATCATGAAAAGACGTATCCCCAGCAACCCTATAGCTGTGCATGATAAAGCAACCAAGTAGCAGACTGCACAGCTGATGTTTGCAGCACACGGTGGCCAGCAGGGAGGAGCATGCATAATCAAAGGGATCCCAGAGATGTGTTCCTTCATTTAATGCTTTTGAACCCAGGTTCACACTGACAGCAGGATTGAAATCGTGCACATTTAGCTGAACTTGAACAATTTCATTCCCGCATGGCTGTCCCGACTTTAGGGGCGATTTCAGAGACATCTGTGCGGGTTGCTGGACAGATGTCTATACAAATCGCCCCCTGAAGTCGCCCAAAGTAGTACAGAAACTACTTTTGGGAATCGCAAAGTCTGCGTCGCAGCGTTTCGGACAGTGCCATTGCCGGCAATAGCCGCCGATTTGGCATGTTTTGACATCGCATGCCAAATCACTGCAATGTGAACCTAGGCTTAAAGAAGATCCAAAATGCTGTAAGGTTTACAGAAGCCTGCTGACCCCTTACACCAGAGGCCAGCAGAAAGACCCAAGAATGGCATCATTGGGTTTCTAAAAAAAAAAAATTTTTGATTGAAAAATTGTATTTGCATGTTGCAGAGGTGGGGGAACAAGGGAAGGTGTTTTGTGGGTACACTACACTTCAGCTTTAAACTGTATGCAAAAACAAGACAGAAGAAGAACTAATGAAGTACATTTGACCCTGCAGGAGCTGAGACCAGTGGGTCCAGCATCAGAGTGCAGGGAGTATGGTGATAGCTATGCTTCCAGAGCGCAGTAAAAATGTAAATTGTAAATTTAAAAGATAAGTACGGGAGATGGAATGAACATCGTTGGACTTGAAGGATAAGTTCACCTTTAGTTACATGTACACCTGTATTCAGGGTGTAACATGTAACATTTTACTATTATGGCAGCCTCGCACCCCCCAATCCCTCATTGTGGCAGCACGTCACACCCGCTGTCATAATTAATGTAATCTGTGAATGAACAAACTACAAGTCCCATCTCTCACGGTGGCAGACGGCTTGTAGTTCTCAATGTACTGCGAAGGTGCTGGTGAGCACCCTCATAGTTCATTGATTCTCCCTGCTCTTTAGTAACCATCTGCTAATATGGGAGATACGGGCAGACAGCTGTACTGAGAATCCGCAGGAACCTGACATTGTACCCACGATCTGCTGATTGTGGGAACAGTGATCTGCAGGCTCCTAATAAAATAAAAAATAATAAAGCCACAAAAAAAGTGCATTTATTTATTTCCAAAAAGTGAACTTGGCCTTTAACCCATAGTATCCAGCACATTTTAGAAAGTGGCAGATTTCCTGGAGTTCAGGCTAAAAGGCTATAAGTTCACCTTTTTTTATAAGTTCCAGCCCTATGTAAAAATATAGCATTATTGTACTTATTTTGCAAAAATAAAACAGCTTTCCATTAATTCTACACAGTCTTACCTCACTCTCTTCATAGCTATTTAACCACTTCAATACCATGCACTTACGCCCCTTCCTGCCCAAGCCAATTTTCAACTTTCTGCGCTGTCTCTGTTTAAATGACAATTGCGCGGTCATGCTACATTGCACCCAAACAGAATTTTTTGCATTTTTTTCTGACAAATAGAGCTTTCTTTTGGTGGTATTTGATCGCCTCCGGGGTTTTTAATTTTTGCTATACAAAAAAAAAAAATTTTGAAAAAAATTTAAGTTTTCTTTTTTTTCTGTTATAACATTTTGTAAAGTAAGTTTTCTCCTTCACTGATGGCCACTGATAAGGCGGCACTGACGGGCACTGATAAGGCAGCACCGATGAGGTGGCGCCAATGAGGTGGCACTGATTGGCACTGATATGCAGCACTGATGGGCATTGATAGGTGGCACTGATGGGCACTCATGGGTGGCACTGGTGGGCACTGATTGGCACTGATAGGCGACACTGGGCACTGAAAGGCTGCAATGGTGGGTACTTATGGGTGGCATTGATAGGCGGCACTGCTGGCCACTGATAGGCGGCACTGATGGATGGCACTGATGGGCACTAATGGGCACTGACATGCGGCACTGATATGCAGCACTGATGGGTATCCCTGGTGGCACTGGCAGGGATTTTGGGTGGGCACTGGCAGGGATTTTGAGTGGGCACTGGTTAGCAGCTGCCTGGGCATTGATTGGCAGCTGCCTTGGCACAGATTGGCATTCCCTGGTCTTCTAGGGGGCATACCTGGTGGTCCAGTGTGGATGCCCATCCCTGGGGGTCCTGTGCGGCATGCTGGTGGTCCTGTGCGGTGATCCAAGGGGGGGCTGCGCTGATAAACTGATAAACTATCAGCACATACCCCCCCTGTCAGGAGAGCAGCCAATCGGCTCTCCTCTACTCACATCTGTCAGACACGAGTGAGGAAAAGCCAATCAACGGCTCTTCCTGTTTACATTGTGATCAGCCGTGATTGGACACAGCTGATCACGTGGTAAAAAGCCTCCACTCTACCGAGATCGGTGTAGCGGTGTGTCAGACTGACACACCGCACCACCGATCGCCGCGATGCGTGCCCTCACGGGCCCGCGGCGGCTATAATCTTGCTGTAATCCTGCTGGAAGTCATATGACGCCCAGTCAGGATAGCGAAACCACTTCCCGGACGTCAATTTGCTATTGACTGGGTGGGAAGTGGTTAAAAACACTGCTCGATTTACGTCTGCCTTACTTCCTGTGCAGACTTTAGGTCATGACACATGACAGAGTTGATCTCATTAGCACACACCCTGCATCACCTACCCTCAGCTGGTCAACTCCTTCCTGTGTCATGACCTAAAGTCTGTCCAGGAAGTAGGACAGAAGTAATTGAGCAATGTTTTTAAACAGCTAGGAAGAGAGTTAGGGATGCCTGTGTAGAATTATTGGAAAGCTGTTTTATTTTTGCAAAAGAAGTACATTTTTAAATGTGTTCTTTTTTATTAACAGAAAACAAAAATTTATAAAAAAAAACAGAGCCTGTTGGGCATACCCAGGCTCAATACATTTTCCCATTCCATAATCTTCTTTATTAACGCATAATTTTCCTATTACAACCTATAAAAACAAACAACACAGACTAAAAACAAACAAAAAAATACATGGCAACATTTCAATATTAGCTAATTTTTACTTCCTTTTTCCTTATTTTTTTCACTTTACCTTCACCATACACCTATATATTACATTCATTTATATTCTTACCCCTTCCTTCCTACCCTCCTACAGAACATATATCTCCCCTACATGTTTAAGGCCTATTTGGGTATAGTTATCATTCCTATATCCCCCCGTATCTTAAGGATAATCTATCCACGCTTATAGTACCGTCGAGTATTATGAAAAAAGTCATCAAGTCAGGTGCTACTATCCCTGGTTCCCACATTTTTGGGAATTTATCTAGCATACCCCTACTCTGATATTTCTTTTAATAAGGCATCATTAACTTGTAACCTCCATTACTCATATGTGGGTGCACCAGAAGACACCCACTTTAGAGAAATAATTTTTATTAAATTTGCTCATGCCACCACAGACAGAAGTGATTTGGCCCAAAGTCTACTCTTTATCCTAAACTTGTCTAATATAGGGGGTCAAATTATAGTTCAAATATTACTCTATTTTTCGATGCACCCAGATGCCTAAGTATTTAAAGAGGTCACTACCTTTATCTGATAGGCACTCTGCGGTAGGATTGGGGAGGGTTCATCTATTGGGAGTAGCACGGATTTATCCCAGTTTATGGCAAAGCCAGAGAACGAGCCAAAGATTTTTATCAATGTCATAACAAGTTGTTAAAGATTGTTCCATATCGCCCAAAAACAAGAATGCATCATCCGCTTATAGGAAAGCTTGTCCTCCCTTTCTCCTTGTCTAAACCTCTTAATTGTATTTGACTGTCTGATGGCTATTGCTAGTGGTTTGATAGCCAATGCAAACAGCAATGGAGAAAGTGGGCACCCCTGCCTAGTACCTCTTTTAGGTCAAATAAGTACATTAATGTTATATTGGTACATAGGAGAGCTGGAATTTTGAAAAAAAAGGTGAACTTTAAATGTCTAAAAACAGTCACAACTACAGTGCTTCAGTCAGTAGGACTGCTGGGGAAGAAAGTTATTAGAAAGTTTTAGAGAAAAAAAATAAAAGTACCGTAAGTCTTTACCTCACTGCATAAGCTGTGAAAGCTTAAAGAGGAACTTCAATAGTTTAAAAAAGAAGAAGAAGAAAAAGGCACTCACCAGCCCAGGAGTCAAGCACTGTCTTCCCCTGGGCTTGTTCTTTGGATCCCTAGTATCGCCACCTTGGCTGTGGGAGTCGGCTGTGACTCCCTACTGTTTTACAGCTGGCTCCCCACTGCGCATGCGAGAGATTATGCTGTGCTGTCAGATTGGTCCAACAGCCTCCTGGGCCAAAAAACAGCCCTTTAAAATATATTGGGGAGAGATACTAATATATATATATATATATATATATATATATATATATATATATATATATTATATATATATATATATATATATATACGATGTGTATATATTGTTTATTTCTGTAAGCTATGATTTTTTTTTTTTATTCCTTATTACTGTCATTTGAAGTTTCTAAAGTCGTCAGGTGTCCCATTACGGAAGATTGTCCTTTATTTTCAGTCCCTATGATAATGGCCACTAGGAGAGATATGGAGCATAAATCTTTCCAGCGGGGACACCGACAGTAATCATTTTAATCATTTGCCACTTTATCCAAAACTATCACATAAATTGGCTTCATATAAACATATTACAGCATAGAAATGTTGATGTGCTGGACAACAGGGTGAGCTGCAGTACAACGTCTCCTTTTTGTATTATTTTTATCAGGTTTTTCCTAAGGGAGTTGGCTTCACTGTACCTATAGTGTCCCCTTACACCTTGTGAATTGTCTTGGACCTGGAAAAGAACTTTGACTAAGTACCACAAAAACAAACCACGGAACAAAAGAATGATATAGATAGAATCAGTGACCAGACCACCAAACCTAAATGCAGCCTCTGGACATTATATGACACATCAGCAATAGTTGCTGGGAACTTTTGTTTCATTTTGTGGTATATGTTGTAAAAGAAGAGGGGGGGGGGGGGGGGGCGGTGGGAGAACATGTTTTTTCACTTTTAATTCCACTTTAAACAAGTAACACAAGCTGCGTCAGAATTGTGAAATATGTCAATCAGGATTTAAACGAAGGAATTCCGGGCATACAGAATCCTGTCATGGGCCTCATTGTATGCTGAAATGTACTGAAAGCTGCAGTTATTACATAACATAAGATGACGCAGACCATTTGTTCACTTGTACATATAAGTTACCGTAGTCAACACAATGCCACTATTACATACAATAATAGAAGTTATTGTAAAGCACTGGAAAACTGGCTCTGGATCCTGTTGTTGGGCATTTGTGATGCCAATCAGTGATTGTTTTCATCTGTCAGATATCTGAAAATGTTTCATGCCGATTCCAGCCTAAAGCTGACCACGCTTCATTGCTCAAGAATTGTGATTTCTCTTACAGTCCATGGACTGACACAGCATCTTCAATCTTGACAAAGTGGGTTATGTTCCTGCTCATAGGAGCCTAGTCTTCTCCTATGAGCAGGAACATAACCCACTTTGTCAAGATTGAAGATGCTGTGTCAGTCCATGGACGTCAGAGAAAAGGATTTTACGTAGTACAAAAAAATCCTATTTTTCCTTCTAGTTCAATTTATATTTGTATTCTGCGCCCAGTGATACTTGTATGGTTTTCTCTAAATAGGTTTACGGTTTTCTTGGGATGCGGTCCACACTATAAATAGAGAAAAAAGAGACTTTGTTCATTTTCTGGTGCTTTTTTAATACAATTGTGCTCAAAAGTTTGCATACCCTTGGAGAATTGGTATTATACAGTGGATATAAAAAGTCTACACACCCTTATTAAAATGTCAGGTTTCTGTGATGTTAAAAAAAAATGAGACAAAGATAAAAAAATTCAGAACTTTTAACACCTTTATTGTGACCTATAAACTGTACAACTCAGTTGAACAATAAACTGAAATCTTTTTAGGTGGAGGGAAGTAAAAATAAAAAAATAATAATATGGTTGCATAAGTTTGCACACCCTTAAACGAATACTTTGTTGAAGAACCTTTTGATTTTATTACAGCACTCAGTCTTTTTGGGTATGAGTCTTATCAGCATGGCACATCTTGACTTGGCAATATTTGCCCACTCTTCTTTGCAAAAACACTCCAAATCTGTCAGATTGCGAGGCCTTCTCCTATGTACAACCCACTTCGGATCACCCCACAGATTTTCAATCGGATTTAGGTCTGGGCTCGGACTGGGCCATTCCAAAACTTTAATCTTTTTCTGGTGAAGCCATTCCTTTGTTGATTTGGATATATTCTTTGGGTCGTTGTCATGCTGAAAGATGAAATTCCTCTTCATGTTCAGCTTTCTGGCAGATATATAGTGGGTACGTAAAGTATTCAGACCCCCTTAAATTTGTCACTCTTTGTTATATTGCAGCCATTTGCTAAAATCATTTAAGTTCATTTTTTCCCCTCATTAATGTACACACAGCACCCCATATTGACCGAAAAACACAGAATTGTTGAAATTTTTGCAGATTTATTAACCACATAAGGACCGCCGCACGACAATATACGTCGACAGAATGGCACGGACAGGCACAAGGGCGTACAGGCACATCCCCTTTAAGAACCCATCCGTGGGTCGCGCGTGCTTGCGACCCGGTCCGAAGCTCCATGACCGCGCCCGCGGGACCCGCAGACCCGATCGCTGCCAGTGTCCCGCGATCGGGTCACAGAGCTGAAGAACGGGGAGAGGTAAGTGTAAACAAACCTTTCCCCGTTCTTCCTAGTGGCATGTCAGTGATCGTCTGTTCCCTGTCATAGGGAACGATGATCAGTGACGTCACACACCAAGCCACGTCTCCCTACAGTAAGAATGACTCATTAGGTCACACTTAACCCCTACAGCGCCACCTAGAGGTTAACCCCTTCACTGTCAGTGTCGTTTTCACAGTAATCAGTGCATATTTATAGCACTGATCGCTGTAAAAATGACAATGGTCCCAAAAAATTTTCAAAAGTGTCCGATGTGTCCGCCATAATGTCGCAGTCGCGATAAAAATCGCTGATCGCCACCATTACTAGTAAAAAAATATATATTAATAAAAATGCCATAAAACTACCCCCTATTTTGTAGACACTATAACTTTTGCGCAAACCAATCAATAAACGCTTATTGCGATTTTTTATTTTTTTTTTACCAAAAAATTTAGAAGAATATGTATCGGCCTAAGCTGAGGAAAAAATATGTTTTTTTTTATATATTTTTTGGGGATATTTATTATAGCAAAAAGTAAAAAATATGTCATTTATTTCAAAATTGTCGCTCTGTTTTTGTTTATAGCGCAAAAAATAATAAACCGCAGAGGTGCTCAAATACCACCAAAAGAAATCTCTATTTGTGGGAAAAAAAGGACGTCAATTTTGTTTGGGAGCCACGTCGCACGACCGCGCAATTGTCCGTTAAAGCGACGCAGTGCCGAATCGCAAAAAGGGGCCTGGTCCTTTAGGAACAAAATGGTTCGGGGCTTAAGTGGTTAAAAAAAGAAAAACTGAAATATCACATGGTCCTAAGTATTCAGACCCTTTACTGTGACACTCATATATATTTAACTCAGGTGCTGTCCATTTCTTCTGATCATTCTTGAGATGGTTCTACACCTTCATTTGAGTCCAGCTGTGTTTAATTATACTGATTGGACTTGATTAGGAAAGCCACACCCCTGCACTATAAGACAGCTCACAGTGCATGTCAGAGCAAATGAGAATCATGAGGTCAAAGGAACTGCCTGAAGAGCTCAGAGACAGAATTGTGGCAAGGCACAGATCTGGCCAAGGTTACTTTTTGGCCTTAATTCTAAGCGGGATGTGTGGAGAAAACCAGGCACTGCTCATCACCTGTCCAATACAGTCCCAACAGTGAAGCATGGTGGTGGCAGCATCATGCTGTGGGGGTGTTTTTCAGCTGCAGGGACAGGACGACTGGTTGCAATTGAGGGAAAGATGAATGCGGCCAAGTACAGGGATATCCTGGATGAAAACCTTCTCCAGAGTGCTCAGGACCTCAGACTGGGCCGAAGGTTTACCTTCCAACAAGACAATGACCCTAAGCACACAGCTAAAATAACGAAGGAGTGGCTTCACAACAACTCCGTGACTGTTCTTGAATGGCCCAGCCAGAGCCCTGACTTAAACCCAATTGAGCATCTCTGTAGAGGCCTAAAAATGGCTGTCCACCAACGTTTACCATCCAACCTGACAGAACTGGAGAGGATCTGCAAGGAGGAATGGCAGAGGATCCCCAAATCCCGGTGTGAAAAACTTGTTGCATCTTTCCCAAAAAGACTCATGGCTGTATTAGATCAAAAGGATGCTTCTACTAAATACTGAGCAAAGGGTCTGAATACTTAGGCCCATGTGATATTTCAGTTTTTCTTTTTTAATAAATCTGCAAAAATGTCAACAATTCTGTGTTTTTCTGTCAATATGGGGTGCTGTGTGTACATTAATGAGGAAAAAAATGAACTTAAATGATTTTAGCAAATGGCTGCAATATAACAAAGTGAAAAATTTAAGGGGGTCTGAATACTTTACGTACCCACTGTATGTGCCAATGTTGACTGGTATTTGGAACTGTTCATAATTCCCTCTACCTTGACTAATGCCCCTGTTCCAGCTGAAGTAAAACCGCCCCAAAGCATGATGCTGCCACCACAATGCTTCACCGTGGGTATGGTTTTCTTTTGGTGATGTGCAGTGTTGTTTTTACGCCAAACATATCTTTTGGAATTATGGCCAAAGAGTTCAACCTTGGTTTCATCAGACCAGAACACATTTTCCCACATGCTTTTGGGAGACTTCAGATGTATTTTGAAAAAATTTAGCCAGGCGTTGATGTTTTTTTTTCAAAAGAAAAGGGTTCTATTTTGCCACTCTACCCCATAGCCCAGACATATGGACAATACGGGAAATTTGAATTCATATGTTCCACACAGCCAGTACTTGCCAGATATTCCTGTAGCTCCTTTAATGTTGCTGTAGGCCTCTTGGCAGCCTCCCTGACCAGTTTTCTTCTCGTCTTTTCATCAATTGTTTAGGGACGTCCAGTTCTTGGTAATGTCACTGTTGTGCCATATTTTGTCCACTTGATGATGATGACGATCTTCACTGTGTTCCATGGTATATCTAATTGTTCTGTCTCAACTACAAAGCGATAAAGTTCATCTCCAGGTTTAAGTAGGCCTTACTCAAGCTGGTTTGATATTCATCCCTTGCATCGATACAGGCAGTTTAACTCAATGAATAAACTCACAGTTAGGACGACAGACGATGAATCCTTTTGAATGTTCCGTTTAACGATGGATATTCATAGGTAGAAAAACGTTGCAGTTGTAAGCCACATGTAAGATGTTAGCATGGAAGAAATACAGGAGTAATGACCAGAATCAGGAAGTGGAGGAGATATATAAAGAACTACGGTGAGAGAGAGAGTTCAGCTAGAAAGAAGGGGACAGATCTTTAAAGACACAGAGCAAGAATAATCACATAGTGTAACGCAACACTCCCCGTCTGAAATCTTTAGATTTCATAACCTCAAACTAAAATATATATTTTCAAAAAGTCCAATACTGACAAATGTCCTGGAACCTGTAATGAAAAACATGCAACAAGCAAATAATAAACGTAAGTTCAACAGGATGAAGAACATAAAGTCACAGTATGATGTCTTCAAATAATTCCAAAGTTCTGAGTAGAACCTGTAGATACACAAACAATCTCCTGCGCTTGGAAGTTTGGTCTCTTAGTGACACAACCAGAGTGTTCCGTAGGGAAGGAAATGACCAGGGATCTTGCTGCCCTCTTCAGAATAATTGGTATTCTTTAAGACTAAAAAGTAAAAGGAAAAAAGAGGGCGCACCGACCTAGTGCATAACCAGTGGCTAGGTTTATTAAAAATATATAAAAAGATTACAAATACTCACAAAGCAAGTATGAAAATAGGCACGTATAACATTCCATCAATGGGAATTGCCTCCTGCTGGAACCAGACACCAGAGAGTCCAGATGACAGGTGTAACAGCTACGGCTGACGCGTTGCGAAGGCGAACCCTCTTCCTCAGAGCCAAAAAGTGATAGTATCTGGACCCCTCTCTGGACTTTTAAAGCCATGTGTAAGTGGGTGTGAGTGGTCATCTATCTACAGCTCCACCCACCACAGGTCACTCCTCCTCTCACCCTCCTGGAGCAACCAAGGAACTGTGTGTTCCTTTTACCCAGTGTATCTGGCATCTGGATTCCATGTGTATTTGGGCAAGTACTAATTATGTAACTATGGGCGCATACACTATCAATTTGGTGTGTGTTTGCCCTGTCTATGTATAGGAGAGGGGTCACACGCTGGAGCGACAGCCCTCACAGGTCACCTAAAATAGTATTGTCCTTCTTCAATTATTTTTAGTTCCCTCTTATGGTTTGAGTTGCCATGGGTTGGAGGAGGCAATTCCCATTGATGGAATGTTATACGTGCCTATTTTCATACTTGCTTTGTGAGTATTTGTAATCTTTTTATATATTTTTAATAAACCTAGCCACTGGTTATGCACTAGGTCGGTGCGCCCTCTTTTTTCCTTTTACTTTTTAGAACCTGTAGATGGCAGCAATGTACTCCCCGCCGTGCCAACAGCATGGCTAGTCCTTGCACAAGTCACTCACCTGGCAAAAGGAGTACAAACTCTGTAATTGGTCGACTAAAGGTTTGTGTCGATCCTCCCTTGGTTACCTTGACTTCTACCTTCCGGACTTTGTTATCGTCGCTGGGCACAACTTTAGTAATAAGACCCATAGGCCACTCATTTCGACAAACTTCCTTGTCTTTTAGAAGGATGAGGTCTCCAACCTTAAGATTCGGCTTAGATGCTTGCCATTTGTTACAACCTTGAAGGTGGTGAAGATACTTTTTCTTCCAGCGATGCCAGAACACATTGGCTAGATGTTGCACCTGCTTCCATTGATGCCTGTAACGGTGTGACCGCAGCTTCTGTTTTGTACTTACAGAAGTGTAGAGTGTGGTGTTCACAGTTCTTATTTTCTTATCATCTTCAGGGTTTACTAGCCCATAGGTGGTGTCAATAGGGAGTAAGTAAGAGTCCTCACGCAGAAACCTTGGAGGTGACAGCCATAAGCTGTCCTGAAGAGTGGCAGGTGACACGGCTCTGGTCCCACAGTCAGCTGGGTTGAGTTCAGTGAGAACGTGATGCCATTGACTTGGTAGAGAGAATCTCTTGATACGTTCAACCCTGTTGCTGACGTACACATAAAATTGTTTTGTTTGGTTGTTTATGTAACCAAGTACTACCTTACTGTCTGTATAGAAGGTGAAAGAATCAATTCTAGTGTCCATGTCACTTCGTATGACCTCGGCAATTTCTACTGCTAGCACGGCTGCACAAAGTTCAAGTCTTGGTATGGTATGTGCAGGCTTGGGTGTGAGTTTTGCCTTGCCTAGGACAAAACTACAGTGTGATTCTCCATTCAGTTCAGAGGTCTTCAAATAGGCTACTGCAGCAATAGCTTCAACTGATGCATCAGAGAAAATATGAATCTCTCTCCGGTTAGCAGTTGAAGTGGATCCTGGAACATAGCAACGGGGAATCTGAAGTTTTTCTAGTGACTTCAAAGAATATCTCCACCTTTCCCACTTGTGTTGATTCTCACTAGGCAAGGGAGTATCCCAGTCTATGTTCTCAGTAGACAACTGTCTTAGTAAAATCTTACCTTGAATGGTAACTGGAGCAAGGAAACCCAGTGGGTCATAGATGCTATTCACCACGGACAGGACTCCTCTCTTAGTGAAGGGTTTGTCACAAGTTGACACTTGGAAGGTGAATTTGTCTTGCTTGATGTTCCACAACAAACCCAGACTTCGCTGTACAGGAGGCACATCTGTACCTAAGTCAAGGTTTTTTAGACTAGTGGCATAGTCCTCAGAGTGAAAGGCATTCATAAGTTCCTGGCTGTTGGATATAATCTTGTGCAGTCTAAGGTTTGCTACAGACAGCATCTCCTTTGTTCTGGTGAGAAGATCAATTGCTTCTTTAGCAGTTGGAAAGGACTTAAGTGCGTCGTCAACGTAGAAGTTTCTTTCAACAAATTGACGGGCATCAGATCCATATTCAACTTCTCCAGTCTGAACTGTTCTCCTTAGCCCATAAGTTGCCACTGCTGGGGAAGGACTGTTACCGAAGACATGTACCTTCATGCGATAATCTATAACTTCCTTGTTGAGGTCATTTGTCCTTGTGCCATAGAAACCTGAGGTAGTTTCTGTTGTCTTCTCTGACGATGAAGCAGTGAAACATCTGTTGAATGTCGGCCATTACTGCTACAGGCTCTTGTCTGAAACGAATCAAGACTCCTATTAGACTGTTGTTCAAGTTGGGTCCAGTAAGGAGCATGTTGTTAAGAGAAACACCTTCGTGCTGAGCACTGGAATCAAAGACAACTCTGATTTGGTCTGGTTTGCGTGGGTGATACACGCCAAAGGATGGAAGGTACCAGCATTCTTCTCCCTCCTTTAGTGGGGGAGCAGGCTCTGCATGATCTCTGTCAAATACATTTTGCATAAAGTCCACAAAGTGCTTTTGCATCTCTGGTTTCCTGCTTAAGTTTCGCTTTAAGGAGGAGAATCTACTGATGGCCTGCTGTAAGTTGTTGGACAATCTCTCTCTTGGGAGACGAAAGGGTAGGGGTGCTACCCAGTTATTGGAGTCATCTTGAAAGAACTCATTGTCCATTACCTTGATGAATTCTTTGTCTTCCATTGAAGGAGCCAGTATGTCATCTTCACTGGTTGCATTAAACACTGTAGAGCCGAAGTCGCCATCATGGCAGGAGAAAGGGCTTGTGTAACCTGAGATACCATGTTGCCATTCGTGGCTGGCTATCTTCTCTTTCACCCAGTAGTGATGTGGGCATGGCTCAAAGTAAGTGTTTCGGCCATTTGGCAGAACATTTGTCTTGAATGACGAAATGTTGGTAGGTCTTTTCATTTTGCCTATGCAGACATTGCCTATGATGACCCACCCTAGATCCGTGCGCTGGGCAAATGGGGTATCTGGGGGTCCACTGACTTGTCTGTGTACCTTGTGAACTCTTAGAATGTCTCTTCCTAACAGAAGAAGGATCTGAGCATCTTTGTCAAGCGGCGGTATCTCATTTGCTATTACCTTGAGGTGAGGGTGATGGAAAGCAGCAGCTGGAGTAGGGATTTCTTCCCTGTTAGCAGGTATCTGATTGCACTCAACAAGTGTAGGTAAGGGTAATTGCAAGTTACCTTTGAGAGAAGATACCATGAGTCCATGAGCCCTTCTTCCAGAAACCTCTATAGTTCCACTACAGGTACCCAAGGTGTAAGGATGAGCTTTGCCTTTTATTTCAAATAGATTGAACAATTCCGATTTTGCAAGTGATCGATTGCTCTGATCGTCTAAGATAGCATATGCCTTTAGAGACTTTTCTGGTTGATCCTTGTGGTATATGTTCACCAAGCATATCTTAGCACAGGACTTACCACAGTGGTCTTCTCCACAAACTTCAGTGCAGGATGAAGAAATGATGGTAGAATTAGGCACTTGGTCTGTATTCTCTCCGCCATGTGTTAACCTGGGAGGAGTGTTGGCAGGTTGTGCAGAGCTGGGCTCAAGAGGATGGAGGGCTTGCACATGTTCTTCAGAGCCACACTCTATGCACTTGATGGACACATTACAGTCCCTTGCAAAATGTTCTGTAGAAGCACAGCACCTGAAACATACCCTAAATGTCTTTAAAAGCTCCTTGCACTCTTCCAGAGGCTTTTTCCTAAAGCCGATACATTTATTGAGGGGGTGTGGCTTCTTGTGTATGGGACACTCTCTGTTAGGGTTTTCAATCTTCCTACTCTGTTTGTTCGTGGCCACAACTGTGGTAGGAGTGGGAAGGATGTCAGTCTTTTTCACGGACACTGGGCCTCTATGGTTTCTATAGTTGCCCTGAAGACTAGTACTCTTAGGAAAGGGTGAGAAGTGGCTGTACTCACTGTAGGAAAAACTTGGATCGTTCTTGGTCTCTGCAATTTTCCTGATGAATTCACAGAAGAAAGAGAATGGAGGGAAGGAAACCTTGTTCTCTCTTTTGTATGATGACCCTAGTGCAGTCCATTTCTCTTGCAAACCATACGGGAGCTTGGAGACAATTGGGTTTACCCCTCTTGGAGTGTCAAGGTAACTGAGTCCAGGTAGTTTTGGGTCTGTCTTGGCTAGCTGAAGCTCAAGGAGAAGGTCACTCGGTCTCTGGAACTCCTTGTTGTCCTTACCGGATATCTTTGGGAAAGTTTCCAGACGCATGAACAAAGCGTTTTCTATAGCTTCTGGACTGCCATAACTTTGCTCTAGTCGCTCCCATGCAGCTGTGAGGCCTGCAGTAGGATTGTCCATGAAAACCGATCTTAATGGCTTAACACGTGCAGCAGATAGAGGACCAAGCCATTTGATCAGCAGATTCAATTCTTGATCAGCGGTAATGCCAATATTGCTGATTGTAGTTCTGAAGGCACATTTCCAACTTCTGTAGTTCTCAGGTTGGTCATCAAAACTTGTAAGACCAGTCTTTGTGAGCTCTCTGCAAAGCATGTACCTCGCAAACTCTTCTGTCTCAGTTGTCTCCGCCTTTATGTGAGATGCTGTTGGCTGTATGGTGCTGATTGCGTTATCTTTGACATTGTTGTTAAAGGACACAGGGAAATATGGTGCAACAGATGCATCCAGGTGAGTTGCTTGCTTGAAGTCAGTTGTTCCAATGGTACGTTGATTCAAGGCTGTACCGATGACTGGAGATTGTTGACTTGCCTGAAGCTTGCGCTGATGCTCTGTGACGTATGAAGGCAGGCAAGGTAGGCAGGTAGGAAATGCAGTGGAGTGATTTTGAGTGCAGGAAGTTGCTGGAACCTCTTTAACTTGAAGCTGTGAAGGAGTCTCTATGTAGTCAGGAGCATTGGAGACAATGGAGTGTGCACTGCAGTGGCTTAGGACATAGTCTTTAGTGCGTTTGAGGGGGTCTTCCATATCTGCTATGTTTAGGTTAATGCTGTCTTTCTCACTTGCACCTTCGTCTGCACTGATAGCTTGCTGTAGGACCCTTAGCTTTGCCATAGCTGCGTCATGTTTACACTGTTCATTTAAGGTTTCCATTGTTGCTCTTTGTCGTGCTGACTGCGCTTCCAACTCTGCCCTTTGAGCTTCCAACTCTGCTCTTTTTTCTGCATATGCCACCTGCACTTTGCTGGCTTCCACTTCAGCGCGGGCATTAATAAGTCGCTCACTGAGTGTTGAGTATCTTGAACTATGGGATCTTGACGAGTTTTTAGAACGTCTGGTGGAAACAGATCTGTGAGATGCAGTGTCCTGTAACAGCTTTATTTTTGCTTCTGCCTTTTAATCTGGTTTGCTGGATAAAACTGTCTCTTTCAATATTGAGAGCATTGACGCGCTTTAATTGCATCATCGCACTTTCTGACTTCATGTTTTGTAAGACATTCGTGAATTTGATGCTGGTAAGCTGATAAAGCTCATATGAGGCAGAAAGTTGTTTAATGGCGCCCTCTAGTGTCAGTAGTTCACGTTCAACAGACACTGTATTGGCTTCAGCAAGGATTTTCTCCCAGACTAATTCCAAGCTATTTGACAATTCAGTCCTTGAAGCTTCATAATTCTCCATTACTTTCCAAGTGGGTTTAACTGAGCGTTTGGGTAACTCAGTTTCTTCAGGAACTTGTGGGGAGGTAGATGTGAGTTCACATGCAGAAGCTTGGTCACTCATGATAGCAGACTGACTGTGAAAGCAGGCAGGATCTGTGTGCTGAAATATGACACTGTGCAGATTGTCTCAGGCTATAAGGCTGCCATGTGCTGCTCTATCCCTTCTGTCTTGCTATGAGGGCAGTAAATCTTGTCTGTTTCAGTACTGACATGCAGAAATCTTGTAATTAGGCTGTGAAACTCCGTTTTTCTACTGTTCTGTCTCAACTACAAAGCGATAAAGTTCATCTCCAGGTTTAAGTAGGCCTTACTCAAGCTGGTTTGATATTCATCCCTTGCATCGATACAGACATTTTAACTCAATGAATAAACTCACAGTTAGGACGACAGACGATGAATCCTTTCGAATGTTCCGTTTAATGATGGATATTCATAGGTAGAAAAACGTTGCAGTTGTAAGCCACATGTAAGATGTTAGCATGGAAGAAATACAGGAGTAATGACCAGAATCAGGAAGTGGAGGAGATATATAAAGAACTACGGTGAGAGAGAGAGTTCAGCTAGAAAGAAGGGGACAGATCTTAAAGACACAGAGCAAGAATAATCACATAGTATAACACAACACTAATGCCTTGGAAATTCTTTTGTACCCATCTCCTGACTGATACCTTTTAACAATGAGATCCTTCTGATGCTTTGGAAGCTCTCTGCGGACCATGGCATTTGCCGTAGGATGCGACTAAGAAAATGTCAGGAAAGACCTACTAGAACAGCTGAACTTTATTTGTGGTTAATCTGAGGCACTTCAAACGATGGCAGGTGTGTACTGACTCCTATTTAACATGAGTTTGAATGTGATTGCTTAATTCTGAACACGGCTACAGTGATAAGAGGGTGTGCATACTTATGCAACCACATAATTTTTTAATTTTTTTTAAAGATTTCAGTTTGTTTTTCAATTGAGTTGTACAGTTTATAGGTCACATTAAAGGTGGAAAAAGTTCTAAAATTATTTATCTTGGTCTCATTTTTTTTACATCACAGAAACTCAACATTTTAACAGGGGTGTGTAGACTTTTTATATGCACTGTACAGTAAGTACCATTTTTAAAGAAAACAAGAGTGAGCAGACACAATTTATTCATTTCTTATGGGATTAAAATTTGGTAACTGTAGGTCATAACAGAATGACACAATTATAAAACAAAACATGGCATGAAGTAAACAAATTAAATTACCCCTGTTCAAAAGTCTGCATACCCTTAGTTTTTAATACTGTGTAATGCCCCTTTAGCATGCAGTCTTTTTGTACTAGTTGTCTATGAGGTCCCAATTTCTTGCAGGTGGTATAGCTGCTCGTCTTGCAAAATGCCTCCAGGTCATGCAAAGTCTTTGGTCGTCATGCATGAGCTGCACGTTTGATATCTCCTCAGAATGGCTTGATGGTATTAAGGTCAGGAGACTGCGATGACCACTCCAGAACTTTCACCTTTTTCTGCTGTAACTATTAGAGGGTCAACTTTGGCCTTGTGCTTAGGGTCGTTGTCGTACTGGAAAGTCCAAGAGCATCCCATGTGCAGCTTTCTTGCAAAAGAATGCAAATTGTTTACCAGTATTTTCTGTATTCAACTTGCCATCAATTTTCTCAAGATTCTTCATGCCTTTAGAGCCCCCCCCCCCCCACAAACCTCAGTGAGCCACCACCATGCTTACAGTGGGTATGGTATCCTTGTTACTGTTGACCCCTCTTCACAGCGGTTACAGTTGTAAACATAAAGCTCTATTTTGGTCTGGTCACTCTAGATGACAGGGTGCCAGAAGCTGTGATCGTGATAATGTATTGGGAATATTGTAACCAGGCTTTTTTGTGGCATTGGTGCAGTAAAGGCTTCTTTCTGGCAACAATGTAGCTCATCTTTGTTCAAGTATTGTTGTATTGTGCTGCTTGAAACAACCACCCTGACTTTTTCCAGAGCAGCCTGTATTTCTCCTGAGGTTATTTTTTTTTGCTAGTAAATATCTTATGCACCCCTCTTCCTGTTTCTTCAAAAAAGAACCCAAAGGCTTGTAAAAAGCCTAGGCTTATGACATCATGCACAGCTCTCTCTCTCTCTCTCATTCTCTCTCATGAGAGTTTGCCAGGAAGGGAGGGGGTTGAGTCATATGAGGGCCAATGAGAGCTGTAGAGCTGGAGGCATGCCTCTGTGTAAATCCAGGAAGTGAAAAGGGAGCAGCTTAAGCTGCCCACAGTTAAAATGGATGCAGCCAGACTTGGTGGAGGGAAATTTCTGCAGCATATTTGGCAAGTACAGAATCACAATATATATAATATAATATAATATGCAAAGTGGTTGGAGGGAAGCTTCAGAATGGCAAAGATGTTTTATTACAAATTATGTGAGCAGACTGCAGTTCCCCTTTAATAAGTAATTGAACAGTACTGACTAGCATATTCAAGGCTTTGGATATCTTTTTATATCCTCTTCCATCTTTATAAAGTTCCAGTACCTTGTTACGCAGGTCTTTTGACAGTTATTTTCTTCTCACCATGGCTCAGTATCTAGCCTTCTATATGAGAGCTAACAAACTCATTGACTATTTATACACAGACACTAATTGCAATTTAAAAAGCAACAGATATTGGAAATTAACCTTTAAATGCCATTTTAACCTGTGTGTTTTACCATTGTGTGTCTGTGCTAAGGCCAAACATTCCAGGGTATGTAAACTTTTGATCAGGGCTATTTGGGTGATTTCTGTTATGATTTAGAAAGGAGCTAAACAACTATGTGATAATACATTTCTTCAAATTATCAATATCCTTAAGTAAAAGACAGTTTTTGGCATGATCAGTCATATCTTCAATATCCATGCCAAAATGTCATGATTTCTGTCAGGGTATGCAAACTTTTGAGCACAACTGTACGCCAATTATTGTTTGGTGTTTTTAAAGAGGAACTGTACTCTGGAAGATGCCCAACTAAGGCAGGCAGAAGGCAAAAGACTAGTAAATTATTTTGCCTGTAAGCAACACTGGTGAGAGTAGCAGTCCAGGTCAGCAGTGCCTTATATCTCAAATTGAAGATATCCTGTGAGTCTGTTATATTATGTATGTTGTAAATGTGGACCATTGCCCTTTTGCACAGATTTAGATATTTGCTGGCTACACGCGCCTTTTGGGTTTTATTTCAAGTGTAATGAACTTTGTTAGTTTGTCATTGATGATAATGAACACTTTGACATTACTTCGGAGCTGACGCTTCTTGTTTACCTTTGTTTTACAGAAAGACCCTGACTACCTGCGTCTGTGGTTAGACAGTTTTGTTTCCAGCTATGAACAGTTTCTTGATGTCGACTTTGATGATCTTCCGACCAGGTACCTAAGAAAAATCACAACAAAATGATTGTGTGCTGTTGAAAACTGTATGCTTTGATATGATGGGATGCAAACCTTTAGGCTCCATTCACACTTGAGCATACTGCAGTGACACTTGCTGCACTTTTTTTTTTTTTCTTTTAGCTTTTTTGTGGGTTTTCATGGACATTTCATTTGAATGGGCCTCCCTCCGCTCCAAAAAACAGTAAAATCAGTCTGTATATGCAGTAAAGCATGCATGTTATACTCACTGTGAAACCTAAGGGGTTAATCCTCCGCATTGTGTAAAAAGGCTGTTTGATCCTGTCTTCTCTGATCCTCCTCTTCTTTTATTGTCCCCAATATATTTGCTGATAGAAAAGAGCCCTAGGAGGCACTCTGCACAAGCTCAGTTTTGTGTATTGCAGATGTTTTTTTGGGGGGTGCATGTGATCCACACAGGGTCAATTGGCACTGTCAAGACAGAGGGTCAGGGGTCATCCAGCCTCATGGGACTGTCAGAGAAGAATGAAAACTTCTGCTGCAAGCTTTAACCAGACACTGATAGTCATAAGACATAAGACTTCTATATACTGCTGATTAGGGATGAGCTTCGTGTTCGAGTCGAACATACGTTCGACTCGAACATCGGCTGTTCGATCGTTCGACAAAGATCGAACGATTTGGGCCGTTCGCGCCAAATTCGAGTGACGCGAACGGCCCACAATGCACTACGCCATCGCAGTGTCATCCAGGCGCTGTGATTGGCCAAGCATGCACTGTGACCCCGCATGCTTGGCCAATCACAGCGCCGGCAGCGAGGAGAGCAATGATTGGCCACAGGCAGGATGCCTGTGGCCAATTATTGCTGAGGGGGTTTAGTACACGCCCCACACTATAAAAGGCCGCCAGCGCGGCGGCCTTGTGTAGTGTGTTCCGGAGCAGGGAAAGAGAAGCATAGGCAGGGACAGTGTCATTTTTTTTCCTTTACTAATCCTGGATTCCTTGTGTTTAGGGACAAATAAGGATAGGTAGGGAGAGTGTCAGTGTGTTATTCTGTGCTAAACCTTGTTTGTAGGGACAGAGAGGTACAGTGAGGGAAAGTGTCAGTGTGCTATTCTGTGCTAAATCTTGTTTGTAGGGACAGAGTAGGACAGTGAGTGAAACTGACAGTGTGCTGTTCTGTTCTAAACCAATCTTGCTGAACCATATTTGAAATCCTTGAGTTTAGGGACAGAGAAGGACACTCGTGGAAACTATCAGTGTGCTATTCTGTGCTAAATCTTGTTTGTAGGGACAGAGTAGGACAGTGAGGGAAAGTGTCAGTGTGCTATTCTGTTCTAAACCAATTTTGCTGAACCATATTTGAAATCCTTGAGTTTAGGGACAGAGAAGGACACTCGTGGAAACTATCAGTGTGCTATTCTGTGCTAAATCTTGTTTGTAGGGACAGAGTAGGACAGTGAGTGAAACTGACAGTGTGCTATTCTGTTCTAAACCAATTTTGCTGAACCATATTTGAAATCCTTGAGTTTAGGGACAGAGAAGGACACTCATGGAAACTATCAGTGTGCTATTCTGTGCTAAATCTTGTTTGTAGGGACAGAGAAGGACAGTGAGGGAAACTGTCAGTGTGCTGTTCTGTGCTAAACCAATCTTGCTGAAGCATATTGCAAATCCTTGTGTTTAGGGACAGAGAAGGATAGGCAGGGGACAGTGTCAGTGTCATTGTTGCTAAGCCTCCTGCACAGTATACACCTGAAGGTAGCCCTTATTGCTGTTTTTCCCATCTCCCTGCAGGCCATCCATTAAAATGTCTGGAAGGCAAACAAGGAGAGGCAGACAGTCAGGAGGCAAAAAAAGAGGGCAAGCAGGCTCTGTGTCTGGGGGTAACAGTGCTGGTCGTGGACGCGGTGCATTGTCATCAGCACATGGCCATGGGACACGCTTGTCCTTCTTTTCGGCAGCTGGACATGTTGAGCCACATCATGCCGAAGACTTGGTAGAGTGGATGACCAAGCCCACCTCATCCTCCTCATCCTCTCTCACCCAGGCTCAGGGTACTGGCAAAGCAGCTGCCAAAGCGTCCTCTTCTCTGGTATCATTATCTTCATTAGTCAATCCTTCCCTAGACCCACCATGTCCTCCTCCTGAGGAGTCCCCCGAACTGTTTGAGCACAGTGTTGGGTACATGCTCCAGGAGGATGCCCAGCGTTTCGAAGGATCTGATAATGATACCCAGCTAGAGGAAGGCAGTAGCGTGAGAGCAGAGAGAGGGGATGCTCAAGAAGGACACCAATCTGGCAGTCATGCTCCAGCAGCTGCAGCATACTGCCAGATTGGCTCCAGTGATGAGGAGGGAGGGGATGATGAGGTCACTGACTCCACGTGGGTGCCTAATAGGAGAGAGGAGGAGGAGGAGGATGAGGAGGAGGCACATCTCCAACGAGGCAGGATGCCCTTGAGTGGCCAGCGTATGGGCAGCACACCGACGGAATCACACCGCAGAGCTCCGCCTGTGCAGGGCGCTGCCTCTGCCCGTCATTCAAAAAGTTCTTTAGTGTGGGCCTTTTTTGAGGCGAGTGCATCAGATCGCACAGCTGCTGTTTGCAACATATGTCTCAAGCGTATATCGCGTGGCCAAAACATCAGCCGCTTGGGCACCACATGCTTGATCAGACATATGTTGACCTGCCATGCAGCTCGTTGGCAAGCCTACCTTAAAGACCCACACCAAAGAACAAAGCTGACCTCTTCTTGCACCGCATCAGCTGGGATCTCCAACCCCACTATACCTTCAGTCCTCTCTGAAACCTGCTCTGAGAGGAATGAAGGTGTAGAATTAGGTGTGTCACAGCCAAGTACTTGCAGGCACTCTGCTAGCAGTACACCAACGTCCGATTCTAGCAGGCAAATTTCCCTGCCCCAGCTGCTGGACCGTCGAAAGAAGTTCACTCCCAGCCATCCACATGCCCAGCGGTTGAATGCTAGCTTGGCTAAATTGCTAGCGCTTCAACTGCTGCCTTTTCAGTTGGTAGACTCGGCCCCCTTCCGTGAGTTTGTGCAATGTGCGGTTCCTCAGTGGCAGGTTCCCAAACGCCACTTTTTCGCACGGAAGGCGATTCCGGCTCTCTACAGGCATGTGGAAGGCAATGTCTTGGCCTCGCTGGACAGGGCGGTCAGCGGTAAGGTGCATATTACCGCTGACTCATGGTCCAGCAGGCATGGACAGGGACGTTACCTTTCTTTCACGGCCCATTGGGTCACTCTTTTGGCAGCTGGGAAGGATGCAGGACAAGGTGCAGTAGTGTTGGAGGTTGTTCCACCGCCACGCCTCCAAAATGCTACTACTGGTTGTAACACACCTCTCTCCTCCACCCCCTCCTCTTCTTCTTCCTCCATGGCCTCTTCCTGTGGTTTGTCCTCGGAACCAGCGGTGCTCCGTAGGCGTTCAAGGGGCTACGCAAGTACGCAGGCCGTGCTTGCGCTGGTGTGTTTGGGGGACAGGAGCCACACTGGGGCAGAGGTCCTGTCTGCTCTGCAGGGGCAGGCCGAGAGGTGGTTGACGCCACGCCAGCTTAAGCCAGGAATGGTGGTTTGCGACAATGGCACCAACCTCCTCTCCGCCCTCCGACAGGGACAACTGACCCATGTGCCCTGTATGGCTCACGTCCTTAACCTGGTGGTGCAGCGGTTCTTGGGCAGGTACCCGGGCTTACAGGATGTCCTGAGGCAGGCCAGGAAAGTCTGTGTGCATTTCCGCAGATCTTATAATGCCAGTGCTCGTCTGGCTGAGCTGCAAAAGGAGTTGAACCTGCCCAAGAACCGCCTTATATGTGACATGCCCACCAGGTGGAACTCAACGTTGGCCATGCTGCAGCGGCTGCACACGCAGCAGAGGGCCATCAATGAGTACCTGTGCGACTACGGCACCAGGACAGGGTCAGGGGAGCTCGGGTTTTTTTCACCACGCCAGTGGGGCATGATCAGGGATGCATGCACTGTCCTGGCACCATTTGAGGAGGCCACGAGGATGGTGAGCAGCGACAGTGCATGCATCAGTGACACTGTACCTCTTGTCCACCTGTTGGAGCACACGCTGCGTGGAATAATGGACAGGGCACTTGAGGCAGAACAGAGGCAGGAAGAGGAAGACTTCCTTGCCTCTCAAGGCCCGATTTACCCAGACAGTGTTCCTTCTGTCCCACCCATCGCACAGGAAGAGGAGGAGGAGGATTCTGTCAGCATGGAGGTGGAGGCTGGCACTCAGCATCATCAGCAGCAGTCTTTTAGGGATGATTTACAGTCCCAAGAAACCAGTGGACTTGTACGTGGCTGGGAGGAGGTGGCTGCGGATCATGTCGTCCTTAGTGACCCAGAGGACTCCGGACTGAATGCCTCAGCTAACCTACGCTGCATGGCCTCCCTGATCCTGCAAAGTCTGCGGAAGGATCCTCGTATTCTTCGGATCAAGGAGAGGGACCATTACTGGCTGGCCACTCTCCTTGATCCACGGTACAAGGGTAAGGTTGCGGACCTTATCTTACCGTCGCAGAGGGAGCAGAGGATGAGACAACTCCGGGAGGCCTTGCAGAAAGGTCTGTGCAACGCGTTCCCAGAGACTGGGAGGTTACAAACTCCTGGTCCTGGACAACGAGTTGCTGAGGCTTCGGGCAGTCAAAGAAGGAGCGGTGGGGAAGGTGGCCGTCTGACCGATGCGTTCAGACAATTCTTTAGTCCGCAGCCCCAAAGTATGATCGGTTCCAGCAACCATCACCAGCGTCTGATATACATGGTGCAGGAATACCTAGGGGCAAGATCAGACTTGGACACCTTCCCCACCGAAAATCCTCTGGCTTACTGGGTCTTGAGGATGGATCACTGGCCAGAGCTTGCACAGTATGCAATTGAGCTACTGGCCTGTCCTGCATCCAGCGTTCTTTCAGAACGCACATTCAGTGCTGCTGGAGGATTTGTCACGGATCACAGGGTGCGCCTGTCCACCGACTCGGTTGATCGACTGACTTTCATCAAGATGAACCAGTTTTGGATCACCAGCTACCACACACCTGATGCTGATATAACAGACTAATTGATTTTAAAATGTCACATCCCTTCAAGACTGATGCTGATGCTGAGTTCCTGTGCTGTTATGTTGACTAGCTATCCTCCTCCTCCTCCTCAATGATCCGATTAATGATGATAGCTTGGAAGATCATTTTGGTTTATGGGTGCCGCCACCAGTGGCTAAGGCCCAATTTTTCAGCCCCTGTTTAACAGGGGCGTGTAATTACAATTTTTGATGCAATACTTTGCAACAGGCCTCATTGCTGTGCTCCAAGTACAGTATCTGTGAGGGGTTGCAGTGTTGTGCCACCAGTGCCTAAGGCCCAATTTTTCAGCCCCTGTTCAACAGGGGCATGCAATTATAATTATTGATCTAATAATTCACAGCAGGGCCCATTGCTGCGCCCACCAAGAGTAACTGTCAGGCCTTGCAGTGTTGTGGCACCAGCACCACCATCACCACCACCACCACCACCAAAGGCCCAATTTTTCAGCCCCTGTTCAACAGGGGCATGCAATTATAATTATTGATCGAATAATTCACAGCAGGGCCCATTGCTGCGCCCACCAAGAGTAACTGTCAGGCCTTACAGTGTTGTGGCACCAGCACCACCATCACCACCACCACCACCAAAGGCCCAATTTTTCAGCCCCTATTCAACAGGGGCATGCAATTATAATTATTGATCTAATAATTCACAGCAGGGCCCATTGCTGCGCCCACCAAGAGTAACTGTCAGGCCTTACAGTGTTGTGGCACCAGCACCACCATCAAAGGCCCAATTTTTACTACCACTGATCAACAATTATATGTTATTACAATTCCTGATATAATAGTTGACAGCAGGGCGTTCCAGCACCCACCAAGAATAACTGTGAGTGCTTTCAGTGTTGTGCCAACACCAACACCTAAGGGGCCAATTTCTGCAGAGTATATACGGCAGGTCCCTACTTTCAAACATCCAACTTACAAACGACTACTACTTGCAAACGGAAGAAGACAACAGGAAGTGAGAGGAAATCTACCCCTTGGAAGGAAAATTCTCTCCTGTAAGAATTAATATGGGAGAAAGGTTTCTCCTCTCTACTGATGCTTTATCACCAATCCTTGTTTCAATAAAAACACCACATTTCAAAAACAGTTGTCATTGGGACGCAAAGTGAGGTGAAATGTTCTGAACAGGGGCACAGACAGCAAAAAAAATGTGACAGGGGTGATAACCGTTCCCTATGTTTTCCAAAAAGCTAAAAAAAAGGAATTTGGCATGGAGCTACACTTAAACAATGCAGCTGTTCAAAATTACAAACAGATTCTACATAAGAACAAACCTACAGTCCCTGTCTTGTATGCACCGCCTGTATACAGCTGTTCAGAGTATATAGGGCCTTTTTTATTTTGTGTGCGGGGTTCCCCTTAATATCCATACAAGACCCAAAGGGGCTGGTAATGGGCTGGGGTGGGGGGGGGGGGGGGTTAATGGGGTAGCTATGCCATTTTTCCTAAAGATTTTCATCCATATTACCGGGACCAGACATTGCATTAAAGCCGCAAGCAGTTTTAAATGGCTTTTTTCCCTTTAGAAATGTTATTTTGTGCAGGGACAGTTCTAAACACGGGAAACACGTGGCACTTCACAGGCATACTTTAGACACCCCCCAGGTACAATATTTAAAGGAATATTTGACTTTTTTTTTCCCACTTTATGCATCCCGGAAAACGTCCGTTTTTAAAACTTTTTTTTGCATTGATACATGTCCCCTGGTGCAGAACCCGGGTTCCCAAACTCTGTTTCGGACAATAACATGGATAATAGTCGTTATAATTAGCACTTTAGAATCCGAACGTTCGCATCCATTGTATTTAATAGGGTTCTAATGTTCGTGCGAACTTTCGGTCCGTTCGCGGGTTCTGGTGCGAACCGAACCCGGGGGTGTTCGGCTCATCACTACTGCTGATGAGAAAAGGTATTTAGCAGTTTATATTTACTAAAATAATTGCATTTCCATGTTCTGTGTACTGTGGGAGACCAGATATAGTAAAAGCTCAGTCCTGGGTTTAATAACACTTTAAGTGAGCCTTCATTTAAAGTTATAAAAAAAAAAATTATGGAGTAGAACTGTATATGAAATTGCAGACAATTGTATCTATAGCTATAACAAGTAAAATTTAAGGCTTACTCCTGCAGCTAGTAGAAATGCGCTCTGGCATCCTCCGAACTCAGCCAAATTCCAAATCTCCTCTGTTCTTCTTTTCAGTGTTGTTGCCCCTTTCCTAAGGACAGATAAAATCCCAGCACTGATGTGTTTATGGCAGATGAAAAGCCATTAGGGAGATGTCTTCTGCTCTGTCAGTTGTTTGATCACTATTCAGCATGTGGCTGTATCCTATTACATGCAGAAACTGTGGTTATAAATGTTTTATTTCTGTTTATTTTGGATCTGATTCAGGGTTGTTCAATAGAAAGTTTATAAATTTCCGAATCCCTTTCTGAACAAGTCACTATGTGAAGGTCATTTACAAAACTACTTACATGGCAACCTGTTTATGATATACGGTTAATGGTTTTGTTTAAACACATCATTTGTTACCCAAACCTGTAAGAATAGCAAAAAAAGGGAGATAGGAGGAGAGAGACTAACAAGATGATAGGGTAGTCCTGAAGGTCTATGTCACATCCCAAAATATATAGAAATCTTGGAGGAGATGCCCCTGGGATAATGCGGACTTAGACAGAAAGTAGATCAGGATATACCACAGAGAAAGCGTAATATAAAAGTACAAATATTTATTAAATAGGGAGTCACAAAAATAACTTTTACATACAAAAATTACTCATAAACTGTTAGAATGCTCACTTCATTCATGTTTTTAACAGCTGCCAATATTATTGGGACACACCCGAATGCCAGACATATTGTAGAGTCGGGAGGGTGTGTTATACCAAAGTACCCAACATGTTTCGGAAGAATATAGGTTTATTGGACAAACAAGTCAACTTCCTTTTTCAAAAGTTGTATATGTGCGCACTGTTATGTTTCTATCAGAGAAAGACAGTATTACATCAACATTGTATCATTGTGCATAGTTTCAAGATTTAGTTAAAACATTTACAAATTTTACAAAAAATGGTTTGGCTTGACATCTAAATAGCAAATATTGTGCAATATGCAAATATAAATAAATAAATAAATAAAGTCTGATACTCACAGCTCAAAGTTGTTTTTTCTCTAAAGCATATGCATGCCGAATAAATATGATACCCAATCCTAGGGTCCACTAGGCTGCCACTTCACACCAAAGAAAGATCGTATATCCAATTGAAGACCAATGGAATAAAATTGATCAATTAGTGTGCAGGGAGAAGTTTCTACAGCCAAAGTAACGCAGTGAGGGAAAATGCAGATCTAGGTATTTAAAGCTATTTTTCCAGATCAAGAAAGCTTATATATATAATATATATATATATATATATATATATATATATATATATATATATATATATATATATATATATAATGTGTGTGTGTATATGTGTGTGTGTATATATATATATATATATATATATATATATATATATATATGTGTGTGTGTGTGTGTGTGTGTGTGTGTGTATATATACATACATACATGCATACATACATACATACATACATACATACACTGTGAGGGGGTTAGCTCGGCAGTGGGTGTGTGTGACCCCCTAGAAGAGTTCACTACACAAATATTTGGCACAGCAAACAGTAGTGAAGGTGAAAGAATAAAGGTGCGGTTTATTTACAATGGTCAAAAACAGCAAAACAAAAAGAAACATGAAAATAAATCCTTGCCAATGTGGCCACTCACTACACACAGGTTCCCTGGCTATCAGCTGGGTGCAGCCTTGTGCTCTCTCCGGCACCTATCTCCATGTTAGAGAGGCTTGCCACACAGGCATTGTCTCACCGCACAGACACGTATAACACTCCCAAGTCTAAACAGGCACAAAACTGGTTCCAGGATGGAGCAACTCCCTTTGCATGCTGGGAGTTTTTGTAGAGGCTTTAATGAGCCAACTTAATTCAGCTGGGCTCATTACCCCTGCAGGTCTCTCAGCACTTTCCCCTAGTGGTACAAATCGGCATACAGCCTGAATCTGGGACACACATATTTGCCATCCTGGATGCAACCAGGCGATTTTACCTGCCTGCTGTCACAATATATATAATATAATGTATATATTTTTTTATTATATATTTTTTTTCATTTATTTCAAACAGTATTTTTAGTGAACGTCATGTAGGAGAGGAAATAATAGAAAAAAGTGTATGTGTGAGCTGGGGGGAGGTGGGTGGTTACCCTGGAAGAACATGTGAGCCAGCTAGAGCTAATTTTCTCCATCTTAGGACATATTCGAGAACTCCAAGACAGCCATTGATTTCCTTCTTAAGAATGTGGGTGGATCAAGCAGATTCCAATTCAGAAGTATAGTTTTACATGCATAAAAAGCAGTGTAGGATACAAAGATCAGAGCGGCTCTAGTGAGCTTCAAACCATCTAGCATGCCCAGGAGGAAAATTGCAGGGTCAGGGGTCCTGCACTATATTCAAAACTGTACCAATAACCATGATATTTTGTAATAATCCTCTTGTTGGTCATTCTATTTAGTAATCTTGTTATTTTAAAGTAAAAGTTAAGCCTAAAAACTATCTAATGCCCCGTACACACGATCCGAATATCGTATGATAGATCGTACGACTTTTTTTCGCTTAATAGTCGCAAGTAGAAATTAAATAGGTTATTAACCTCCCTGGCGGTAATCCCGAGCATGACTCGGGGTTGTTTTTTTTTTGCTAGGATCGGTAACCCGGAGTCACGCTCGGGGTAACATTGCAGAGCCCGCAGCGGAGTTTCCTTACCTTCTCCTGGCGATCCAGCGATGATGTCCTCTGCTGTGATCGCCAGCGAGTGTCGGGCACTTTAGTATGACTTCCTGGTTCCGTTCCCTGCGAGCCGCAGCATCGCATGGGAGCGGAACTGGGCTGCAAATTTAAAAGTTCAAAAGTTCACACAACACAACACAAAAATAAAAGAGGTTATATTGTATCTGATTACACTGTATTACACTGTATCATCTCTGATCACCATACAGTGCCCTGTACAGTGCCCCCTTGCCTGTCATCTGTGCCCATAAAAATTTGGCATCAAAAAAGCGCCACTTTACCAAAAGGGCATTTTTGGACCAGATGAGTGACAGCGGCAGCGACACGGAGTTGCTCGCAGAAGTCAGCGATAGTGAGTCGTGGGGAGATTTGTCTGACACTGACACCGACACAGATTTGGCAATTGACAACAGCGATGATCCTGCACCTGACAACAGCGATGTGCGCACTTGGTGGAGTGGAGTGTGACAACCCTCTGGTATACCTGCAATTATTCCTCACTGAAGAGGTAATTGAAAAAATTGTCACAGAGACAAATCGTTACCATGATCAGCAATCCGCTACGCTGCATGCCAGATTTTCCCGAAGCAGAAAGTTGGAACCGGTGACGAAAGAGGACATCTGGCAGTTTCTGGGACTCATTATTCTTCAGGGGGTGGTGGGGAAACCGCTCCAGAAATGGTACTGGACCACCAATAAGCTACTGGCCACTCCGTTTTTTAGCACAGTGATGTCTGAATACCGTTTTTCCCTCATCATGAAGTATTTCCACTTCGCAAACAATGAGGAGTTTGAGGCCACGCATCCTGCGCCCAAGCTAAAAAAAAACTGGGATGTATGCCAAATGATCGTGGCCAATTTCCAGCAGACCTACGTGCCAGAAAGGGACGTCAGCATGGATGAAAGTCTGATGGCCTACAAGGGACGCCTAAGCTGGATACAGTACATTGCATCCAAAAGAGCGCAGTTTGGCATCAAATTCTTTATGCTCTGCGAGTCATCCACCGGGTACATCTGGAATTCGGTCATTTAGACCGGTAAAGGCACGAAGTTCAACCCCAGGTACAGCGGCTATGGGATGGCCACATCATCTGTCCTTACACTGCTGGAGCCATTGCTGAACCAGGGATATTGTGTGACCACGGACAACTTCTACACATCTCCGGAACTGTATGAGGTTTTGCTACAAAATAAAACTGATGGGTATGGTACCGTTAGGCCTAACAGACCTGGCATGCCATCTATGTTTGGCAAGAAAAAACTAAAAACAGGAGAAATGGTTGCCTGGCAGAAGGGTAAGATGATGGCAATGCGAAGGTGAGACAAGAAGGATGTGTGTCTCAGGAGTACTGTGCACAATACCACCACTGCCATGGTCCAAACAAGAGGTGGGAAAGATCTGCTGAAGCCGCAAGTTGTGATGGACTATAATAACACAATGGGAGGTGTCGACAGCCGATCAGGCAATGACATTTTACCCGGCTATGCGCAAACCGCAGAAAAAATATTCTAAAAAGATTTTTAGGCATCTTCTGGAACAATGCCTTTGGAATGCATATATCCTATACAAAGCAAAGAGTGGCATCCCTCTTGTTCATTCCGACTTTATCTGGAAGGTGGCTGAGCAGATTTTTGTCAACCACCAGTTGCCATCAGTAGCTGTGAACAGACCCGGACGACGTGCTGTTGGCGTTGTCAACCCAGAACGCCTGACTGGACGTCATTTTTTGGGCTATATACCGCCAACCGCAAAAGGAAGCACCTACCAGGATGTGCGTGGTCTGCTGTTCCAAGAGAGATGGCAATGGAAAATAAGTCCGAAAAGAAACAAGATTCCATTGTCCAGATTGTGACGTTGGACTTTGTCTAGTTCCATGCTTTAAAATGTATCACACTCAGGATGTGTATTGAATTTTCTTTGTTTGACAAATGTCATTATTTTCTTCTACATTATTGAATAAAATTATATTACTTATTAGATTATAATTCATGATTTTGTGTTTCAAATTTATCACATCTGGGATGTCTACTAGAGTCTTGTTCAGGTTTAAGAAATTAATTACTAAGAATTGCAGGCCTACAGTACATAACGCCAAATTTCCATGCAAAATAATTGTACCGCTTTTGGTACATAATTCCAGACAGAATCATACCGCCAGGGAGGTTAAAGTCACGAAGATTCTCGTACGACAGAAAAAAAAAATCGGAAGTCATGTCATGTGTTGTAATGTATTTGTATTGTATTTTCGGATGACAACTGTACTGACTAAACGAAAATCGTACGATCTGGTATCGTACGAGAAAATTTTTCTGTACTAACGATCCGATTATTGTACGATTCTTCCTCAGACGACATTTTTCGTACGATATTCGGATCACGTTTAACGCTAAACCTACTCTCTGCCACATTCTAAACCTAATCTATCCCTATGAAGAAGAAATCACTATACTTTCCTGTTCTGCAGCTGCTCCGGTCTGGTCCTATGTTGAGCTGCCAGTGGCTGCTTCAGTGTGTGGGAGTGTGCAGGAGAGGCAGCTGACAATGGAAGCCCCATAGTAAATCTATGGGGGACGTCACTTCCCAAGCATTTCCCAGCCGTTGTCAGTTTTTTCCTGCACACAGGATCTGCTGCTGGAGACTGGACCAAATCGGCTGAAGAAAAGCTATTTATAGAGATGTTTGCTTTACAGGGTTAGATAGATTAGTTTTAGAATGTGGCTTAGAATAGATTTAGTGTTAGATTTTGGCTAAACTTCTGCTTTAAGCTAAGGCCCCATGCACACGAGACGCTGTTATTTGCTGTTGAACGCGTGTTCAGAGGCAGTTGGACGCTTTTTTCAACTGCTCCTGAACCCATTCAATGTTATCCTATGTGTCCATGCACACACTCTCGTTTTTTGGCGTTTACAAGCAGTTGCGTTTAACCTCGTTTTTCCAGAAGCAAAAAAATGGGTTCAGACGCAAAAGTTTTCCACGTTTCAGACGCTAAACGCTGCTAAACGCGGCTAAACGCGGTACCGGCGTTTTGCCGCGTTTGCGTTTATAAGCGTTTTTAAAGGTGACCTATTTTTTAACATTAGAAATCTCAAAAATGATGGCAAATGATGAAAAACTATTAAAAAATATAAAAGAAAACTGTAATTGCTTGCATTGCATTGTGGACAATCCACAACTTGTGGCAGGTAACGTGGCAAGTGGACAATCCACAGCTTGTGTCAGGTGATGTGGCCAGGTGACATGGCCAGGTGACGTGGCAAGTGGACAATCCACAGCTTGTGGCAGGTGACGTGGCAGGTGACGTGGCCAGGTGACGTGGCCAGGTGACGTGGCAAGTGGACAATCCACAACTTGTGGCAGGTGACGTGGCAAGTGGACAATCCACAACTTGTGGCAGGTGACGTGGCCAGCTGACGTGGCAGGTAACGTGGCCAGGTGACGTGGCAGGTAACATGGCCAGGTGACGTGGCCAGGTAACGTGGCAAGTGGACAATCCACAACTTGTGGCAGGTGACGTGGCACGTGATGTGGCCAGGTGACGTGGCAAGTGGACAATCCACAACTTGTGGCAGGTGACGTGGCCAGGTGACGTGGCCAGGTGACGTGGCAAGTGGACAATCCACAACTTGTGGCAGATGATGTGGCAAGTGATACGCTAAATACAAGTACACTGCTGCTCTCTCAGCTGCTGCTACTCACTCTGGTCTCACAAACTGGCTGAAATGGTTAAAATTTACTGTTTTTTGAGCTTAGGGAGGGTCTATGATGAAACGCTTATAAATGCAAACGCGGTAAAACGCCGCTAAACGCGGCCGCAAACGCGGCAAAACGCGCGTTTATAAACGCCGGTTTCAGCGTTTAAAAACGTGTGTTCAGCAGAGTTTGCACCTGCGTCTCGTGTGCATGGGGCCTTAAGCCGCTAACGCACATCTTAAATTAAAGTTTATGTAAAGCCTTTTTCTTCATTTTTTGTTATTGCTGTCTGTATCTGCATGGGGAATATTTACTATATCTGATCTCCCACGGTACACAGGACATGGAAATGCTATTATTTTAGTAAAAATAAACTGCTAAATACCTTTTCTCATCAGCAGTTAGAGCGGTCTTGTGACTTCTATCAGTGTCTGGTTAAAGCTTGTAGGAGGAGTTTTCATTCTCCCCTGATTGTCCTATGAGACTGCAGGAACCCTGACCCTCTGTCTGGAGAGTGCTGATTGGCTCTGTGCTGATCATATTCACCCTTCCAAGAAAAAAAACTCTCTAGCAATACACAATAAAATGATCATGTGCAGCTTAGCCCGAAGGCTCTATTCTATCAGCAGATAGATTGGGACAGTGGAAGAAGGGGAGGTTAAGAGAAGACAGGACCAAACAGTCTTTTTATACAATGCAGAAGATTAACCCCTTGGGTTCCACGGTGAGTATAACAAGGATGCTTTACTGCACATACAGACTGATTTTACAGTTGTGGGTTTAGTAACACTTTAAGTTTAACACTGAAACACATGCAGGCTATAGGCATATTCTAAATGCTGCAGTGGCACTGGGTGTGGTAGATGCCTTTTGTGAAAGTACTTTTATTTTGCCAATATGCTAAGTGTATAAATAATCTATTCCAGATGAAGTTGGTTTATTTTCATGCACTTCCTGGTCTATACTGACCATGGTGTAAAAAGACTGAGGTTTTCAGAGAATAGTAGCTCCGTGTGAAATTTTATACATAAAACTGAAAGGGTCACATTGGATGGCTCAGTTTGAAGTTTCACATTGGGCTGAGCTGTCTAGCTTACCCTGGGAAATCTTTGACACATATTGCATAAATAGAGGACAAACCATATGTTCTTTTTTTAAATTAATCTGTAGAGCTTGCGATTTTTGCCGTATGTTCTACCTAAGAAGCACATAAGCCGAAAAGTGTATCGATGTCTGGAGATAGTTTAGGAAAAGGGTGATGGTCACAGCAGTGCCTTTTGATAAGTGGCCTAGTTAAGTGTCCCTAAACCTTCATTGATCTCCTGTGAAGTGCATGGAGCTTCTAGTTACATCCCCAGTGCCATGTGTACTTCTCTAGAGCTGCACCTGTAATATTATCCAGTGTTCACCTTTCTATTGTTAGGCTCCTTTTGTGCCTTCGGTTGAGAAAACACTTCTGGATATGATTACAACAGTACATACTTTTCTTACCGCTGGTATTTAAAAAATACTACCTGTTGTGACCATCATTTACTTTCTTCAGGGTTCCAAAGTAAGCGCCACAGAAACAAGAGGAAAGTATACACTAGAGCAGGGATCTCCAAACTACGGTCCTCCAGCTGTTGCGGAACTACACGTCCCATGGGGCATTGTAAAACTCTGACATTCACAGACATGATGGGAATTGTAGTTCCTGAACAACTGGAGGGCTGTAGTTTGGAGACCCCTGCACTAGAGCACTCACTACTGGTTCACATTTCTTAAACCACAGGTTTAGTCATGGTTAGGAAGGTGTACACTGGTTTATAAATTATATAGAATAGTGGTATTGTGATATAGTGGCTATTTTGTGGCCTTTTTGCTTTAAAGGATATGGAGTTACCTTGTGTCGCTATTGTATACGCTATATTATTTTATTATTTTATTTTTTTATATGTTTTTTTTTTTTTTTTTCCATGAAAGTGGAGTCTTTCTCTTATCATCCATGGACCGACACGGCGGTTCTTTTCACTGAACGTATGGGTATATGTCCCTGCTTGCAGGAAAAGACCTAGGCAGAATGTTAAATGTTAAAACATTCTAGAACAAACCAGAGCTGAACAGCCCCGCCCAGGGGGGCGGTCCCTCCGGACATTACCCTCCCACCTGCAGCTAGCAGACCTCAGTTTTTTTCTGCCTAGCAGAAGGAGAAGACGTGGCTCTCTCAGGAGCCAGTCTCCTGGAAGATTTTACTTTTAAATTTTATTCCTTTGGGAATTTTATTATTTTATTTTTGAGACCTTCAATCAACTGTCGGCTGGGCAACAGGTTGGGTACACTGGTATCCTCGTAGTCTTCCCTGTCCGACCATCGAGCGTGCTGCTCCTCGCCTTGTGTGCGTGAGACTCAGTTCACGACATACCCCATGGCTCCAGGGGTGGCCGGGTTGCTTTCATGCTCCCGCGGTCCTCTCAAGATCGAACAGTACCTACTGTATCTTTCGCGGTGGACCGGGCCAACAGCTACGCAGTACGACTCTGTGATAGGTCTGTCTGAAACAAGCCAGTGGGTCCCTCTATTGGCACCGGGGGGTATTCTCCAAGGTGCTTGCGGGACGGGTAAGTAGTCTCTCCTGCTGCAAGGTGAGTACATGCTGGCTGTGTTTCTGTGTGTGGGGGGTTCTCCCTGTCTCCCCCCTGTTATGCTGCTCTCTGCACCCTGTTGTGCTGTTGTGCTGTGTGGGGATGCTTGGGGGGTCACTCTGCCCTGGGGGGGCCACTCCATGACTGTTATTTTGCTTGGGAAGTGTTCTGGGGGACTGGCTGTGTTTTTTTCTGTGCGCCATTGGCGCAGTGTTTTATTTTTAAAGAAAGTGCGCCGTTGGCGGCCATTTTGCTGGGGCTTAATACACAGTTATACTGGTGCCCGGCGGCCATTTTCTTGTAGCCGCGGCACTTTTAGTTTAGTTTTCGGCCTCTAGCAGTGCTGCTGAACGGCGCGAAATACACACATCCTCACAGATTCTTCACCTCAGGCTGCACCCGCACTACAGCGCGATTCATACAGCGCGGCTCATACAGCGGTACGAGCGGTCCCTAGGGGTGGTGAGTACTCCAGGTATCCCCTCCTTAGCCCCAGCACGGCCTGTGGGTGGGCTGTATTATTCACTATAATGGTGAATAAGGTCTCAGAGGGTGGCAATATTGGAGTCTGGTTCACCTGTTTCTTCACACTGTTAGAGACAACTGGCAGTGCTCCTGCACCTGCGGTCCTTAGGGACCAGTTGTTGGCAGTCCTGGAATCAATAATCTTACCAGGAGGAAGCAGTGTGTGAGCGCAAGGGAGCAAAAAAGCCCCTCTCCCCACTTTTTTTCCCCCAAAAAAAGGGGGGGTGTGCGCTGATTCAGATATGGGCCTAGCCACT
Source organism: Rana muscosa (assembly GCA_029206835.1). Classification (NCBI taxonomy): domain Eukaryota; kingdom Metazoa; phylum Chordata; class Amphibia; order Anura; family Ranidae; genus Rana; species Rana muscosa. The sequence continues at coordinate 303,689,584 of CM055127.1, forward strand.
ACCGCTCAGGACCCTAGCTCTGAATATATTTGATGGTTTTGAACAGGCCTTTCTGGCAAGGAAGACTCCAGTTCTGTGTCAGTAAATGACAGGGCGCTTGTTTTGTGAACTCATTGATGCAGTGAGGGATACTCGCAAGCTAAATGCTGCGGATGTAGAACCTCAGGTGGACAGTCTCCTCTGGTTCCTTAGGGCCAGGCCTTCTAAAAAGTTTTTTTTTCCATATGTTCCTTTTTTTGACCAGCTCATTGATAAGGTCTGGGGAAATAGCCGCAGAAGACTTTTATGGTCCCGTGGCGTTTGTCTATCAGATACCCCTTGAAGATGCCCTACTTAAAACGTGGGCTTCTCCCCCAGTGGTCGACATTGCAGTCACCCGGTTGAACAAGGCCACCATTCTCCCGGTGGAGGGGACTCCTGCATTTAAGGAGCCCACTCACAGGAGGTCAGAAGTGGTGAGTAGAGCCATGTTTGCCTTGTTGGGGTCCGACCTACGGCTTGTGGTAGCGGCGACCCTTGTGTCTCCAACACTTACGGGATGGGCAAAAAATGTTTGCACCAAACTGTACAGGCGCATGATCTTCCTCCAGACACTATTGCTCTGGCCCACAGATGGTGCAGGGCCGGGTTTATGTGGCGACGCCACGTTTGACGCGGCCCCTTATAACTCAGGGCCTCTGTCTTGACGGTGGGATTGCGTTGTCTGATCTGGTTGGAATGCTGGTCTGCTGACCTAGCTTCTAAAAAGCCTCTGAAGGATTTACCATTTAAAGGTGGTAGGCTTTTCGGTGCTGCGCTGGATGACATCATCAAGGATGTCACGGGAGGTAAAAGCACTGTTCTTCCTCAAGCTAGCAAGGGTAAGGAGGCCGCCGTAAGCAGGGTCCTTCCTTTTCAGCAAAAAGTTTTTTTTTTCGTCAGTCAACGGGGAGGCCCTCCCAGACTGGCAGCGGTACGGCTGGTGGACACGAGCGCCCCTGGGTGTGTATGCCGAACAAGCCGGCTCCCTAGCCCGCCTCCGCGTAAAGTCTTGCCCCCACCCGACTCTGGGGTACGGGGGACGACTTTGCAGGTCCACGGATCAATGGACCTCCCGGATCTCCTACCGGTGGGTGTGCGAGGTGATCACCTCAGGTTACAGGATAGGTTTCGTTCCTAATACCAGACAGATTCTTCCCTCGAATCTTCCTCTCCTTCCTGCCCGTCAGGCGGCCCTATGGGGAATATCCAGGTTTGAGGTCCGGAGTGATTGTGCCGGTTCCGTCACAGGAGAGGTTTCAGGGATTCTACTCGAATTCGTTTGTCGTCCCAAAAAAGGGACGGGGTTCGGCCTATCTTGGACCTCCAGGTCCTGAATGCCTTTGTGATGGTGCAAAAGTTCCGCATGGAATCCATTCACACGGTGGTCAGTACACTCCGTCAAGGGGATTTTCTGGCGACCTTGGACATCAAGGACGCCTACTTGCATGTTCCGATCTGCGCTTGCGATCGGCGAAGTCCACTATCAATTTGTGGCTCTTCCTTTCGGCCTAGCCTCGGCACTGAGGGTGTTCACCAAGGTGCTTGTGCCGGTTCTAGCTTGCTGAGACAGCAAGGCATTGGACGATCTTCTTCTCAGAGCAGGAAATGGCTCAGAATTAGGAGACAGGGTGACTATCGTCAGTCAGACCCTCAGGGACTTCGGGTGGCTCCTAAACATTCAGGAGTCAGTCCGGGTCCCGACTCGAGATTTGAAGTATCTCGGTCTGATTCTCGACTCCTTGGAGGCAAAGGTATTCCTACCTCTGGGGAAGCTACTGACACTTCAGTCTGCAGTGCGGATGCTGACATCCCAAAAAATGGTCGTCAATCCGTTTTTTGCATGGGAGTCCTGGGACTCATGGTGACCTCTTTTCGAGGCCGTTCTGTATGCCCAATCACACACCAGGGCATTGCAGAAGGAGATCTTGTTCCCTTGGGACAAATCCCCGTTGTCTTTGGATTTTCCGATCCAGGTGAGCCACCTGGTCAGGGCGTCTCTGACATGGTGGTTTGGGTCCCCGGCTCTTCGGTCCGGGAAGTCGTTCCTCCCCGTCCAATGGACGGTGTTCACTACGGACGCCAGCCTGAAGGGCTGGGGTGTAGTCTGGGGAGTCCTGTTGGCCCAAGGGCTTGGACTCTGGACAAAGCCCGTTTGCCGAACAATGTTCTGGAAATACGGGCCATCAGACTGTGCCATTAGGATCCAGTCGGACAAAGTCACAGGGGTGGCGTATGTCGACCATCAAGGGGGGACTCGGAGCTCAGCTGCGGCTTCCGAGGTCCCCCATACCCTGAAGTGGGCTAAAAGAAGCGTGCCAGCTCTGTCGGCCGTTTACATTCCGGGCATAGAACTGGCGGACTATTTGAGTCGCCAGACGTTGGACCAGGGAGAGTGGTCCTTGCACCCGGAGGTATTTCAACTCCTTTGCCACACAAACGGTGGGGCACGCCGGAGGTGGACCCGATGGCCTCTCGACTCAATCGCAAGTTGTCGAGATTTGTGGCCAGATCCAGGGATCCTTGGGCGGATGCCTCAGAGGCGTCAGTGGCCCATGGGGTCATTATCACCTGATATACGTTTATCCTCCGCGGCAGTTGCTCCCTCGCCTGCTGCGCAGGGTGGCGACCGAGGGAATTCCGGTGATCCTCATTGCTCCGGATTGACCTCGGCTTCACTGGTACGCCGATCTGGTACGCTTCGTCGCGGCCGTTCCCTGATGGTTGCCAATAAGGGAGGACTTTCTGTCTCAAAGTCATATATTTCATCCTGCCTTTACAGTCTCTGGCCTTGAAGGCAGGGCTATTAAAAGCCAGGTGTTGAGAGACCGAGGTCTCTCGGACTCGGTCTTTTCGTCCATATTAAAAAAAAGGGGGGAGGTTTGGGACTTTGAATGAAGCAACGCAGTCATCGGTGACGGGTCAAAGCATAGTAGGTTTATTGACCAAAATTTATTACAAACAACCAATAAATAATCGCACAATATAATTTCATAAATGTACAAAAGGGAACATGATTACATGACAGTGGAAGGGATCTGCCTACACAAACTGAGAACTTCCCATTGTATCAAAATTAAAAATGCTGATCATATAAAAAGATGCATGTAAAAACATGTTGGTGACTTGATCAGTATAGAACATTGCAATTACAAGGCTCTACGCGTTTCGTGAAGCATAGATATTCACTCATCAGGAGCAGCAATGTCAGTATCTAAAAAATACAAAAAAACAGTCATAACCTGGGAAATGGAACAAGCACCAAAGGAAGAAAAAAAGCCCATAGGGGCAAAACTCACATCCAACATGTGGAAATGCAACAAAGAGAGCTGGAAACTCCCCATGAAGGGGACATCCTTTCTGGGAGCTATGGCAGCGTGAGGCGTAGAGGGACCTCCACATGGCCGCACTAAGGCAGGAATAGATGATGGTCTCAGGTGTGTAATCATGGGTATTGACAGCATTGTCTTGAGAGACTTCTGAAAGGAGTATAAATGATAACCATTACCATTTAGGCCCAGTGATCTGTGAGTGGACAGAGCAATGGGACTGAGCAATAAATAGCTGAATATTACCTCATAATGGAACATATAAGAGACCGTGGTATAGTAGAAATGGTTGGACCTGCTGTGCAGAGTTCCAATATGCCAAATGTGCTGACCGCAGTGCGACCTATAAAGGCCCGTGCGCCAATGACCTGCCATCCGTCACGTTAGCGTGCCCATTGTGGGGAAGGCGCCAACATCAGGGCGATGAACCGCCCAGTGTTTGGCGCCAAAGGATAATCCCCACCGGCCGCAAATGGATTGCAACTAAACGGCGTTGCGGCGTCAAATGACGTCGTACATACGCCGTGTGCAGCGTGACGCCGATGCACAGCATGAAGGAAGCCATCCGCCCCAGGAAGGGGAGGTGAGTTCCCGTGGTGTGTCATCAAACTCCCGGAAATGGATGTGGGTCAAAGCCCAATAGTACCAGATCAAGGTGCACTATCATCACAGGAAGTGACGATTGTAAGTTAAGGTGGAAAGGTAAAAATGTGCTGGACAAAATTGAGGTGAATGTCCAAATCACAGGGTGACATAAAGATGAAAAAGTAAAAAATAACACTGATAAACGAAAGTAACAATTGTACCCAAATGTGAATTGGATATGCCAATTGGTAGTTTTGACCAAACACTGAGAAGACTGCGTGCCTCCATCCCTATACAGAGCGAAAAATGAAGGTTTGGGACTTTATATGAGGCAAGGACCAGGATTAGTCCATGCCTCCATCCCTATATACTAGAAAAAAGGGGGGAGGTTTGGGACTTTGAATGAAGCAACGCAGTCATCGGTGACGGGTCAAAGCATAGTAGGTTTATTGACCAAAATTTATTACAAACAACCAATAAATAATCGCACAATATAATTTCATAAATGTACAAAAGGGAACATGATTACATGACAGTGGAAGGGATCTGCCTACACAAACTGAGAACTTCCCATTGTATCAAAATTAAAAATGCTGATCATATAAAAAGATGCATGTAAAAACATGTTGGTGACTTGATCAGTATAGAACATTGCAATTACAAGGCTCTACGCGTTTCGTGAAGCATAGATATTCACTCATCAGGAGCAGCAATGTCAGTATCTAAAAAATACAAAAAAACAGTCATAACCTGGGAAATGGAACAAGCACCAAAGGAAGAAAAAAAGCCCATAGGGGCAAAACTCACATCCAACATGTGGAAATGCAACAAAGAGAGCTGGAAACTCCCCATGAAGGGGACATCCTTTCTGGGAGCTATGGCAGCGTGAGGCGTAGAGGGACCTCCACATGGCCGCACTAAGGCAGGAATAGATGATGGTCTCAGGTGTGTAATCATGGGTATTGACAGCATTGTCTTGAGAGACTTCTGAAAGGAGTATAAATGATAACCATTACCATTTAGGCCCAGTGATCTGTGAGTGGACAGAGCAATGGGACTGAGCAATAAATAGCTGAATATTACCTCATAATGGAACATATAAGAGACCGTGGTATAGTAGAAATGGTTGGACCTGCTGTGCAGAGTTCCAATATGCCAAATGTGCTGACCGCAGTGCGACCTATAAAGGCCCGTGCGCCAATGACCTGCCATCCGTCACGTTAGCGTGCCCATTGTGGGGAAGGCGCCAACATCAGGGCGATGAACCGCCCAGTGTTTGGCGCCAAAGGATAATCCCCACCGGCCGCAAATGGATTGCAACTAAACGGCGTTGCGGCGTCAAATGACGTCGTACATACGCCGTGTGCAGCGTGACGCCGATGCACAGCATGAAGGAAGCCATCCGCCCCAGGAAGGGGAGGTGAGTTCCCGTGGTGTGTCATCAAACTCCCGGAAATGGATGTGGGTCAAAGCCCAATAGTACCAGATCAAGGTGCACTATCATCACAGGAAGTGACGATTGTAAGTTAAGGTGGAAAGGTAAAAATGTGCTGGACAAAATTGAGGTGAATGTCCAAATCACAGGGTGACATAAAGATGAAAAAGTAAAAAATAACACTGATAAACGAAAGTAACAATTGTACCCAAATGTGAATTGGATATGCCAATTGGTAGTTTTGACCAAACACTGAGAAGACTGCGTGCCTCCATCCCTATACAGAGCGAAAAATGAAGGTTTGGGACTTTATATGAGGCAAGGACCAGGATTAGTCCATGCCTCCATCCCTATATACTAGAAAAAGTCCCAAACCTCCCCCCTTTTTTCTAGTATATAGGGATGGAGGCATATCCAATTCACATTTGGGTACAATTGTTACTTTCGTTTATCAGTGTTATTTTTTTCACTTCCTGTGATGATAGTGCACCTTGATCTGGTACTATTGGGCTTTGACCCACATCCATTTCCGGGAGTTTGATGACACACCACGGGAACTCACCTCCCCTTCCTGGGGCGGATGGCTTCCTTCATGCTGTGCATCGGCGTCACGCTGCACACGGCGTATGTACGACGTCATTTGACGCCGCAACGCCGTTTAGTTGCAATCCATTTGCGGCCGGTGGGGATTATCCTTTGGCGCCAAACACTGGGCGGTTCATCGCCCTGATGTTGGCGCCTTCCCCACAATGGGCACGCTAACGTGACGGATGGCAGGTCATTGGCGCACGGGCCTTTATAGGTCGCACTGCGGTCAGCACATTTGGCATATTGGAACTCTGCACAGCAGGTCCAACCATTTCTACTATACCACGGTCTCTTATATGTTCCATTATGAGGTAATATTCAGCTATTTATTGCTCAGTCCCATTGCTCTGTCCACTCACAGATCACTGGGCCTAAATGGTAATGGTTATCATTTATACTCCTTTCAGAAGTCTCTCAAGACAATGCTGTCAATACCCATGATTACACACCTGAGACCATCATCTATTCCTGCCTTAGTGCGGCCATGTGGAGGTCCCTCTACGCCTCACGCTGCCATAGCTCCCAGAAAGGATGTCCCCTTCATGGGGAGTTTCCAGCTCTCTTTGTTGCATTTCCACATGTTGGATGTGAGTTTTGCCCCTATGGGCTTTTTTTCTTCCTTTGGTGCTTGTTCCATTTCCCAGGTTATGACTGTTTTTTTGTATTTTTTAGATACTGACATTGCTGCTCCTGATGAGTGAATATCTATGCTTCACGAAACGCGTAGAGCCTTGTAATTGCAATGTTCTATACTGATCAAGTCACCAACATGTTTTTACATGCATCTTTTTATATGATCAGCATTTTTAATTTTGATACAATGGGAAGTTCTCAGTTTGTGTAGGCAGATCCCTTCCACTGTCATGTAATCATGTTCCCTTTTGTACATTTATGAAATTATATTGTGCGATTATTTATTGGTTGTTTGTAATAAATTTTGGTCAATAAACCTACTATGCTTTGACCCGTCACCGATGACTGCGTTGCTTCATTCAAAGTCCCAAACCTCCCCCCTTTTTTCTAGTATATAGGGATGGAGGCATGGACTAATCCTGGTCCTTGCCTCATATAAAGTCCCAAACCTTCATTTTTCGTTTCGTCCATATTAAGGACACGGAAGTCTTCCTCCAGAACTATCTCTGTACCTGGAAAGCTTACATCGCCATGTGCGAAGAGCTGGGCTGACATCCTCGGACGTATTCCGTCCCTAGAATCCTGCGTTTCCTACAGCATGGAGTGGCCCAAAGGCTCGCTTTGAGTATCATTAAGGGTCAGATTTCGGCCTTGGCCGTCTTCTTTCGGCGACCACTAGCGGGTCATTCCTTGGTTGGCACCCTTGTGCAGGGGGTTCCCCATGGGCTCCCTCCTGTCAAGTCTCCTCTCCCCCCGTGGGATCGGAATTGGTACTCTCGGTTCTCCAGGAACCTCCTTTTGAGAATATCAGGAATATTCCCCTCTTCACTTTGTCTCAGAGGGTGGCCCTTTTTAGTGGCGATCACTTCTGTTAGACGAGTATCTGAATTGGCGACCTTGTACTGCAAGTCGCCATATTTAGTCATCCATTAGGATAAGGCGGTGTTGCATCCGCGACTTTCTCTTTGTCAAGGGTGATCTCGTCTTTTCACCTAAATGAGGACATTGTCCTCCCATCCTAGTGTCCTCGCCCATCGCATCCCAGAGAGGGTGCGTGGCACACTTTGAATGTGGTACGAGCCTTGCGGGTGTGCCTGTCTGCTGCTTCTATTAGGAAGTCTACTCTCTGTTTGACTGTCTCTGGTCAGAAACAGGGCCAAGCGGCTTTGTCTGCCACCATTTTCTAGGTGGATCGGACAAACCGTCTTTCAAGCCTATGCTCTCATGGGGCGGGCGCCTCCCTTCCCGGTTACGGCGCATTCCACCAGGGCAATTGGTGCTTCCTGGGTTTTCCGACATCAAGCGTCGGTTGCACAAGTGTGCAAGGCGGCGACCTGGTCGTCTGTTCATACCTTTTCTAAGTTTTATAGGGTTGATGTGGCTGCATCTCCGGATGCTTCCTTCGGCCGCAAGGTGTTGCAGGCCGCTGTTTCAAGTGGCAACTCCTCCGTTGAGGAGCTCTGCCTTGTTTGGAGTGAAGTTTTTTGGTTTTTCCATTTATACTGCTCCCATCCCTCTTGACACTGCTTTGGGACGTCCCATGCGTTCAGTGATAAGAGCCGCCGTGTCGGTCCATGGATGATAAGAGAAAATAGGATTTTTGTATTCACCGTAAAATCCATTTCTCTGACATCCATGGACCGACACGGCACCCACCCTTCCTTTAAGTTTGTGCTGCTTTGTTACGAACTGAGGCCTGCTAGCTGCAGGTGGGAAGGTAATGTCCGGAGGGACCTCCCCCCTGGGCGGGGCTGTTCAGCTCTGGTTTGTTCTAGAATGTTTTAATATTTAACATTCTGCCTAGGTCTTCTCCTGCAAGCATGGACATATACCCACACGTTCAGTGATTAAGAGCCGCCGTGTCGGTCCATGGATGTCAGAGAAATGGATTTTACGGTGAGTACAAAAATCCTATTTTCTCTTATCATCCATGGACCGACACGGCGGTTCTTATCACTGAACGTATGGGATGTCCCAAAGCAGTGTCAAGAGGGATGGGAGCAGTATAAATCCTATTTTTTCATGGGGGGGGGGGGGGGGCATATATAAAAAATAAAATAATATAGCATATACAATTGTGACACAAGTCATATTGTAATTGAATGTTATTTTCAATCTGCAGCCATTGTCATTTTCTGTAAATGCAATGCAATATGGCTTGTGTGATTGGCTCACTGATTTTCCCAGAAGTCTACACTAAGATACAAGTCAGATTTTTGGCATCCCCTGCAACAAAAAATGTAATTTTTGGTAAGATATTCCCAATAGGAAATCACATCTAACCACTTAATCCCCGGACCATTTGGCTGGCCAAAGACCAGGCCACTTTTTGCGATTCGGCACTGCGTCGCTTTAACTGACAATTGCACGGTCGTGCGACGTGGCTCCCAAACAAAATTGACGTCCTTTTTTTCCCACAATAGAGCTTTCGTTTGGTGGTATTTGATCACCTCTGCGTTTTTATTTGTTTGCGCTATAAACAAAAATGGAGCGACAATTTTGAAAGAAATTCAATATTTTTAACTTTTTGCTATAATAAATATCCCCAAAAATATATATATATAAAAAAACATTGTTTTCCTCAGTTTAGGCTAATACGTATTCTTCTACATATTTTTGGGAAAATGAAATCGCAATAAGCGTATATTGATTGGTTTGCGCAAAAGTTATAGAGTCTACAAAATAGGGGGTAGTTTTATAGCATTTTTATTAATAATATTTTTTTACTAGTAATGGGGGCGATCAGCGATTTTTATCGTGACTGCGACATTATGGCGGACACATCGGACACTTTTGACACCATTTTGGGACCATTGTCATTTTTACAGCGATCAGTGCTATAAAAATGTACTGATTACTGTAAAAAATTACACTGGCAGTGAAGGGGTTAACCTGTAGGGGGCGCTGAAGGAGTTAAGTGTGTCCTAGGGAGTGATTCTAACTGTTAGGGGGCGTGGCTATGAGTGACATGTCACTGATCGCTGTTCCAGATGACAGGGAACAGACGATCAGTGACATGTCCCTAGGAAGAACGGGGAGATGTGTTTACACTGACATCTCCCCGTTCTTCAGCTCTGTGACCCGATCGCGGGACATCGAGTCCACGGGTCCCGCGGGCACGGTCACGGAGCTCGCGACAGGATCACAAACGTGCCCACATGGCGGCAAATTAAAGGGGACGTATATATACGCCCATTTGCCCAGCCGTTCCATTCTGTCGACATATAAGTTCGCGCGGCGGTCGGCAGGCGGCTAAGAGCCGGTTTACACGCAAACGATGCAGGAATCCTGTGAATTCCCTGCGGGTTCCCACATCGCAGTTCACACCTGCGGCAGTTTACACTGCCCTTTGCGAACTGCTGGGAGTGTCAATTAAAAGTTAATGACGCCCCCAAAGCAGATCGCATATCGCAGTGCGAACTGCAAATTTGGACAGGAATTGGATCGCCTGAGTGTGTACACCCATGAGATCGGATTCTGCTGCGGACCAAAAAATGGGTTCTGTGCGAGTTTGGTCCGAATGCAATACGAATTCAGCCATACTATCTGTATGGCTGAAATCGCATCGCACAGACATCGCATGTGATTTAAGTGCGGTGCGAATCACATCTGATCTCGGACATCGCACCAGTGGGAAGGGATGTAGACCCTGCAATTTTCCTCATTAGAGCCCTGATTCTGCAGCAGCTTTTTAATAATTATGAACTCGCTCAAACACAGGGATTTCTTCAGAATAACAAAAGGTAGGAATCTGCAACAAAGTTTGTTAAAATCCCTGCAATGTACATAGATCACTCAGAGGGGAATGGGGTAGTTTTTTCACCTTAATGCATCCTATGCATTAAGGTGAAAAAAACACCTCGCAGTCACCGACCCCCCCCCCCTGTTTTACTTACCTGAGCCCCTTCATCTCCTCGGCTCGTCCCCGCTGTCCTTCCTTCCATGGAGTCCCGGCTTTGATTGAATAGATTGATAGCAGGGCAGCCATTGGCTCCCGCTGCTGTCAATCAAATCCAATGATGCGGGAGTCGGGGGGGCAGGGCCGAGTCCTACATTCGGCGTCCATAGATGCCGAGTGTGACTCAGTAGCGCACCCGCAAGGTAACCCCCCCGGTGAGCTCTTCTAATGCAGGGAGGAGCCACAAAAGCTGCCGTGGGACCCCAGAAAAGGATGTTCGGGGCCACTCTGTGCAAAACGAGCTGCACAGTGGAGGTCAGTATGACATGTTTGTTATTTCTCTTATCGTCCATGGACCGACGCAGCTCTCATACTGATTACATGTGGGTATATGTCCCTGCTCGCAGGAGAAGACCTAGGCAGAATATTAGAGGTTAAAACATTCTAGAACAAGCCAGAGCTGAACAGCCCCGCCCAGGGGGGCGGTCCCTGCGGACATTACCCTCCCACCTGCAGCTAGCAGCCTCAGTTTTTTTCTGTCTAGCAGAAGGAGAAGACGTGGCTCTCAGGAGCCAGTCTCCTGGAAGATTTTACTTTTGATTTTTATTCCCTTGGGAATTTTATTATTTTATTTTTGAGACCTTCAATCAACTGTCGGCTGGGCAACAGGTTGGGTACACTAGTATCCTCGTAGTCTTCCCTGTCCGACCATCGAGCGTGCTGATCCTCACCTTGCGTGCGTGAGACTCAGTTCACGACATACCCCATGGCTCCAGGGGTGGCCGGGTTGCTTTCATGCTCCCGCGGTCCTCTCAAGATTGAACAGTACTTGACTGACTGTATCTCTCGCGGTGGACCGGGCCGACAGCTACGCAGTACGACTCTGTGATAGGTCTGTCTGAAACAAGCCAGTGGGTCCCTGAAAGGGACGGGTAAGTAGTCTCTCCTACTGCAGGTGAGTACATGCTGGCTGTGTTTCTGTGTGTGGGGGTTTCTTCCTGTCCCCCCCCCCTGTTATGCTGCTCTCTGCACCCTGTACTGGTGCTGTGCTGTGGGGTGCTTGGGGGTCACTCTGGCCTGGCTGGGCGCTCATGTCTGCAGTTTTTTCTGGTGTGTGAGGTGATTATTGCGTGCGCCATTGGCGCTGTTTGAGGTGGTTATTGCGTGCGCCATTGGCGCGCATTAGAGCTTTGAATTTTGCGCTCGGCGGCCATCTTGGCGTTCAGTGGCGCAGTTATAGCTGCGGCCATTTTCTTGTGGCCGCCGCGCATTTTTTTCTGGCCGCGGCGTGAATCCCCTCACAATCTCCTCACAGACTGAGCTGTCCTTAAGGGTTGGTGGGTCCTCCCGGGTATCCCCTCCTCAGCGTAGCCAGTGGGTGGACTGTATATTCACTGTATAGTGTATAAGGTCTCAGAGGGTGGCGTTTATGGAGTCTGATACACCTGCTCTCCACATTGCCTGGGGCAACTGGCAGTGCTGCACAGTTAAACATGTTCATATGTTTCCTGCACCTGCGGTCCTTATGGACCAGTTGTCAGCAGTCCTGGAATCATTCCTGTCAGAATGGAAGCGGTGTGCGAGCAAAAGGAGCTATAAGCCCCCCCCCCCCACAAAAATCTTTACTGAAGGAGTGCTCTGAGTCAGATATGGGCCTAGCTACTATGCTCAGGACCCTACCTCTGAATATTTAATGTTTATGAACAGGACATTCCCTTGTGAGGAAGACTCCAGTTCTGTGTCAGTGAATGACAGGGCGCTTGTAAGTGATCTCATTGATGATGTGAGAAACACTCTTAGGCTGGAATTGCTGTGACAAGCTTTTCTTTTACACAGTTTCCTCACTGTTTTCCTCACACGCTGCCTCAAGAGCAGCATGGATGAGGGAGGACTTTATTCATTTATGTCTTTAATCCCTGTGAACCTTCTGTGTGATACCTGAGGTAACATTTCCCGCCATTTCCTGGGGAATGATTTGAGCTCTGACAGACACACGGTCTGAGGATCAGAGGTTACCTGTTACCTGCATGCTGCTTCAGCAGCACAGTCAAGCAGGTTGGAATGATACAGAGAAGATTTATGCGCCTCTGCGCCATAATTTAAACTCATCCTATACCTCTACACTGCATACATTCACAGTGTATGTATGTGTTATTGGTCTCTGTGTCTGTGTGGCTGTCCCCACGTTCCAATGCTGTGTTTCAGTGCCATACATGATATAAACGTACAAAATATGTTTATGCACGACTCCAGATACATTCACAGTATATGTATGTATTATACTCTCTGGGTTGGCGGGGGCTCCGGTGTCCTCCCGCACTCTCATGGTATGTGCGCTTCGGCTCTCTGCACAGTATGGACATGTTCAATATGTTTATTGCACATATTATACATGTTTACAGTATGGGTATACTGTTTGCGTGGGGTTCCTCAGGGTACTCTGGTTTCCCCCCACGCTCCAATGGAAATGCACAGCATAAACATGTGCAATATGTTGATTCACATGCTATCATTCCTACATGGTATCTGTGTGCTGTCTGCGTGGAGTTCTTCCGAATGTTCCGGTTTCCTCCCACGCGCTGACGGTATGTGCGCCTTTGGCCTTCTGCACAGTTAAACATGTTCAATGTTTATCACGCATGCTATAATACCTACACGGTATGTGCAGGCAGTCTGTGTGGTTTTCCTCCGGGTACTCCGATTCCCTCCCACACTCCATTGGTATGGGCGCTTCGGCGCTATGCACAGTCTAAATTTGTGCGATTGGATATCCACATACTAACATACCTACCCGGTATGTCTTTGCAGTCTGCGTGGGTTTCCGCCCACGCTACATGACATGCATGCCTTTGGTGCAATACACGATGTAAACATACACATTATGTTTATACACTACACTAAATACATTCACAATAGTTGTAGGTATTGCATTCTCTGAGTATGCGTGGGGTACTTCGGTTCCTCCCACGCGCCAACGGTGTGCGCGCCTTCGGTGCTATGCACACATGAGCTTGTGCAAAAGGTTTAGCACACACACTATAATACCTACACGGTATGCGTATGCAGTCTGCGTGGGTTTCTGCCCATGCTACATGACATGCATGCCTTTGGTGCAATACACGGTGTAAACATACACATTATGTCTATACACTACACTAAATACATTTACAGTAGCTGTAGGTATTGCATTCTCTGAGTATGCGTGGGGTACTTCGGTTCTTCCCACGCGCCAACAGTGTGCGCGCCTTCGGTGCTATGCACACATGGGCTTGTGCAAAATGTTTAGCACACATACTATAATACCATACACGGTATGCGTATGCAGTCTGCATGGGTTTCATCCGGGTGCTCAGGTTTCTCCCCTGCGTTCCAATGGTGTGCGTATTCTCAGTGCTAGGCACAGTATAAACATGTGCAATTTGTTTATTCGCAGGCTAACATACCTACACGGTTGTGTACGCAATCTGCGTGGCTGGTTTACGTCCAGGCCCAGATTATGTGCGCGCCTTCGTCGCTGGCACAGTATATACGCGTTTAATAGGTTTATCCACAAATACTAAACTACATACGCCGTATGTGGTGGTATTATGCTCTTTGTGGCTGGGTGGGTTTCCTCCCACACTCTCCATTTGTGCGTTTGACGCAATACATAGTATAAACTATGTGTTTGCACAATCAGCACCTATCCATGGGTAGCTGCTGGATGGAGCATTGTCACAAGGATCCCTGGTTTCAGGGGTATCACTTTCCACCTGCTTTCAGTGGTGATCAGAAGCGCTGGCTTGGACTGTGTTCGCCAGGCTGGGGTTGGCGTTGCGCCCGTTAGTGGCTGCGTCTCTGGTATTTTTTGTAGCTCAATGACTGGGCAAAATCCTCTGCTTCATCCATCAGTCGTCTAGCAAGTGCACTACAACTGCTTTAGCCTTTAGGGTCTCTGTGCCAGGGGTGGGTTTGCGCCACCTGTGGAGGCTGAGGTACTAGTCCTCTGACCGAGTTTCTAGGGAAGTTCCGTCAAGTTGCCTTTATTGGCCAACATTTGAGGCACCCTGTACACTGGGGCCTCCCTTCTCTGATACATTGCAGAGTCTCTTTGGGATTTTCATACATCTTGCTGCAAGACGGTCCTGTCGGCCGTGTGCATTGCAGACGAAGGGTCCTTGCATCTGGAGGTGTTTCCACCTTCTTTACCGGAGGTGGGGCGCCGGAAGTGGACCTTGTGGCCTCTCGACTCACTCGCAAGGTGGCAAGATCGTGGTCAGGTCCAGGGACCCCTGGGCGGAGGCGTTAGACGCGTTGGAAGCCCGTGGGGGCAGTATATATGCTTACCCTCTGCTACTGTTGTTGCCTCGCTGGCTTCGCAGAGCATACTTCATCCTGCTTTACAGTCCTTGGCTTTAATGGCATGGCTGTTTAAAGCCAGGTGCTAAAGGACCGAGTTCTCTCGTATTCCGTCATCTCTTCTATGTTGTTGACATGGGAATCTTCCTCCAGAAAGATATCTCACCGTACCTGGAAGGCTTACATCGCTATGTGCGAGGAACTTGAGTGGCATCCTCGGATGTATTCCGTTCCCAGGATTTTGCTGTTGTTACAGCGTGGTGTGACCCAAAAGCTGGCCTTGCATACCTTTTTTGAGGGTCGGATTTCGGCCCGGGCTGTCTTTTTCAACGACCGCTACCGGGCCATTCCTTGATTGGCACCTTTTTGTGCAGGGATTCACCATGTGATCCCCCCTGTCAAGCCTCCTCTCCCTACTTGGGATCTGATTTTGATGCATCTCGGTTCTCCAAGAACATCCCTTTGAGAATATCAGAGAGATTCCTCTCTTGACCTTGTCCCGGAAGTTGGCCTTAGTGGCCATTGCTTCGGTTAGACGGGTGTCTGAGTTGGCGGCCTTGTCTGGCAAGTCGCCTTACTTGGTCCTCCATAAGGATATGTTGGTGTTGCGCCCATGACCATCCTTCTTTTCTAAGGATGGTCTTGGCCTTTCGCCTTAAGAAGGACATTGTTCTTCCGTCCTTGTGTCCTCACCCATCGCATCCCTGAGAGTTTGCACTTCATACATTAAGATGGGTACAAGCCTTACGAGTGTACCTGTCTGCTACTGTTTCCATTTGGAAATCTGTGTCTGGTCCAAAACAGGGCCGAGCGGTGTCGTCTGCCACCGTCTTTAGGTGGATCAGGCAGACCGTCATACAGGCCTATGCCCTTAAGGGGCGGGCGCCTCCCTTTCCGGTTGCGGCGCATTCCACCAAGGCAATTGGTGCTTCCTGGGCCTTCCGACATCAAGCGTCGGTTGCACAAGTGTGCAAGGCGACGACCTGGTCGTCTGTTCATACCTTTTCAAAGTTCTACAAGGTTGATGTGGCTGCATCTTCGGATGCTTCCTTCGGCCGCATAGTGTTGCGGGCCGCTGTCTAATGTTGCAACTCCTCCGTTGAGGGGCTCTGCTGGTTTGGAGTGAAGTTTTGGTTGTTCCTTACTTTTTTTGCTCCCACCCTTTTCTTATATTGCTTTGGGACGTCCCACATGTAATCAGTATGAGAGCTGCGTCGGTCCATGGACGATAAGAGAAAATAGGATTTTTGTACTCACCGTGAAATCCGTTTCTCTGACGTCCATGGACCGACGCAGCACCCACCCTTCCTTTTAAGTTTGTACTACTTTCTTACGAACTGAGGCTGCTAGCTGCAGATGGGAGGGTAATGTCCGGAGGGACCGCCCCCCTTGGCAGGGCTGTTCAGCTCTGGCTTGTTCTAGAATGTTTTAACCTCTAACATTCTGCCTAGGTCTTCTCCTGCGAGCAGGGACATATACCCACATGTAATCAGTATGAGAGCTGCGTCGGTCCATGGACGTCAGAGAAATGGATTTTACGGTGAGTACAAAAATCCTATTTTTTATTTATTTTTTTAAACAAAGCTTTAGTATCACTTTAATCTTTAATGTGACTTTATAACTTGACCCACTAGTGTACTTGGTGACATTTTGCTTTTTGTTGCCTCGCACAAAGTATCACATTTGAAAAAAGGAAACAAAGTTAAAATGAAAGCGATAGTTTTGTATTGGTCTTGAGATTTCTGCCTTGCAGTTCCAGGTGAGCCCAAGAAAGATGATGCTGAGCATTTTTTTTAAACAGTGTTTTTATATCTTGGAAGTGTCCACCAAAGAGTTTTATTATCTAGGTGTAAAGAAAAATATCTACATAAGTAATTGCAAACAGGTGGTCCATTAATAGAAGAGAAATGTTTCCCGGTGGGCCGATGGCTCATTAGGCCGTTTTAAATTTTTTTATTTTATTTTTATTAATTTTTTGTGGGCTGTTTTTTTATGCAGTTCGGCGGCAGCGGGAGCGTGGCAGCAAACAGCGGCCCACAATTTTATTTTATTTTATTTGTGGGCCGTTCTTTTATGCAGTTTGGTGGCAGTAAACAGCAGCGGGGATTCGGGGACGGTGGCCAGCGAGGAGGGCAGTTGGAAGTAAAAGTCGAGGAGGGAGAAGAGCTCCACCCCCACCCTGACCACCGAAGAGGCGAACAGGAGCGAGCGCGGCCACCCCGGCGCTCCCAGAACCTCGATTCCTCCACCTCCTCTCTGCTCCAGGAACCATGCGGCCTGGGCCGGAGGGCAGGCTGACTGGGAGCCCGGAGGAAGAGAACATGCACCGCTGTAAGGAGCAGAGCAGCGAGAGCACCCCCCGGATCAAGAGGGAGACTCGGCGCTGCCGCTGCTGCCCATCAGGTACCCGGCATCCTACACAAACATGCCAGAACACTGAGACAGCGGGGAGGTGAGCAGAGGAGGGGCTGCAGAAAGGGACAGTGCTATGTGGTCTGTCTCAGCCTTCCGCTCTGTCTCTCAGCCCTCCCCTCTGTCTCTCAGCCCTCCCCTCTGTCTCTCAGCCCTCCCCTCTGTCTCTCAGCCCTCCCCTCTGTCTCTCAGGCCTCCCCTCTGTCTCTCAGGCCTCCCCTCTGTCTCTCAGGCCTCCCCTCTGTCTCTCAGGCCTCCCCTCTGTCTCTCAGTCCCCCCTCTGTCTCTCAGTCCCCCCTCTGTCTCTCAGTCCCCCCCTCTGTCTCTCAGTCCCCGTGTCTCTCAGTCCCCGTGTCTCTCAGTCCCCGTGTCTCTCAGACCCCCCCTCCTGTTTCTCAGACCCCTCCTGTTTCTCAGACCCCTCCTGTCTCTCAGACCCCCTCTCTGTCTCTCAGACCCCCTCTCTGTCTCTCAGACCCCCTCTCTGTCTCTCAGACCCCCTCTCTGTCTCTCAGACCCCTCCTGTCTCTCAGACCCCCTCTCTGTCTCTCAGTCCCCGTGTCTCTCAGTCCCCCCTCTTTCAGCCCCCTCCTCTGTCTCTCAGCCCCCCCCTCTGTCTCTCAGCTCCCCCCCTCTGTCTCTCAGCTCCCCCCCTCTGTCTCTCAGCTCCCTCCTTCTGTCTCTCAGCTCCCTCCTTCTGTCTCCCAGCTCCCTCCTCTGTCTCTCAGCTCACCCCCTGTCTTTCAGCCTCCCTCTGTCTCTCAGCTCACCCCTCTGTTTCTCAGCTCTCCCCCTCTGTTTCTCAGCTCTCCCCCTCTGTCTCTCAGCACGCCCCCCCTCTGTCTCTCAGCACGCCCCCCCCTATGTCTCTCAGCACGCCCCCCCTCTGTCTCTCAGCACGCCCCCCCTCTGTCTCTCAGCACGCCCTCCCCTCTGTCTCTCAGCACGCCCTCCCCTCTGTCTCTCAGCACGCCCCCCCTCTGTCTCTCAGCACCCCCCCTCTGTCTCTCAGCTCCCCACCTCTGTCTCTCTGCCCTCTCCTCTGTCTCATTCACTCCCTGACTCTTAGGCTGCTTTCACACTGGGGAGGGCATTGACGGTAAAACACTGCTAGTTTTAGCAGCACTTTACTGTTGTTTTAGCTGCGCTATTCGGCTTCTAACAGGCGCTTTTAACCCCCGCTAGCAGCCAAATTAAAGGTTAAATGTGCCCGTGTAGCGCTGCTGCCGAAGTGCTTTGCAGGCTCTTCAGCAGTGGTGGCCATTTCTTTCAATGGGCACAAGCGGTGTGTACATCGCTCCTCCACCGCCCCAAAGATGCTGTTTGGAGGACTTTTTTTAACGCCCTGGCAGCGCCCCAGTGTGAAAGCACTCAGACTTTCACACTGGGACTGCAGCGGAGGCATTTTTCAGGCGTTTTACAGGCGATATTTTTAGCCCAAAAGCGCCTGAAAAACGCCTCAGCGTGAAAGGGGTCCTACACTCACCCTCTCTTTTACACTCACCCCCTCTCTTTTACACTCACTCCCTCTCTCTTACACTCACTCCCTCTCTCTTACACTCACCTCCCTCTCTCACCCACACCCACTCGCCCCCTTTCCCTCAACCCTCCCTCCCTCTCTCTCTCTCTCTCATTCACCTCTCTCTCACCCTCTCATGATATACAATAATGGATGTAGGGGCCTTTTGGGGGGGTGGGGGGCAGCATTTTATTGAATTAAAGGGGGCCGGTCTGGATGAAGTCCAGGGCCAAATTTTTGTCCCAGTCCAGCCCTGCTCTCTGCACGCTGCAGGACATCCATGGACTTACCCCCAAACTCTGCTGGCAGTGCTTTATAAATGTGCTATAGGAAGCTTTATTTAAAAATAAATAATTTGGCTGCAGTTTTAAATGGGCCCCTGGGTGACTAACCTGGCCATGAGATCATATCTGACTAGCTTTTCCTTTTATTATTTTATCCTATTTCCTATTATTATTGTTTTGTAGGATTGATGATGAACCTCCAGGTTTATCACTGCTTCCAGATCATATACTGCAAGTGCTCAGGCTCCAGCTGCTGTATTGTGTGCAGAAGACCGCTGATGGGCTGGAAGAGGAACAGCAGACACTTTCACTTTTGCTCGTCAAATTCTTCATAATCATTTGCAGGTAGATATGTTTAAAATCTTTTTGCAAATTATGTTGTTGCAGTCTTTTGATTCAATAATTTTTTTTCCCTGCATACTACTAGGAATACAATAGGGTAATTTTGAGTCAGATGGATTGTGTTCTTGTCGGTCCCATAATGGATTTGCCATAAGAATGCAGTCCATAGAGGGTACCCAGAAAGATCAGCCCATTGAAAAGGGTTATGGCTATCAGTGTAGGACCAGTAAGTTTTTGGTGTAATGTCCCCTGCTCAAGTTACAATAATGCCCTAGTAAGAAATCAAACTATACCTTATGCCACTCAAGATTTAAAAAAATGTGTAGCATTCCACATCTGTTTGATGACTTAATATTGTTCTGAGACAGGGGGTACAGTACATTTGCTTTAAAAGAAAACAATCCTTTACAATTAAAGCGGAGTTCCACCCAAAAGTGGAACTTCCGCTTTAAGGCTTCCTCCCCGACTCCTGTTTGTGAAAGGGAGATTTTGGGGAGGGGGGCAGGTACCCAAATTTGACAATTACCTGCTCCCACTTCCGCTCTGGTCACCTAGGCGAACGGAAGCAGACGCTCTTGCTCCCGAAGTCTTCTGGGACATATGACAGGTCCTAGAAGACTTTAGGGGCTAATCACAGACCGCAGCGCCACTCGCGCATGCCCAGACTTTGAAGCCGCAAGCTGTCACAGCCGGGTGCCCATAGTAGAGATGAAAGCACCACAAGGGAGGACACGGGAGAACACGGCTACGGTGAGTACACCGCTGGACCGTGGGTCAGGTAAGTGGCTGTTTAATAAAAGTCAGCAGCTACATTTTGTAGCATCTAACTTTTAGTGAACAAATGACTGGACTTCTGCTTTAAGTTATTTTTTTTGTAAATTTAAAGCTCTAGTTTATACTCTGATGGGATATCAGCCATAATATTCAAGAGTATGTTTTCATTATCACTCTTCAATGTTCAAAATTAGAAATTTTATAAAGCATTAAATGAAAGTTAACTCAATTGAATATTTGAAATTAGAAATTTTATGAAGGATCAAATAGTCCAACAAATAAACTATATAACAGACAAACACTGACCTATGTGTAGCAGGCAAGCAGTGTGGTATTTTCTATTTAAAATTCACCTAAAGCCAAAACTTTTATTTTACATTTTGGATAGAGAAGAGATTTATTAAAATCCCCCTTTTTTTGTACATCTGTGTCCCATTAATAAGGTGATTTGCCTGTACTTCCTTACTTGCAGACGCAACAAGAAGTGAGAAAAATTTTCCCTGCCCGCATCGGTTACAGAGGATGGCTAAATATGTTGCAGGTTGAGCTCCCTGTACCCAAGGACCTTTTTGGCCAGCTTTATGCCCTGTACAAACGATCGGATTTCCAATGGAATAAAATCCGATGGATTTTTCCATCGGAAATCCGATGAAGCGGACTTCCATCAGTCTTGCCTACACACCATCGGTCAAAAATCCGACCGTCCCAAACGCTGTGACGTAAAACACTCCGAAGAGCCGAGAAAAATGAAGTTCAATGCTTCTGAGCATGCGTCGACTTGATTCTGAGCATGCGTGGGTTTTTTCTCCGATGGAGTTCCCCACAGGCGATCGGAATTTGCTATCGTTTTTTTTTCCATCGGTAAAATTTAAAACATGTTCTATTTTTTTATACCGATGGAAAAAAGACTGATGGGGCCCACACACGATTGGTTTGTCCGATGAAAAAAGTCCATCGGTCTTTTTTCATCAGAAAAACCGATCGTGTGTACGCGGCATTAGACCTGGTACACATTGATATCTAAAGGGTCATATCTCACAAAGGAAGAATTATTATATTACTCTGCATGCACTGCTGGCAGGGTTGACTGAGTATTGAATCGAGTCTTGATGCCCCAGTGGCGCGTTGAAGGATGGGCAGATATTTTCCCTCCTATCTGTCTTAGGGAGGGATTTGCTCTTCTGAACGCAATCTAAAATCAGTCGAATTTTGTTAAAAAAAAAATTAGTTTTAAGAAAGTTTCTTTGATTTTCTAAACGTTAGTAGAGTCAAATGGATGTTTGTTTTTGACCGTAGTGATGAAAAAATGGATTTTAGAATTATTGTAATTTCCCAATGTTAAAAACACAAAAACACAATTTTGAAGTAGTTCAAACAACTTTCATCCATTCTTTAAATATACAAAGAATTTTCATATAAACATTAATTTGAGAATCTATTAATGTTCAGCCAACTTAAAGTGGAATTCCAGCCTCAACCTAACTAGTATTAAAAATGTTCCCTCCTCCTCCTAACACCTAGGCTGTGTGTAAAAAAAAAAAAAAAAAAAAAAAAAAAGTATTTACAGTAAAACCTTGGTTTGAGAGCGTTTTGCAAGACAAGCAAAATGTTTTAATAAATTTTGCCTTGATATACAAGCGATGTCTTGATATAAGAGTAGTGTCATGCTACAACTGAGAATAAAAGAGAAAAGAGGAGCCTCTAAATGTAGCAATATGGTTACATGTAATTAAGGTACAACATTTAGCAACTTATTGCAACACTTAGATGTGCCTCTCTTCTCTTTTATACCCTGTAAAAAAAATGCTTTGATATACAACTGCTTTGGATTACAAGCATGTTTCTGCAACGAATTATGCTTGCAAACCAAGGTTTTACTGTACTTGCCTATTCTCAGCCCGCTCTGGTCCGGTCACGTAATCCAATGTGCCAGCCGGCAGCAGCTGCAGGGGACAGGAGAGAGTGCTTGTCAATGGCTGGGAATGCTTGGGAGCATTGATGTCACCCATGGGCTACCATGTCTCAGCCATTGTCCTCGCACCCTCCACTGCCCTGCAGCTGCTGCACAGGGGGGTCAGATCACGTAACCAGACTGAAGCTGGCTGGAAATAGGTAAGTATATACATCTTTTTTTTTTTTTTTTTTTTTTTTTACACAGGCTAGTCAGCCTAGGTTTTAGGAGGGCGGAGGGGACATTTTTAAGAATAGTTAGGTTTAGGCTGGAATTCTACTTTAAGCAAACTTCTGAAACTAAATTCCATATTGCTGTAAACTTTGGTCTTTCTATTTGTGGACATGGATGGTAAATAACAAGAAATCCTTCCAATATCATTTTTTTCTTTTCTCAGAAATCTTTCCAACGTAGAGGAGATCGGATGCTGCTCATACATTAACCATGTTATCACAATGACAACACTTTATGTCCAACAGGTAATGTTTTTTCCCCTTTAACCAATATGATTATTTTCCATTCCTTAAGCAATGGTGATTATTTAAAATTTCATATACATGCTATGAAGATTGTTTAGTAATGGTGGAGCAGAGTAAAGTTGCCCATATCATCTGAATTGATATTTATTAGTATTAAAGTATAACTAAAGGCAGAATTTTTTTTTCCCGTTTTGGATAGAGGGGAGAGGGATTAGAACACCTGTTAGTTTTTATTACTGGCCATGCCCCCCGTTAAGGAGACTTCACCCTCTCTATTTGTCCTTGTTTACCACGATCATTGAAAGTCAAAGTAAAAGATAATCCCACATTTTGGGTTATCCCCAGAAAAGTAATAGAGGAGAAATCTTCCAATGAGGACACTAGTTCTGGTGGCCTGGGGGCCCCCAAGGGATTCCCTTAATTTTCAGGGATTTTCTCTCACTTCCTGATTTGGCTATGAGACAAGAAGTGAAGGGAAATCTCCAAAATAGGATATAAATGGCAAAAAAATTATCTGAACCTCCCTTGCGCTATCCAAAATGGAAAAAAAAGTTTCTTTATCGTACATCATGGGACACAGAGTTAGGCTATTACTTACTGGGTTATACGCCATCTTCTGGTGAATGGAAACTGGTAGACAGTCTTAGACAGGAAGTCCGCCCCTATATAACCCCTCCCATACAGGAAGTACTTCAGTTTTTTACTTGCTAGGTGGATGGGCACGTTTTTGTTGAGCTCTCTAGAGCTCCAGGTCTTCAGTCCCAAAACGTTTCTTATAATGAATCAAGGGATTGACCGATCGGATTCATTTGAAGAAAAGCTTATATGCCTAAATAAATGGTACCCGAGCCTCGTAAAGAAGACACAAGGATCCTGCAAGGTTTTTCCTGTAATGCGACCTTCGAGCGCTGGACCCTGCGTAGTGGAATCCTGGACACGACAGAGCTAAGGCATTCCTGCAGGGTGCTGTAAATGTCCAAGGGACAAGCTGTAAATACCCAGTCCTTGAAGGTCCTCAAATGACGGAACCCGCCATAATGGGTGAAGATTGGGCTCTTAGTTTCTAAGGCTGTCCTGCTCCTGGATGGGCAAGTTAAACCCCCTTATTTACTTATTGTGGGGTGCCCCAGGGATTGTAACAATCTGTCAAACTAGTTAGAGGCTGGACACCTGTGTGCGGTGACCACAGGAAATCTTGGTGCTTGGGTACCTGGATGACCTCCTGCTCAGAGATCACTCACTACAGGCTCTAAAACAGAGCATAGCCTGCACAGTAAGCCTGGGCTGTGTCATAAATACTGAAAAGTCAGCCTTGAGACCAGCTCAAGTCTGAAGTATTTAGGCCTGATCCTAGATACGGTCCAGGCAAGGGTATTTTTGCCACCCGTAAGGATTTGTGCCCTGAAGATTCAGGTGCGTCAGATAAGGGGCACCAGGCAACCCTCCATTTGGCTCTGTATTCTTCTGTATTCTTCTGTAGTCTTCTGGGAAGGATGGTGTTCTCCTTCGAGTCAGTACCCTATGCCCAGTTCCATTCCAGGCCTATACAACAGGACATCTTGTCGACTTGGAACAGGAGAGGGCAAGCCTTGGATTACCCCATGTTCTTATCTCATTGGGCACGCTTAAGCCTAAGCTGGTGGTTGCAGGATCAGAACCTGCGAAAGGGGAAGATCCTTCCTCCTGGTGTCTTGGAGAGTACTGACCACAGACGCCAGTCTCTTGGGCTGGGGAGCGACCCTAGAGGGGCTCACAGCTCAAGAGTGAGGCTCATGGGCAGAGCAGAGCCTGCCCATCAAAATCCTGGAGTTGCAGGCAGTAAGTCTGGCCCTACGGTCCTAGACGGTGGAGCTTCAAGACTGCCCTATCAGTATTCAGTCCAACAATGCCACTGCGGTGGCCTATATAAACCGCCAGGGCAGTACCAGGAGTAGTTCAGCTCAGGAAGAGGTGAACCACATATTACCCTGGGCAGAGGGACATGTGAAGGTTCCATCGGTGATCCCTATCCTGGGGGTAGATAACTGGAGGGCAGATTATTTCAGCCGCCACCAGATCTGCCTCGGGGAATGGTCCCTACACCCAAAGCTGTTCCAGGAAAATAGCCAGCGCTGGTGATGGCTAGATGTCTATCTGTTGGCATCCAGGTTCAACAACAAGCTACATCAGTTTGTACCCTGAACAAGGGATCCCCTGGAAATCGGAGCAGATGTTCTGGAAGTTCCATGGAGCCAGTACTCTCTGGTTTTTGTTTTCCCCCTGATCCCTCTCCTTCCACATTTGTTGTGCAGGATTCGGAGAGAGGGGGTTCCAGTAATTCTGGTGGCACCAACCTGGCCCAGAAGGCCCTGGTTCCCGGAGATTGTGAGATTGGCAATAGACGGGCCATGGACGCTTCTGCGCCGCCCCGATCTACTGTCTCAAGGTCCTATATTCCACCCCAATTTACAGTCTCCAAATTTGACGACATGGCTATTGAAGCCTGAAGCCAGGGTGCTGAAGGATCATGGCATCTCAGGACTGGTGGGGTCTACCCTAGTGGATGCTAGGAAAGCGGTCACTAGGAAGTATTATCATAAGGTCTGGAAGACTTCTATTGCTTGGTGTGAAGCCAGAAAATGGCATCCTCGGAAATACGTGATTGGGAGAATTCTCTCTTTACTACAGTCGGCTGTGGAAATCAGATTGGCTTTGAGTACAACCAGAGGTCAGATTTCTGCCCTGTCAGTATTCTTCAAAAGACCTTTAGCCTCCCATTCGCTAGTCCAAACCTTTATGCAGGGGCAACTCATTTGCTTCCCCCCATTAGGTCACCTATGTGTCCTTGGGACTTAAATTTGACGCTGTCTGTGTTACAGAAACAACCATTTGAGCCTATCAAGGAAATTCCATTAGTCTTGCTGTCACGCAAGCTAGCCTTCCTGATGCCCATCACCTCAGCTAGAGGGGTGTCAGAATTGGCGGCCCTTTCATGTAGGGAACCATACCCAAGTCTACACCATGACAAGGTGGTGTTGCGACCTATTCCATCCTTCTTGCCAAAGGTGGTGTCAGCCTTTCATTTAAATCAGGACATTGTTTTGCCGCTTTTTTTCTCTCAGCTTTTTTTCTCTCAGCCTCATTCGGCGGGAAGAGAGACCACTGCATTCCTTGGATGTCGTCTGGGCAGTTAGTTTAGTTGTCTAGATCTGCAGAGATCCAAGAATCAGTGTCATAAACAGGTGTGACCAGAACCGTGTGGACTGCAACAGAGGAAACCAAATGTATGTAAAGTGAATATTTAAGTTTATTAAGATTAGTGATATAAATACACAACACCTCCAATACTAAACAGTGACCCACAAATAACAAATAACTATCATATATACTCGAGTATAAGCCGAGTTTTTCAGCACTTTTTTGTGTGCTGAAAATGCCCCCTCAGCTTATACTCGTCACCTTTTTGCGCCTGATCTTCCGGAATTTGGGGACCCGGTACTGGCCGGCCGTAGATCCCCTGGACCCCAAACTTGGCACACATGTAGCCCAATTTCTTCTCTATAAGTGTGCAAAGTTTTTTGTCTGGGGGACCTACGGCCGGGGAGCACCGATTTTTTTTTCAAAGCCGGGCACCCCTTCCATAAACTCTCATGTTAAACGTCAGTGTAGTCATGGGCACAGTGAGGCATGGACACAGTGAGGCATGGACACAGTGAGGCAAAGTGAGGCACAGTGAGGCATGCAGATGGACACCCTAGGCTTATACTCGAGTAGTTTATAGGAAATAGGGAAAATAAAGGGAAAAAGGAACTGGGCTGGGGGGGGGGAAGGGAAGTGTTGGGAAAATTCCCAGCTAAGGTTAAATGGAGATTCAGCTACCATTCTAATGGGTAATAATGAAAAAAGACTTTATTGGTTGGATGCTACAAAAATAGAGAGTACACATTTCATCCTATCTAAATGACCTAGGTCATAGAGGAGAAAGGAGTTTCTCCCGTGGCTACACAATAATATATTAAAACTTTACATAATACATATACACCGTGCACTGTAAGAAAACAATTATCTAAAAAAGATGGCAGAGAGGACTATTGCCCCCCACTTAACCTATCTAAGCTCTCTAAGAGCTGTTAACATCATATGCCCGGGCATAAATTTATGACAGAACCTGGAAAACCTGCTAGATGTATAGAAGAGAACCAAGAAGGATGTATGCGGAACTAATATTAGAAAAATCCTAGATGAGATGTCAGCATGACAGTTCCTAAATCATCATGGAAATCATATACTCGAGTAGGGCTGGGAAAAAAATCGATTTTTATCTTGAATCGAGTTTTGAGTTAAAATCGATTCAGATTTGAAGAAAATCGTTTTTTTTTTTTGATTTTTCAAAAAAAAACTTTTTTTTTTTTTTTTTTAATATATATATTTTTTTTCCTTCAAAGTTTCCGTAGCAGGGCTGCAGTGGGCGTATCCGGAATGGCACTGGGTGGCGTTACCCCAATTACATCTACTCGCCGCAGCCGCCACGAGTAGATGTAATGTAACACTAACTAACCGCAAGCCGCCGTCTGCCTACCTGATCAGCGTGTCATGCAGACAGACGGCAGCCATTGCAGTGTTCAAAAGCCGCGCCTCCCGAGTCCTCGTCGTCTGTGATAGGCGGAACACTCAATTTCACAGCAGGCAGTGTTCAGCCTATCACGGACATCCTCTCATCCTCGTCTGTGTTATGAGGATGAGCGGATGTCCGTGATAGGCGGAACACTGAATGCTGGGAAATTGAGTGTTCCGCCTATCTTAGACGAGGAGGAGGCGCGGCTTTTGAATACTGGAATGGCCGCCGGTGTAGCAGTAAAATCCGTATCCCATGAAAATCTGCATCAGGTACGGGCACAGTGATTGAGGCATTGGGCACAGTGAGGCATTGGGCACAGTGAGACACGGGCACAGTGAAGAATGGGCACAGTGAGGCACGGGCACAGTGAGGCACAGGCACAGTTCAATTCAACCAAGAGTAACCTCAAGATTTTTTGTTTTATTAGCTAAATCCAAATACAGTATTAATAATTTGGATGTTTAACAATCTTTGTTGCACACTGACTTTGCAGTTAGAGAAAGGGTTTGCCTTTGCAATTTTCTTTGTTGATGCACTTTAATTAATATAATAAAAAAAAATCGAATCGTAAATCGAGTTTTTTATAAAAAAATCGCAGATTTTTTTGGGGGGGAAAATCGGCCAGCCCTATACTCGAGTCAATACGTTTTCACAGTTTTTTGTGGTAAAATTAGGTGCCTCTGCTTATATTCGGGTCGGCTTATACTCGAGTATATACAGTATATACGGTAAATGGGGAATACCGGAATCATAAATGTAGCCAGGCCAGGGTCATACACAGGAGATCAGCAGATGGGGGCAAGGAACAAGACAGGACAGGGAGAAGGTGGACGGAATCAGGCTGTAAGGCAGGGATGCAGAATAACAGGGTAACAGGAGGGACAGAATCAGGCTCAGGTACACAGGTAACAGGATCAGGATCAGATTCACAAGATAACAGATTCTGGTCAGGGCGCAAGGAAGATACCAAGGCAAGCATGTGAATGCTTGCTGGGTATTTATAAATACACCTGTATTTAGCCTCAGGTGACGCCTGATCGCAGGAGGTGATGTCTGCTCCATACTACCAGGAGACACCCGCTGGTGGACATTGGTACTGCGACCCTAAGATCTAACAGTGCCACCAGCAGGTGATAACTTTCATGACAGCTCCCGACTGTTAGGAGACAACTGCTGGTGGACACCAGTACTGCGATCCACAGGACCGACAGCGCCACCAAAACCTTTCCTGACAATCAGACTCCTTTTTTGTTTTATCAGAAAGACCCAAGAAGGGGCAGGCAGCTTCCAAAGCTTCCATTGCCAATTGGGTCCGCCAGTTGGTCATTCAGGCCTATGGTCTGAAACGTAAAGCTTCTCCCTTCAGGGTGAGAGCTCATTCTACCAGGGGTGTAGGAACCTCCTGGGCTTTTCGCCATAAGGTATCTCTGGCTCAGATTTGTAAGGCTGCTACCTGGTCTTCAGTGCATAGGTTCACAAGATTTTATCAGGTAGATGTTAGAGCAGCCGAAGATTCGGCCGTAGTGTACTACAGGCTGTTGTTTAAAGACTGACGGCTATTTTTGTTCGGCAGGGTGTCTCCCTCCCCTCAAGGCTATTGCTCTGGGACGTCCCAGTAAGTAATGAATAATAGCCTAACTCTGTGTCCCGTGATGTACGATAAAGAAAATAGGATTTTCTCTTATCATCCATGGACTGACACGGTGTCTCTTTACACTTTACACATGGGTTATGTCCCTGCTTGCAGGAGAAGACCTAGGCAGAATGTGAGATGTTATACATACATTCTAAAAGCCAGAGCTGAACAGCCCCACCCAGGGGGCGGTCCCTCCGGACATAACCCTCCCACTACAGTCAGCAGACTTCAGTTTTTTTCTGCCTAGCAGAAGGAGAAGACGTGGCTCTCTCAGGAGCCAGTCTCCTGACCTATTTTTATTCCTTTTCTGGAATTCTTTTTTATTTTATTTTTGAGAATCTTCTATCAACTGTCGGCTGGGCAACAGGTTGGGTACAAGATATCCTCGTAGTTTTCCCTGTCCGACCATTGAGCGTGCTGATCCTCGCCTTATGTGCGTGAGACTCAGTTCACGACAGGCCCCATGACTCCAGGGGTGGCCAGGTTTGCTTTCATGCTTCCACGGTCCTCTCAAGACTGAACAGTTCCTGACTGACTGTATCTTTCGCGGTGGCCCGGGCCGACAGCTACTCAGTACTGCACTGTGATAGTCCTGTCAGAAACACACCAGTGGGTCCCTCAGGGGACAGGTAAGTAGTCTCTCCTGCCTGCAGGTGAGTACAAAAAGCTGTGTGTTTCTCTGTGGGGGATTTTCCCTGTCTCCCCCTGTATTTCATTGTCACTCTCTGTCACCATTGCTGGCGCTGTGCTGTGTGGGGTGCCTGGGGGTCACACTGTTCTTGGAGGGGCTCATGCTGGTCTGCAGATATGCTTGGGGCCTTTTTGTGTGTGTTTTGGGGCCTGAGCGCCGAGTGGCGCTGTGTGTGTGCTGTTTTTTCACTTTAGCTGCGTCATGGCGGCCATCTTGCTGCGGATCGCCTCAGTGAAGTGCGGCGGCCATTTTCTTGTAGCCCGCGCGCTCTTCAGCACTAGTTTTGGCCTCTAGCGCTGCTGTAACAGCGCAAATCTCCTCACAATCACCTCACAGCTCACCAGCGCTGACACAGCGCGGTACAGACAGCGGAACTGAGCGGTCCCTGGTCCGGTTTGGTGAGTCCCCTGGGCTCCCCCTCCTCAGTCAGCACAGCCTGTGGGTGGACTTTTTATCTGAGGAGTCTCAGAGGGGGGCAATATGGAGTCTCTGTCACCAGCTTCCCCTAAATGTCAGTGGACAACAGGCAGTGCTTCAGCACCTGCGGTCCCTAGGGACCAGTTGTGGGCAGTCCTGGAATCATTTCTGACCAGGATGGGAGCTGTGTGCAAGCGCAAGGGAGAAAAAGAGCGCCCTCTCCCCACTTTACTACATGAGGGCAGTGCGCTGATTCAGATATGGGCCTAGCCACTACCGCTCAGGACCCTAGTTCTGAATGTATTGGATGGTTTTGAACAGGACATTCCTCATGAGGAAAACTCCAGTTCTGAGTCAGTAAATGACAGGGCGCTTGTTAGTGTACTCATGACTGCGGTGAGGGACACTCTCAAGCTAAAATGCTGCGGATGCAGAACCTCAGGCGGATACAGTCTCCTTTGGTTCTTTTAAGGCCAGGCCTTCTAAAGAGGTTTTTCCATATGTACTTTCTTTGACCAGCTCATTGATAAGGTCTGGGAAAAGCCACAAAATAATTTTTTTATGGTCCCGCGGCGTTTGTCTATCAGATACCCCTTGAAGATGCCCTACTTAAAAAGTGGGCTTCTCCCCCAGTGGTTGACCCTCCAGTCGCCCGGTTGAACAAGGCCATCACTCTCCCGATGGAGGGGACTCCTGCATTTGAGGACCCCACTGACAGGAGGTCAGAAGTGGTGAGCAGAGCCATGTTTGCCTTGTTGGGATCCGCCCTACGGCCTGTGGTAGCGGCGACCCTTGTGTCTTAAACACTTACAGGTTGGGCAAAAATGTTGCACCTAGCTGTACAGGAGCATAATCTTCCTCCAGACACAGTTGCTCTGGCCCACCAACTGGTTCAGGGCCTGGTTTATGTGTGCGACGCCACGTTGGACGCGGCCCCTTTATTATCCAGGGCCTCTGTCTCGGCGGTGGTATTGCGTCGTCTTATCTGGTTGAAATGCTGGTCTGCTGACCTAGCCTTAGGAAGCTCCTGACGGATCTACCATTTAAAGGTGGTAGACCTTTCGGTGCTGCTCTGGATGACATCGTCATGGATGTCACGGGAGGTAAAAGCACTCTTCTTCCTTAGACTAGCAAGGGTGAGGAGGCCCGCCGCAAACAGGGGCCTTCCTTTCCAACAAAACAGGGTTTTTTCGTCAGTCAGAGTCCACGGGTAGGCCCGCTCAGACTGACGGCAGTGCGGCTGGTGGGCACAAGTGCCCCTGGATGCGTAAGCCAAACAAGCGGCTCCCAAGCCCGCCTACGCATGAAGTCTTGCCTCCGCCCGACTCTGGGGTGGGGGGACGACTTCGCAGGTCACGAATCGGTGGTCCTCCCGAATCTCCGACTGGTGGGTGTGCGAGGTGGTCACCTCAGGATACAGGATAGTATTCCGATCCTGGCCCCCAGACAGATTCTTTCCCTCGAATCTTCCTCTCCTTCCTACCTGTCGGGCAGCCCTCTTGGGGGCTGTACAGGATTTGATCAGGTCCGGAGTGATTGTGCCGGTTCCGTCACAGGAGAGTTTTCAGGGATTCTACTCGAATCTGTTTGTCGTCCCAAAAATAGGAAGTGGTTCGACCTATCCTGGACCTCAAAGCCCTGAATGCCTTCGAGAAGGTGCAGAAATCCATTCGCACGGGGATCGCTACACTCCACCAAAAGGGATTTTCTTCTGGCGTCCTTGGACTTCAAGGACGCCTACTTGCATGTTCCGATCTGCGCAAGTCACCAGAAGTTTCTGCGCTTGCGATCAGCGAAGTCCACTATCGATTGTGGCTCTTCCTTTCGGCCTAGCCTCGGCACCAAGGGTGTTCAACAAGGTGCTTGCTCCGGTTCTAGCCTTCTGTTACAGCGAGGTATTGCTGTCGTGGGCTATCTGGACGATCTTCTGCTAAGAGCAGAAAGTGGCTCAGACTTAGAGGAAAGGTGACTATCGTCAATTAGACCCTCAGGGACTTCGGGTGGTTCCTGAACATTCAGGAGTCAGTCCTGGTCCCGACTCAGTGTCTGGAGTATCTAGTTCTGATTCTGGACTCCTTGGAGGCAAAGGTATCCTACCTCTGGAGAAGTTGCTGACACTTCAGTCTGCGGTGCGGGTGCTGACATCCCGAAAATGGTTGTCAATCCGTTTTTTTGCATGAGAGTCCTGGGACTCGTGGTGGCCTCCTTCGCGGCCATTCCGTATGCCCAATCACACACCAGGGCATTGCAGAAGGCGATCTTGTCCACCTGGGACAAATCCCTGTTGTCCTTGGATCTTCAGATCCAGGTGATTCACCTGGTCAGGGCGCCCCTGACATGGTGGTTGAGATCCTCGGCTCTTCGGTCCGGAAAGTCGTTCCCCTCCAATCCAATGGACGGTACTCACGACGGACACCAGCCTGACGGGCTGGGGTGGAGACTGGGGAGTCCTGTCGGCTCAAGGCCTTGGACTCCGGACGAGCCCGTTTACCAATCACTGTTCTGGAAATACGGGCCATCGGACTGTGTCTCTCCTCAGGTCGTAGAGAGTACGGGGTCGCTCCATCAGGAGCCAGTCGGACAACGCCACGGCGGTGGCGTATGTAAACCATCAAGGGGGGACTTGGAGCTCAGCTGCGGCTTCCGAGGTAGTCTGTATCCTGAAGAGGGCCGGAAGAAACGTGCCGGCTCTGTAGGCCATTTACATTCTGGGCATAGACAATGGGCAGGCGGACTATCTGAGTCGCCAATCGCCAGACGCCGGACCAAGAAGAGTGGACCTTGCATATTTCAACTCCTTTGCCGACGGTGGGGCACGCCGGATGTGGACCTGATGGCCTCTCGACTCAATCGCAAGGGTCGAGGTTGTGGCCAGATCCAGGGGTCCTTGGGCGATGCCTCGGATGCGTTGGTGGCCCCATAGGGTCCTTATCGCCTGATATAAACTCTGGTGATCCTAATCGTTCTGGATTGGCCTCAGCATCACTGGTACACTGATCTGGTACGTCTCGTCGCGGACGTTCCCTGGCGGTTGCCGATGAGGGAGGACCTTCAGTCTCAAGGTCCTATGTTTCATCTGACTTAGTCTCTGGCTTTAACGGCAGGGCTGTTGAAAGCCAGGTGTTGAGGGACCGAGGTCTCTCGGACTCGTCATTTTGACCATGTTAAGGACACGGAAGTCTTCCCCCAGGCAGATCTATCACCGTGCCTGGAAAGCTTATATCGCCATATGCGAAGCGCTGGACTGGCGTCCTCGGAAGTATTCCGTCCCCAGAATCCTGCGTCCTCTGCAGTGTGGAGTGACCCAAAAGCTTGCTTTGAGTACCATCAAGGATCAGATTTCGGCCTTGGCCGTCTTCTTTCAGCGACCTCTAGCGGGTCATTTCTTGGTTAGCACCTTGTGTTGGGGGTTCGCCATGTGCTCCCTCCTGTCAAGCCTCCTCTCCCACCGTGGGATCTGAATTTGGTGCTCTCTGTCCTCCAGGAACCTCCTTTTGGGAATATCCGGGATATTCTCCTCTTGTCTTGTCTCAGAAGGTGGCCTTTTAGTGGCAATCACTTCTGTTTGACGGGTGTCTGAGTTGGCGGCTTTGTCCTGCAAGTCGCCATATTTAGTCATCCATAAGGATAAGGCGGTGTTGCATCCGCGACCTTCCTTTTTGCCAAAGGTGGTGTCGACCTTTCACCTACATGAGGACATTGTCCTCCCGTCCTTGTGTCCTCACCCATCGCATCCCAGAGAGTTTGCGCTGCACATATTGGATGTGGTACGAGCCTTACGGGTGTACCTGTCTACCTGTCTGCTACTACTTCTTCTATTCGGAAGTCCGACTCACTGTTTGTGACAGTCTCTGGTCCATAACAGGGCCAAGCGGTTTCGTCTGCCATCATTTCTAGGGGAATCAGACAAACCGTCATTCAAGCCTATGCTCTCAAAGGGCGGGCGCCTCCCTTTCCGTTTACGGCGCATTCCACCAGGGCAATTGGTGCTTCCTGGGTTTTCCGACATCAAGCGTCGGTTGCACAAGTGTACAAGGCGGCGACCTGGTCGTCTGTTCATGCCTTTTAAGTTTTATAAGGTTGATGTGGCTGCATCTTCGGATGCTTCCTTTGGCCGCAGGGTGCTGCAGGCCGCTGTTTAAAGTTGCGACTCCTCCGTTGAGGAGCTCTGCCTTCTTGGAGTGAAGTTTTTGGTTTTTCCATTTATACTGCTCCCATCCCTCTTGACACTGCTTTGGGACATCCCACGTGTAAAGTGTAAAGAGACACCGTGTCAGTCCATGGATGATAAGAGAAAATAGGATTTTTTGTACTCACCGTAAAATCCATTTCTCTGACATCCATGGACTGACACGGCACCCACCCTTCCTTTTTAAGTTTGTACTGCTTTGTTACGAACTGAAGTCTGCTGACTGTAGTGGGAGGGTTATGTCCGGAGGGACCGCCCCCTGGGTGGGGCTGTTCAGCTCTGGCTTTTAGAATGTATGTATAACATCTCACATTCTGCCTAGGTCTTCTCCTGCAAGCAGGGACATAACCCACGTGTAAAGTGTAAAGAGACACCGTGTCAGTCCATGGATGTCAGAGAAATGGATTTTACGGTGAGTACAAAAAATCCTATTTTTTTCGTCATACTTACCTGTAGAATCCTTTTCTTTTAATACATCATGGGACACAGAGGTCCCTCCCCTCGTTTGAGGATTCAGTGCTTGCTACAAAACTGAAATACTTCCTTTATGGGAGGGGTTATATAGGGGTGGACTTCCTGTCTAAGATTTTGTCTACTAGTGTCCATTCACCTGAAGATGGCGTATAACCCAGTAAGTAATGAATAATAGCCTAACTCTGTGTCCCGTGATGTATTCGAAGAAAAGGATTTTACAATTAAGTATGACGAAAAAAAATCCTATTTTAGCCTATAGTTCTACTTTAAAGTCAAACTATAATGGTTTAGGATCACTTTTATAAAAAAAAAAAATTTTTTTAAGTCTTTACCATAATAGAAAGAAAATGTACCCAAAACCACTATGCATTCCATTTAAACGTAATGATAGTCTCCCAATCCTGATGATTTTTTTTTAGGATTTGTGGAAGATCTGATGTCTGTAGGTCCTGTTCTCTTGGGACAAGTTAGAAGTCTTTCACCAACATGTACAAACAGGCAACTTGACAGCTTCCCCATAGAATTTTTTTTATTGTAGCATTACAGCAGTAACATCATCCAAAACTGACGCGTTTCGGCCTTAAGCCTTCATCAAAAGCATAAATATTTCCCTGCTTTTTGTTTTTGGAGACTGTGTGACCGTAGCGTTTCTGGGCCTGGAGACAGTGGGCTTTATTTTTCTAAGACCGGGGAGTGCAAAATATAGCACAGCTCTGCATAAAAACCAATCAGCTTCCAAAGCTTAATTTAACAAGCTGAAGTTAGGTGCTACTGTGCACAGCTGCACCAGATATGCTTGTAAATGTTACACTCTGGACAGCCTTAAAGTGATACTAAAGCTTCATTTAAAAAATAAAATAAAATAACAAACATGTCATACCTACCTCCACTGTGCAGCTCGTTTTGCACAGAGTGGCCCCAATCGTTCTCTTCTGGGGTCCCTAGGCGGCTCTCGCGGCTCCTCCCTGCATTAGATAACCCCCTAGGAGAAGCGCTCTCCTGAGGTGGTTGTCTTGTGGGAACGCTCCTGAGTCATTCCTGCTCACAGTGAAGCCGCACCAGGACAAATCACCAGGACCAAGGCAAGATTGTCAGGCACTACTTTTTATTGTCGACACTTGGTAAGCAGGAACCAGCTTCTGGTGGACATACTTCTATATCCGCCGCAGCTTTTGGACCAGGTACCTGCTACATTATTGGACGGGTACTACGCATTCTGGGTCCTCTCTGTGCCCCCTGGTGCGGCTTATGCTAGGCAACACTACCAGTTTGGGTTAGCCCCATTGTCTAGGCTCTAGTCTTAACCCTCAGGTGCGGCTTATGCGATGCAGTACTACCATTTCAGGCACGCTCTGAACCTTGGGAAGTCATCCCCACTGTACAGACAGCAGTTCCACTGCGCCTGTGCTGTGGGGTTAGTGTTGGACATTTTTTACGCCCTTTGTGGGCCAAACCATCCACCGGGACCACACCATCTGGACTGAGGATCCACCTTTGTCACCCGCTAGTCTGACCTCTGGGGAATAACGGCACCATCAAATCTGAATTATAGTGCTTTTTTATTCTTTGCTATCACCAAGTAACACGTGTGCACTCAACACATAGGATATCATTCACCACTAAAAGGTGCAGCACCCCACCCCTGAAGAAGAGGCTGTACAATCAAAAGGCCTTGAAACGTTGGGTATCTGTCCCATCCCTGAGACAGAGCCGGGTCCTGTACTACATTCTTTTTTCCCTTTATTGAGTAATCTATGATACGTATCTGTTTATATGCGTTGTGATTACTCTTTTTCATCATGTATACACTGGTTACTTGGATATGCGTTGTGCGCATAGAGTAGCAGTCCTTCATATTATATACATATTTTTTTGTAGAAAACTCTTTCAAATAAATAAATCTTTATGACAAATACTTTTGTACTTTGTTATTTTATATAGAGGTTTTCAACAGTCACCCTCAAAAGTCCCACTGAGGAACCGCTCTCTTCGGAGTGCACTTTTTTTCTGTATGTACTTGGGGATGTGGGTAGACTGACCTCCAATATCCGTGCATAGGAGACACCGCTCTTTGTAATCTGAGTCATTCATTCGGCGTCCATAGACGCCGTGTGTATGACTCGGCCTCGCCCCCCGGCGCCCGCGTCATTGGATTTGATTAACAGCAGCGGGAGCCAATGGCTGCGCTGCTGTCAATCTATCCAATCAAAGCTGGGACTCCATGGAGAGGAGATGAAGGGGCTCAGGTAAGTAAAACTGGGGGACGGTGACTGCCGGGTATTTTTTCACCTTAATGCATCGGATGCATTAAGGTGAAAAAACACGAGCCTTTGCAACCCCTTTAATTTCTTTTTAGTATTTTGTAATATTAAAAAGAAAATCATGTTTGCTGTACCTTTATTATTATAATACCTGTATGTAGGTGAATGACTCTCCTAAATATACAGTATATCAATCTAAATCGTCTAGATTTCCCTCTGGTCCAGATGTGTACATTGAAGGAGTAGGTCTCACCTGTGCACGGGGTAACATCTGGAAGTGCTGTCTCAATCAGTGTTTACTTCTATTATAGTTAAAAAAGTGAAAAGTAAAACTAGTAATAGACTGGCAGTAGTGTAAACATATTATTATTGTTTGAAAAATAGCTTTTAAGTGGTTCTAAAGACCTGAAGTTTTTTTGCCTTCATGCATTCCCTGCATGAAGGAAAAAAACTTCTGTGTGCAGCTCCCTCCAAAGATCCCCTTAAACTTACCTAAGCCCCATCGTGATGTGCATGAGAGCAACGTTTCTCTCTGCTCTGTCCCTCTTTACTGGGTAGATCCATAGCAGTGGTGGGAGCCATTGGCTCCTGCTGTTGTCAATCAAATTCTGTGACGGGGGGGGGGGGTTTATGTCTATGGTCGACACAGGCAGGTGTGCTCCCATAGGCAGCAGCTTCCTATGGGGGGCACTGGATGAAGAGGAGGAGCCAGGAGCGCCTCCTGGGGACATTAGAAGAGGAAGATCGGGCTGCTCTGTGCCAAACCATTATATAGAGAAGTATATGTATGACATGTTTATTATTTTTGTAAAAAAATCTGGACTTCATGAAACTCGAGCATTCCTAACTGCTCATTTAGGTTTAGGAGGCATAGAAAAAAAGATTTACCAGCTCGATCCTCTGCTCCTCTGTGCTGCTAGATCGGTCCCAGTAGCATTTTCGCCCCTGCATGCTCTAGCAGCCCATGGTCCTAACTTCATCTAGGCTAATGTAGGGTCCTCCATTGGATATGATGACACCAAGGCACAGTACACTACCAGAGCATGTCTGAGATTGTAATACTACTTACAGTTTACTAACCATTTTGAATTGTTATGTTTGCAGTTGAAGAGTAAAACTAAAGAAAAAGAAGTCACAGACCAAGCCCCTATTGAAGAATTTGTAAGACATGCGTTGGTGTTTTGTGAAAGCCTCTATGACCCATATCGGAATTGGCGGCATGTTGTGTCAGGGTATGTTACCTGAAGAATGTACAAAGCATTCCAGACTTACTGATCTGCCTAATTAGACACTTGAAATATGTCATTTAAAGATGTGTCCTTTTCAGTTGGTTAAGTAATCTGACCACTTGTGCAAAAGTTTATGGAATATATGATTTTATATGATTACTACTTATCTGCCTTACAAATAAAAACATTTTCCACTTGGGCCATGTTTAGATAAGGGCACAATAATAATGTTTTATAACTTGCTGAAACACCTGATCCCTTTTTTTTTGCTTATGTGGTAGTTTAGTCATTTGTGGCACTCCTTATTCTATTTTACCAGGTTTATTGTAATCCTGCTTTAATTGCTTCTTTTTAATTCAGTTGTTTACAAGTCTGCATAAATAAAGTCCTGACTTCACAATATGTATAATTTTAATCCAAAAATCACATCTTTTACCATTAGGCTTCATGTACACGGGACGTTTTTACAACCTCTCCTGAACGATTTAACTTGACATGTAGTAACCGACATTTGAAATGTCCGTCTTGCCACGTTTACATGCCGCATTTATTCACGTTTGCGTTTAGAAGTCTTTTTTCTTCAAAATAGATAAAAACTAATATTACCTGTAAAAAGAAACGCGGCTAAATGCGAGTTACCGCGTTTGGCGCTTGAAATGCCTCTAAACCTATTTTTTTGCATTCCAAAAAAAGCCTCTAAACTCAACTGCCTAGAAATTACTATAAAGGACCCTGTGTACATGGACTGATAAGATAACAGAGGAGAGTTCAGGAGCAGTTGAAAAAAATGCCCAACTGCTCCTAAACGTCAGTTTACCAGCAGCAGTGTACATGAGGCCTATGCTGTCATCTGCCGGATACAGGCATAAGAAATAATTTTCTATTGTTTATTGATTGGATTACAATATTGTGACTTGGTACCAAGTGAGAGACTGTGGCAGGGGCTGATCTGTGTTAGACATTTGTGAACACAGCCAAGAACTGCACAAGTAAAAGGATTTACGAGACTGTTGTTTTGGAGCCAGCATCTCAGTCCAGGAGTTTGATGCTGACCCTAAATAGTGCCTGAATAAACACGACTGTCGTTCTGGAGTGAAAAATAGATTGAGGTATTGCAAGAGAGAGTACTGTGGTCTTTGAGGGGTAATAGATACCTGTAATTGTACTTACATATTACTTAGAACGCACACACTAAATATGATATACTGTATAATGCTAGGTCTAATTTAGTCTTCATTATTATGTAGTTGTTGCCTATATGCTATCCAATGGACACAGTTAAATGTCGTGGCCTCACCTTTTCTTGGTCTTATTGTGGAGAGATCCTCTATTGCTGACCATACATTATACAACCCTCTTGTACAATTTTTCTAGAGTTTTACCAAAACCATATAATATGAGGTCAAACCTAAACCCTTCAATTTGTATGCAATCAGGCAGGCCTTTGTACTACAGAGTTGAAGGTAAATATAAAGTAAATTGAATAAGAAAATTGTATAATGTATGGCCAGCTTAAAGATAATTTTTTGTTTTGTAGAAGAATCATTAGCCCAGTAGAGAAGAGCAGACAGAAGTACAAAGCGGCTCCGCTAACAGTGGAATTTATACCCTTCTTTTACCGTGAGTACAGCCATTGTATGACTGCTATTAGCATGGCGCCATTGTGTTACACTTATTTATGTAAAAATATAATTATGTAATAACTTAATTATATTATAACTTTCTCTATTGCAGAATGTTTTCAAGAGAGTGAACATCTTAAAGAAAGTTTAAAATGTTGCTTGTTACATCTTTTTGGAGCTGTTTTGTCTGGAGGCCAAGTAAGTATCGTTTATACTGTTATCTTTGTATAAGGATGTTGGCAAAGCCCACTGCTATTTTCTTATTACGTGATACAAATGTTTTTATTTTTTTGTGGTTGTCCTCTCTGCCCTCCTCCTGTCTATATAGTTGATACATAGGTTAGATTATTATTGCAAGTTAGAACCTTTTAAATCTAATCAGCCTATAAAAGCTTTGAGTGGACCTTTCAGGTCTTTAAAATGGTTCTAAAATCAGAAGGTGTTTTTATCTTGATACATTCTATGCATTGAGATAAAAAGCCTTCGGTATGCAGCAGCCCCCCTAATACTTACTTGAGCTCCCCCCTCATCCAACGTTGTTGCACGAGAACCTCGGCTGCCAGGACCCTCCCTCCTGATTGGCTGAGACACAGCAGCGGGCGCCATTGGCTCCCACTGCTGTCAATCAAAGTCAATGAGCCAATGAGGGGAGAGAAAGGGGGCCGGGCTGAGCCACGGCTTTGTGTATTAAGACATCCCTGCTGACACAGACAGCCCTCCCCCCCCCCCGCTCCTTCATCACTGGCTTTGTTTGACAGCAGCGGGAGCCAAGCCAGAGAGACCAGAAAATGAAGGGAAAGAAGAGCTGCAGATGGGAACAACACTGGATCGAATGAGGGGTCAGGTAAGTGTAAGGGGGTGAGGGGGTATGTCTTTAGCTTTATATTGAAAATGTTAGGGAAAAAATAAAGAACGTTCTCTGTACTTTGTTTTAAAACTATTTTTTTAACTAAAGAGTAGTTGATGCTTGGAACAGACTTCAAACATGGGGTAATGAGTTAGTCGACAAAAAGTGAATTTATACATACTTTATATTGTAAAGCGCTGCGTAAACTGTTGGTGCTATATAAATCCTGTATAATAATATTAATAATAATAATACTTAGGAATAACATAGATCTATGCTCAGAGATACAGTATATACTTAGACCCCTTTCACACTGGGGCGTTTTTCAGGTGCTTTTGGGCTAAAAATAGCACCTGTAAAGCACCTGAAAAACGGCCCCCTGCATTCTCAGTGTGAAATCCCGAGGGCTTTCACACTGAGGCGATGCGCTGGCAGGACAATAAAAACCGCTCCTCCACTGCTCCTGGCCATTGAAATGAATGGGCCACGCGGCTGAACCGCCGGCAAAGCGCCGCTGTAGCGGCGCTATGCGGGTGGTTTTAACCTTTTTTGGGCTGCTAGCGGGGTTAAAACCGCCCGCTAGCGGCCGAAAACCTCTGCAAAAACGACGGTAAAGTGCCGTTAAAAATAGCAGCGCTTTACGGCTGACGCCTCGGTGTGAAAGCGGCCTTAGAAATAAAAAGAGACAGGCTTGTTAACCACTTAACGACCGCTCACTGTATATATACATCGGCAGAATGGCACGGACAGGCACAATCACGTACCTGTACGTGACTGCCTTCGTATAGTTGGGGGGTCCCATCGGACCCCCTTCTATACAGTGAGCGGTGGTTATCCGTTCGAGAACGATCCGTGATGAGGGGACGGCCATTCATTTCCGGCCACCCCCTCGCGATTGCTCCCGGCGAATGAGAATCTTCCTCTGCCTGTGTAATGTAAACACAGGCAGAGGAAGTGATGTCATCTCTCCATGCGGCGGACTTTTCGTTCCGGCGCGAGGAGAGAAGACATCTCACGGTAAGTGCACCGACACTACACTGACACCAGTACATGTAGGCACACTTACACCCCCCAGATCACCCCCAGTACCCCAGTCAGTGCACCGTTTGCAGTGGTCATTTTTCTTTCTCGTACATCACGGGACACAGAGCGACATAGTCATTACTAATGGGTTATATAGATACCTTCAGGTGCTGGCACTGGCAACTTCCAAAACCGGAAGTACCCTCCCCTATATAAGCCCCTCCCATCCGGGAGCACCTCAGTTTTTTGCCAGTGTCTAAGGTGTTGGCCAAGAAGAAACATGTGTTTTTCACTGAGCTTGCGTACAGGTTCTTTTGGGCCTCAGTAAGCTATTCCGGATCCGACCAAAAAAGCTTCATAGCTAAACGGTCGGTACCCGGGCCTTGCAGAGAAGAGCAAGGTTTTGCCTGTAATGCTTCTCTTAGGAGAGCTGGACCCTGGGATCCAGAGCTCTGGTCATACCCATGACCAAGATGTTTTCTGTGCCTGGTGCTATACAGGTCCAGGGGAGTGGAATCCTTGGGAACCCGGTCCCTGAAGGTTTAATTACAATGCCTGCCGTGATAGGTGAAGTTTGGGCTTCTGTGGCCAAACAGAGTCCTGCGGCGGGGAAAAGGTAAGTGGGGGCCCCTCAGGAACTTGGTTCTATTGAGGGGACCCCCAAGCCTAATATGTCTTTCTGCCTGTTACCTAACGGTATTCCCGCTAAATATTATGCATGCCTGTAACTACTAAAAAATGTAATAATTTTAATAGTGGTCAAGAAAAAAAATAAAAATAATAATATACTAGACTGCGGTACCTGTGTTAATCCACTAGAGGCCGCTGTGGAACGTTTCTTGTCATGTGGACTAGTTTCTTTTTATCAGAGCAAGTCCAGGCAGATGGTGAGTTCTCTTGTGGGAAACTGCTTCCTCTGCCATGTTGCAATGCTCGTCCATCCCCCGGCCTGCGGCAAAAGGGGCCCTGGCTCTTGTCCCTAGTTTCCCTTTTCAAAATTAGCGCCGAAGGCGCACGTGGCCGCGCGCGTGCGCGTGCACGCGCCTTTATATATAGAGGTGAGCCGGGAAAGGGGGCGGAGCTTGGGGGATGACGCTCTGTGCGCGCCGCAGCGCTTCTGCGCATGTGCGGGCGTCCCAGCATGTTAAAAACCACAATTATGTGTTGTGAGCTGGCTATGGAGTGCAGAGACAGAGCTGGCAACATTTAAAAAAGGCATACAGCAAGCGGTTGATGCAGGCATCCCCATAGAAAGGCACATTAGTAGACACCAACTGTTTTTATAGCAGCATTTGTGCTAGACTATTGTCAGTAAGTGGTGTATTTCGGCTGGAATACCTCAGCTTTGGGCTTAGGAATAATGTCGTCTAAAAACTCCGGGACTAAAAATCCCAGGAAGCATAGGGGGTCTCCATCGGGCTCTGAGGATCTTGGGCATGCTTCGGCTGCACCAGTCTCCCCTGAAGAATCAGAGGTTAGTGACCGTAGAGCACCCTCAGGAGTACCTGGTACTGTGGCTGTCCTCAGTTCACCTGCTCCTGTGTATGTAACAGAGGAGGTTTTTTCCTCAGCTCTGGGAGGGCTGGAAGAGAGATTGTCAGCATTGATCGCTGCTTCCCTGTCACAGGAAAAAAGCGCTCGATCTCCGTCTCCTCCCTCAGAGTGCCTGTTAGCGGAGCAACAGTCCCGTACAGGGATCGACCTACCTGAAGGGGATCAGGATGAGGTCGATTCTGTTGTAGAGGAATCAACAGTGGAAGAGCCATTCTCAGCATCACATGCTGAAAGATTATGGGTTCAGTCCCTGACTAATATGGTCCGATCAGCATTTAAAATGCCCCTTGCGGAGCCATCATCCACTTCTGTCTCCTCGTTGGGGTCGCTAAAAGCTCCCCAGACTGTTTGTTCCTTTCCGATCCATCCTTTACTGGAAGGGCTCATTTACCAGGATTGGGAGCATCCTGATAAAATATTTACTCCTCCCAAGAGATTTCAAGTGGTCTATCCCATGGAGGATAAGTTCATCAAAAAATGGAGGGTCCCTACAGTGGACGCAGCCATCTTTTGTGTGAATAAATCACTGACATGTCCAGTGGATAATGTCCAAATGTTCAAGGACCCAATAGATAAAAAATTAGAGTCCTTATTAAAATCTGCTTTTGCTACAGCAGGATTGGTGACACAACCAGCAGTGGCAGCTATTGGAGTCTGCCAAGCAGTGAAGGATCAGTTGAAACAGGTCTTAAGGGACTTGCCAGATCAGCAGGCTCTTGCCCTAGCTGATCTACCTAGAGCCTTATGCTTTGCGGTGGACGCTATAAAGGATTCAATCCATCAGGCCTCCCACCTTACGCTGTCTGTAGTACATATGCGCAGGCTTTTATGGCTCAAAAACTGGTCTGCTGAAGCTCCCTGTAAAAAATTGCTGGTCAGCTTCCCATTTCATGGTGAACGCTT
Organism: Rana muscosa; assembly: GCA_029206835.1. NCBI lineage: Eukaryota > Metazoa > Chordata > Amphibia > Anura > Ranidae > Rana > Rana muscosa. The sequence continues at coordinate 303,733,612 of CM055127.1, forward strand.
ATTCGGGGAAGACCTGGACAAATATATCCAGAGAATTTCCAGCGGTAAAAGTACACTTTTGCCGGTTAAAAACAGAGTTAGAGGTCCCTCTTTTAAGAGGCCTGCTTCTCCAGTCCCTAGGACATAGGCTGTGAAACAGTTCCTACGGCCTCCTCGGTCAAATCCCGGAGGTAAAAATCAGGGACAATTGCAGGGTAACAAGAAGCCCTGGAGCAGGAGAGGTACAAAACCTCCCCCAAAGTCAAATGCATGAAGGGTTGCCCCCACTCAATCGGGTGGGGGGAAGACTTCAGTTGTTCACAGAGACCTGGCGGGACACGATCAGAGACAGATGGGTGCTCTCCGCAGTAAATCTGGGATACAAATTGGAGTTAAAAAACTCCCCTCCTTCCCACTTTATAAGGTCAAATGTGCCAAGGGATCCCCAGAAGAGAGGATCCCTCCTGTTGGCACTAGAACAATTATTGCTCCAAGCAGTAATTATAGAGGTTCCCCTGGAAGAATGGGGGTTCGGGTTTTACTCAAACCTCTTTACAGTCCCGAAGCCAAACGGGGACGTGAGGCCCATATTAAATCTAAAAGGGCTAAACAAATTCCTACATATCAGGACTTTCCGGATGGAGTCGATCCGGTCGGTGGCCACTGCCCTACAAGGGGAGGAATGGTTAGCCTCGATCGACATCAAAGATGCTTATTTGCACATTCCCATCTTTCCAGCCCACCAAAAATGTCTACGCTTTGCGGTAGAAGGGCGCCATTTTCAGTTCAGAGCCTTACCCTTCGGTCTGGCCACAGCACCACGAGTGTTCACAAAAATTCTGGCCCCATTATTGGCCAATCTAAGAACACGAGGTGTAACGATAATGGCATATCTAGACAACTTGTTGCTGATAGACCACTCAGTGGAAAAACTAGAAGTGGTTGTTCACGAGACAATCAAGTATCTGGAATATCACGGTTGGATTATCAACCGAGACAAGTCAGCCCTAAAACCAGTCAAAAGTCTGGAATACTTGGGGTTAAGGCTGGATTCAGACCAGAGAAAAATTTTCTTGCCTCAAGAAAAGGGGTCGTCTTTGAGAGATTTGATCCACTTAGTGGGTACAAAAAGACAGCCATCCATACGCCTGTGCATGAGGCTGCTGGGAAAAATGGTGGCATCATTCGAAGCAGTACCCTACGGTCAATTCCATTCAAGGAATTTGCAAAGGGCCATACTGTCAGCCTGGAACAAAAAAGTTCAGGCTCTGGACTTACCAATGTCCTTGTCCTCTTCCGTTCGCAAGAGCCTCCGCTGGTGGTTGGTTCCCCAGAATCTGGAAAGAGGGAAATCCTTCAGTCCGATTTCTTGGAAGGTGGTCACTACAGATGCCAGCCTTATAGGCTGGGGAGCAGTACTGGAGCAATGGTCTCTCCAGGGCAGATGGTCGGATGCAGAAAAGGCCCTGCCCATCAATCTCTTAGAGATACGAGCAGCCCGGTATGCCCTAGTAGCATGGACATCCAAACTCCAAGGGTCCCCTGTCAGAATTCAATCAGACAATGCCACAGCAGTGGCATATATCAATCATCAGGGGGGCACCAGGAGTCGTGCAGCCCAGAGGGAAGTAAATTACATCCTGAAATGGGCAGAAAGATATGTCCCAGCCATATCTGCGGTATTCATTCCAGGAGTGGAGAATTGGAAGGCGGACTTTCTAAGTCGCCAACAATTATGCCCAGGGGAATGGTCCCTTCATCCCGAGGTTTTCCGGACAATATGTCAGCGGTGGGGAACACCGGATGTAGATCTGCTAGCATCCAGATTCAACGCAAAAGTGGACAGGTTTGTCTCTTGGACAAGGGATCCCCTAGCTTGCGGCTCGGATGCCCTAGTGTTCCCTTGGGATCAGTTCAAGCTGATATATGCATTCCCACCGCCACAATTGTTACCTCGATTACTCCGCAGAATCAGGGTAGAAAAGAAACCAGTGATTCTGGTGGCTCCAGCGTGGCCCCGAAGAGCATGGTACGCGGAGATTGTAAAGATGTCTGTGGGAAGTCCTTGGACCCTCCCACATCGTCCGGACCTGCTTTCGCAAGGACCGATATACCACCCTTCCTTACCAGCCCTAGGTTTGACGGCCTGGCTATTGAAGCCCACATTCTAAAAAAGAGAGGGCTCTCTAATTCTGTGGTATCTACCATGATCAATGCCAGGAAGCCGGTATCCAGGCAGATCTACTATAGAATCTGGAAGGCGTACATCGCCTGGTGTGAGGCCAAGAAATGGCATCCACGTAAATACGTAATAGGTAGGATTCTGGACTTCCTACAATGGGCTGTAGATAGGAAGCTTGCCTTGAGTACTATCAAGGGTCAGATTTCGGCCTTGTCAATATTTTTTCAAAGGCCCTTGGCTTCGCATTCACTAGTCAAAGCCTTTATACAAGGAGTGATGCGTATTAGTCCTCCGGTTAATATTCCCATATGTCCATGGGATCTAAACTTGGTTCTGTCGGTTCTACAGAAACAACCATTTGAACCATTACAGCATATTTCTTTGGTTCTTCTCACCAGGAAATTGATTTTTCTAGTAGCCATTTGTTCGGCTAAAAGAGTGTCGGAATTAGCAGCTATGTCCTGTAAGGAGCCATATCTGGTTATCCATAAGGACAGAGTAGTGTTACGTCCTCATCCAGCCTTTCTTCCTAAGGTGGTATTGAGGTTTCATTTGAACCAAGATGTGGTTCTTCCTTCTTTTTTCCCCAAACCTACTTCGGTAGAGGAAAAGTTATTGCATTCTTTGGATGTAGTAAGAGCAGTTAAAGCTTATCTAAAAGCCACTGCTCAGATTCGCAGAACGGATACTTTGTTTATTCTGCCGGAAGGCCCCAGAAAGGGTCAGGCAGCATCAAAATCTACTTTAGCCAAGTGGATTCGACAGGTCATAATGCAAGCCTATGGCTTGAGAAGGAGACCGCCTCCGTTCAAAGTTAGGGCGCACTCCACGAGAGCAGTTGGAACTTCATGGGCAGCGCATCACCAGGCCTCCCTGGCTCAAATCTGTAAGGCCGCAACATGGTCTTCAGTACACACGTTTACTAGGTTCTACCAGGTGGACGTTAGAAGTCAGGAGGATGTCGCCTTTGGGCGCAGTGTGTTGCAGGCCGCAAAAGATCCTCATGTCTGATAGCGCTCAGCTTATGTATGGTGTATCCCCCCCCCTCGTTGGGCATTGCTTTAGGACATCCCATTAGTAATGACTATGTCGCTCTGTGTCCCGTGATGTACGAGAAAGAAAATAGGATTTTTATAACAGCTTACCTGTAAAATCCTTTTCTTGGAGTACATCACGGGACACAGAGCTCCCGCCCCTCTTTAGGGACACTTATTGCTTTGCTACAAAACTGAGGTGCTCCCGGATGGGAGGGGCTTATATAGGGGAGGGTACTTGCGGTTTTGGAAGTTGCCAGTGCCATCACCTGAAGGTATCTATATAACCCATTAGTAATGACTATGTCGCTCTGTGTCCCGTGATGTACTCCAAGAAAAGGATTTTACAGGTAAGCTGTTATAAAAATCCTATTTGTTACTGATCACTGCAATCAGTGTCATTTGTGACAGTAAAAAGTTGCAGGGCAGGTAGGTTTAGGCCCCTTTAGGTCCAGGGTAGCCCCCTAACCCCACCTTATAATGGTTTAACCCCTTGATCGCCCCCCAGGTAACCCTTTCACCCCCTAACGCCAGCGTCACTAAGCGATCGTTTTTCCGATCGCTGTATTAGTGTCGGTGGTGCCCTAGATAGCCAGTTATTTATTTTTAGGTTCGCCGCAGGTTTTTATAGCGTCAGGTACCCCCATATATTATTTTAACCCCCTGATTGCCCCTAGAGTTAACCCTTTCACCAGTGATCACCGTATAAGTGTCACTGGTGACACTGGTTAGCCAGTTAGTTATTTAGGTTACCCGTCAGGTTTTTATATAGCGCCAGGTACCCCCATATATAACCTAATAAAGGTTTTAACCCCCTGATTGCCCCTAGTTAACCCTTTCACCAGTGATCACCATATAAGTGTTACGGGTGACGCTGGTTGGTTAGTTTGCTTTTTATAGCATCAGGGCACCCGCCGTATATAACCCAATAAAGGTTTAACCCCCTGATCGCCCGGCGGGTGATATCAATTAGGTTTTAGTGCCAGAGAGGGTCTGCGTCGCCCCAGGCAGCGTTAGGTTAGTGCCAGTAACGCTAACACCCACGTGCAAAGCATACACCTCCCTTAGTGGTATAGTATCTGAACAGATCAATATCTGATCTGATCAGATCTATACTGTTTGATACATTTGCTGACAGTCAGGTGCTTTTTTACCTGTGAATCTTACTAGTGTACCCCTAAATTTAAAGTGCAAAATGACAAATCGAAGATACACTAGTAAAGAGGCCTACGAGATTCTGAGCATGACAGATAGTGAAGAGGAGGTCACGTATCTGTCAGATTCAGGCTCAGAATATCTTCCCGTAGAAGACAGTGAAGTCAGCGGCTCCATGTCAGATAGCTCTGACGAAGATGAGGTCCCTGCTAAGGTCAGGCGTACCCGATCCCGATCTTCTGAGGTTGTTGAGGAGCAAGAACCGCAGGGCTCTTGTATCATGGAGCAGAGTAGTACTAGCGCCGCTATTCCTTCTGGTGAATTGGCAAGCACCAGCGGCCTAGTACAGCCTGGGCGTACATCCAGCACTGCAGTATCACGTGGTGACGTGGCGAGTCCCATAAGTGCAGTTCAAGCTGGCAAGCACAAGTAGTGTTCCGCTGCCACCAAGAAGAAGACAAAGGCAGGCCGTGCCCATAGTGCCCTTCCTGCAGAATTTGCCTATCCTGATTGGGTCCCCACCACTTCTGCAGCACCCGTACTTCCCCCATTCACTGCCCAACCCGGTATTCAGGTGGAAGCAGCTGATTTTATGCCAATTGATTTTTATTCGCTGTTTTTCACGGAAGATCTCTATAGATCTATTGTGGACCAGAGTAATTTATATGCTGGTCAATTCATCGCCGCTAATCCCCAGTTGCCTTCCATTGCCAAAGATTGGAAACCAATTACGGTTTCCGAATTTAAGACCTTTCTGGGCCTTTCCCTCAACATGGGCACACATAAATTCCCGTCATTGCGTGTTTATTGGTCCACACACCCAATTGACCACATGCCTGTGTTCTCTGCCTCCATGCCCAGGAAACGATACAAGCAGATCATGCGGTTCATGCATTTTAACGACAATGAACTTTGTCGTCCACGTGGAGACCCTGAATACGACCGGCTCTACAAAATTCGGCCCCCAATAAACCACTTCAACGAACGTTTTGCAGCCTTGTTTATTCCTGATCAAGTTGTCTGCGTTGATGAGTCCCTGATTAAATTTTCTGGCCGCTTGTCTTTCAAGCAGTACCTTCCTAGCAAGCGTGCCAGATACGGGGTCAAGCTCTATAAGTTCTGTGACAGGGCAACAGGCTATGTATGGAGCTTTACGGTTTATGAGGGAAAAGATAGTCAGGTTGAGCCGGTCAACTGCCCGGATTACATAGGGAGCGCTGGCAAGATAGTGTGGAACTTGGTGTCACCCTTATTCGGAAAGGGGTACCACTTGTATGTGGACAATTATTACACGAGCGTGCCACTGTTTAGTCACTTGTTTGATCATCAGATTGGAGCATGTGGCATCGTGCGACCTAATCGCCGGGGCTTTCCCCAGGGGCTTGTAGATTCCTGTCTTAGACTGGGGGAGAGAGCCTGCTTGAAGTGTAATAACTTGCTCGCTATGAAGTGGAGGGATAATAAGAATGTTTTCCTTCTTACCTCCCTTCATGCAGACACGACAGTCCAAATTCCTACGGCGACTGGTGTTGTGGAGAAACCCCTCTGTGTCCACGAATATAACCAAAATATATGGGAGGGGTGGACCTCAACGACCAGTTGTTGGCGCCGTATCTAATTGACCGTAAGGCGAGACGCTGGTACAAAAAAGTGTGTCTATTCTTATTTCAATTGGCTTTGCTGCACGCTCATGTGCTATACAGAGCTTCAGGCGGGACGTTATCTCTCCTAAAATACCAGGATGAGATAGTCACAGAACTCCTGTATCCAGGCGGTTCTGCACCTCACCATCCCCAACCAAATGCAGTAAGCCGGCTGCATGAGAGGCATTATCCGTATGTCCTCGAGAGTACATTTGGGCAATATAGTGTGTTTTAGTGCATTAAAAATAAAAAAAGTGTGTTTTTTCCCCAAAAAATGCGTTTGAAAAATCGCTGCGCAAATACTGTGTGGAAAAAAAAATGCAACACCTACTATTTTAATCTGTAGGGCCTTTGCTTTAAAAAAATGTATAATGTTTGGGGGTTCAACGTAATTTTCTTGCAAAAAAAAAAAAATGTTTTCATGTAAACAAAAAGTGTCAGAAAGGACTTTGTGGTTAGTGGTTTATTTTGGGGTGCAATTCCACATATAACCATGGCATGTGTGAGCAATATATCATTTAGTGACAACTTTTTGTAATTTTTTATTTTTTTTTAGTCATTATTCAATCACTTGGGACAAAAAAAATATTCAATGGGCTCAACATGCCTCTCAGCAATTTCCTTGGGGTGTCTACTTTCCAAAATGGGGTCATTTGGGGGGGGGGGGTTGTACTGCCCTGCCATTTTAGCAGTCATAAATTTAAAAGCTGTGTAAATTCCAGAAAATTTACCCTAGTTTGTAGACGCTGTAACTTTTGCGCAAACCAATAAATATACGCTTATTGACTTTTTTTTTACTAAAGACATGTGGCTGAATACATTTTGGCCTAAATGTATGACTAAAATTGAGTTTATTCGATTTTTCTTATAACAAAAAGTAGAAAATATCATTTTTTTTTCAACATTTTCAGTCTTTTCCCGTTTATATCGCAAAAAAAATAAATCGCAGAGGCAATACCATTAAAAGAAAGCTCTATTTGTGGGAAGAAAAGGACGCAAATTTCGTTTGGGTACAACATTGCGTGTCCGCACAATTTCCAGTTAAAGCGGCGCAGTGCCAAATTGTGAAATCACCTCTGGTCATTATGGTCCGTATTGGTCCGGGGCTTAAGTGGTTAAACTACTTTTTTTTTTTTTCTTACTGCCCTCACTTTTCTATGCTTAGATACCTCTTAGCACATTTTGAATTATTTGACAGGTTTCGCTTTTTCTGGTTGTAGATCCACAAAAAGAAAAAGTACAAAATAGCAAGCACATTCCACCTGTCACCATGTTTGTTTGTTTTTTTGTGGTAGAGCCACTTTAAATACTAGATAACTATTTATGTGTGTCATCAGGTTACCTCCAGTAGTGATCTAACAATTACAAATCATTCACCAAAATTGAATGTTTGGTGAAGGTCACATTCACTGCTTTATAAATATGCCCCTAGGTATTTGCCGAATTCCTGTGCTTCATAAAAGAGTAAAATTGAAATAATGTTTGTATGAATCATGCGTGTACTGTTGACAATTAAAATCCAACTACTACCGTTTAGGTAAACAGTTCCTTTAGGTGTGTCCTTGAAAGTGTTTTCAATTTCCAGAAAAGATGTGCTCTACCTGTTTTGACCTTACATTGTTTGCCTGAAGCGGACATATACTGATTTTTTAATAGCAGTGCAACGATATAAAGCATAGCCCTAGCCAAGACTTTTTCTAGATTGGGATGGGGGGGAGGGCTGGTTAGAGGCTCTCTGTTTTATTGCTGTCTGTGTCCATACTGAGTGTTTTTTATTCCTGTCAGAACAAAAAGCAATCGGAAACCGTGACACAAGCAAAAACACTGTTGTCTGTGCCTTTCTGTCTTGGTGATGCCTGTACACCTTCTTGTATGGGCATCACAGAGACAGGGGGGTGGGGGAAATTTTCCCTCAGTCACAAATACCTTGCTGATAATAATAAAATAATACATTCTTACTGTTCCCCACCTCAATCCAAATTGTGTATTAGCTTGAGGGGTTGGTCAGTGGCTATGACTTTTTTTTATACTTAAAGGGATTATAAAGTCATAAGGTTTTTTATCCTAATGCATTCTATGCATTAAGATATAAAGCCTGTGTGCAACAGCCCCCCTAACATTTACCTGAGGTCCCTCTCTGTCCAGCAATGTCCACGAGTGTCTAAGCCGTCCGAGATTCTCCCTCCTGATTGGCAGAGACACAGCAGTGATGGTGCCATTGTCTGCCGCTGCTGTCAATCAAAGTCAGCTAGCCAATCAGGAAAGAGAGGGGCAGGGCAGGGCTCTGTGTCTCAATGGTCACAGGGAGCTGTGACTTGGCTCGAGTGCCCCCTTAGCAAGCTGCTTGCTGTGGGGGCACTGAACAGAAGGGAGGGGCCAGGATCACAGAAGAGGGACTCGACAAGAGGCGGATCCGGGCTGCTCTGCGCAAAACCACTGCAACAGAGCAGGTAAGTATATTGGGGAAAAAAAAGACTTTACAATCACTTTAATGCTTTGGGAAGCTTTGGTACGGGAAACTGAGAAATCACTTCAAAGATGAGCCGATATTGACACCTACAATATCTACAATTTTGTTCTGAAAAGGGTTTTTTACGTGTATACATTTAATTGTGTTCTATGATTTTAGCATAAACTTTCATTTTAGAACATCAGCTTTGTAATAGCAATACAAACAGTAGTTGTTAGTGAAAATCCAAAATAAGCTTACTTGCAAATTTTCCTTTTATGTTGTGAGTGCAGCGATCTGCTGGTCATCTCTTTCCACAACATCCTAGATTTCCTTCATGCTTTGCAACTTCTCCTCTGCAGTTTACGCTCAATTTCTAAGAACTATATATCCCATGGTACCTGCAAACAATGATTCCTGTACTGACTCCGCCTACTGAAACTCCTCCTCTCAGCACCTCTGTATTTCAAAAGGCAGGCACTGTGAAATATGTGTCAGCATTGCCTATTCAAAGGGTATAGTGAATACGTGTCACAGACTTAAAGGAAGTAAATGTTGGGATCTTCTTAACCACTTAACGACCGCTCACTGTATATATACGTCGGCAGAATGGCACCGACAGGCACAATCACGTAGAGTGTACGTGATTGCCTTTGTATAGTTGGGGGGTCCAATCGGACCCCCCTCCTATACAGTGAGCGGTGGCTAAGTGTCCGGGAGCGTTCCGGGATGAGGGGGCAGCCATTCGTTTCTGGCCACCCCCTTGCGATCGCTCCCGGCGAATGGAAATGCCCCCTCTGTCTGTGTCAGACAGAGGGAGCAGGAGGAAGTGATGTCATCTCTGGTGCGGCGCTCACATATACCGAGCGCCGTACAAGAGAAGACATCAGGTCAGTGCACACAACACTACACTGACACCAGGACACATAGGGACATAAATCGCCCCCCCAGGCCCCCCCAGACACCCCAGATCACCCCCCAGATCACCCCCCAGCCCCCAGTCACAGTGTCACTGATTGCAGTGACCATTTATTTAGTGATCACTGCAATCGGTGACATTTGTGACTGTAAAAGTGTCACCAAAGTTTAGTCTTAGGTCCAGTGTAGCCCCCTAACCCCCCCCTAATAAAGGTTTAACCCCCTGATCACCCCCCAGATAACCCTTTCACCCCCTATCACCACTGTCACTAAGCGATCGTTTTTCTAAACGCTGTCTTAGTGTCTGTGATGCAGATCGGTAGCCGGTAATTTTCTTTAGGTTCGCCGCATGTTTTTATAGCGTCAGGTACCCCAATATATTATCTAATAAAGGTTTAACCCCCTTGATCGCCCCCCAGGTAACCCTTTCACCCCCATCACCACTGTCGCTAAGCGATCGTTTTTCTAAACGCTGTCTTAGTGTCGGTGATGCAGATCGGTAGCTGGTAATTTTTTTTAGGTTCGCCGCAGGTTTTTATAGCGTCAGGTACCCCAATATATTATCTAATAAAGGTTTAACCCCCTTGATCGCCCCCCAGGTAACCCTTTCACCCCCTATCACCACTGTCGCTAAGCGATCGTTTTTTTAAACGCTGTCTTAGTGTCGGTGATGCAATTCGGTAGCCAGTAATTTTTTTTAGGTTCGCCGCATGTTTTTATAGCGTCAGGTACCCCAATATATTATCTAATAAAGGTTTAACCCCCTTGATCGCCCCCCAGGTAACCCTTTCACCCCCATCACCACTGTCGCTAAGCGATCGTTTTTCTAAACGCTGTCTTAGTGTCGGTGATGCAGATCGGTAGCTGGTAATTTTTTTTAGGTTCGCCGCAGGTTTTTATAGCGTCAGGTACCCCCATATATTATCTAATAAAGGTTTTAACCCCCTGATTGCCCCTAGTTAACCCTTTCACCAGTGATCACCATATAAGTGTTACGGGTGACGCTGGTTAGTTAGTTTGCTTTTTATAGTGTCAGGGCACCCGCCGTGTATATAACCCAATAAAGGTTTAACCCCCTGATCGCCCGGCGGGTGATATCAATTAGGTTTTAGCGTCAGAGAGGGTCTGAGTCACACCCCAGGCAGCGTCAGGTTAGTGCCAGTAACGCGAACACCCACGCGTGAAGCATACACCCCCCTTAGTGGTATAGTATCTGAACAGATCAATATCTGATCTGATCAGATCTATACTAGCGTTCCCAGCAGTTTAGGGTTCCCAAAAACGCAGTGTTAGCGGGATCAGCCCAGATACCTGCTGGCACCTGCGTTTTGCCCCTCCGTCCAGCCCAGGCCACCCAAGTGCAGTATCGATCGATCACTGTCACTTACAAAACAAAAACACACATAACTGCAGCGTTCGCAGAGACAGGCCTGATCCCTGCGACTCCAGTGCTGTAGGAGGTGATTTCACCACCACAGTTAAAAAAAAAAAAGCAAATATGCCGAAGCATTGGGGCAGCAGGGGCGGAGGAGCGATTTTGCTCCTAATGCCGCGTACATACGGTCGAAATTCCGACGGAGGCTTGCCCGTGGAAAAGTCCGACCATGTGTGTGCGGCATAACTTTTTTGCGGGAGGATGCCCCCATGCTTCGGCATATATAAATGGTGCGTGTATGCCCATCATTGGAAGTGGGTGGATGAAGGGCGGTATTCTAATGGTGGGCATACCCACCGATCAATCTCTTTTTTCGTTCAGCCAACTGGCTGCATGAAAAAAAAAGATTACAATACATGTCCAACAAGGACCAGCAACGTACTGGTATGTTGCTGGACTTTGAATGTTTATACCAGAATGATGCCTGCGGGTTTAGGTATCATCTTGGTATCATTCTTTTCAGCCTGCGGCCGGCTTTCATGTAAAAGCAATCCTAGCGGCTAATTAGCCTCTGGACTGCTTTTACAAGCAGTGGGAGGGAATGCCCCCCCCCGGATATAAAAAGCGCCATTGGGAAATTGGGAAAGCATTTTATCACACCGATCTTGGTGTGGTCAGATGCTTTGAGGGCAGAGGAAAAATTTAGGGTCTAAAAGACCCCAGTTTTTTCAAAAAAAGAGTACCTGTCACTACCTATTGCTATCATAGGGGATATTTACATTCCCTGAGATAACAATAAAAATGATTAAAAAAAAAAAATACTTGGAAGGAACAATTTAAAAATAAAATAAAAAAGCAAAATTAATAATAAAAAAAAAAAGAAAAAAAAAAAAGCACCCCTGTCCTGCCCTGCTCTTGCCCAATGGCGAACGCAAGCATCGGTCTGGCGTCATATGTAAACAGCAATTGCACCATGCATGTGAGGTATCACCGCGAAGGTCAGATCGAGGGCAATCATTTTAGCAGTAGACCTCCTCTGTAAATCTACTGGGGTAACCTGTAAAGGCTTTTAAAGGCTTTTAAAAATGTATGTAGTTTGTCGCCAATGCGCGTTTGTGCGAAATTTTAAAGCATGTCGTGTTTGGTATCTATGTACTCGGCCTAAGATCATCTTTTTTATTTCATCAAACATTTGGGCAATATAGTGTGTTTTAGTGCATTAAAATTAAAAAAAGTGTATTTTTTAACCCAAAAAATGCGTTTGAAAAATCGCTGCGCAAATACTGTGTAGAAAAAAAAAATGCAACACCCACCATTTTAATCTGTAGGGCCTTTGCTTTAAAAATATATATAATGTTTGGGGGTTCAACATAATTTTCTTGCAAAAAAAAAAATGTTTTCATGTAAACAAAAAGTGTCAAAAAGGGCTTTGTCTTAAAGTGGTTAGAAGAGTGGATGTAAGCTTCCTAATGTTGTGTATAAAATGCCAGAACAGTTCAAAACCCCCCCAAATGACCCCATTTTGGAAAGTAGACACCCCAAGCTATATACTGAGAGGCATGTCGAGTCCATGGAATATTTAATATGTTGACACAAGTTGCGGAAAAACAACAATTTTTTTTTTTTTTTTGCACAAAGTTGTCACTAAATGATATATTGCTCAAACATGCCATGGGCATATGTGGAATTACACCCCAAAATACATTCTGTTGCTTCTCCTGAGTACGGGGATACCACATGTGTGAGACTTTTTGGGAGCCTAGCCACGTACGGGACCCCAAAAACCAAGCACCGCCTTCAGGCTTTCTAAGGGTGTAAATTTTTGATTTCACTTCTCACTGCCTATCACAGTTTCGGAGGCCATGGAATGCCCAGATAGCACAAAACCCCCCCAAATGACCCCATTTTGGAAAGTAGACACCCCAAGCTATTTGCTGAGAGGTATTGTGAGTATTTTGCAGATCTTGCTTTTTGTCACAAAGTTTTGAAAATTGAAAAAAAATAAAAATATATATATATATTTTCTTTCTTCATTTTCAAAAACAAATGAGAGCTGTAAAATACTCGCCATTCCTCTCAGCAAATAGCTTGGGGTGTCTATATTCCAAAATGGGGTCATTTGGGGGGGTTTTGTGCGATTTTGGCATTTTATGGCCTTCGAAACTGTGATAGGTAGTGAGGAGTGAAATCAAAAATTTGTGCCTAGAAATCCTGAAGGCGGTGCTTGGTTTTCGGGGTCCCGTACGCGGCTAGGCTCCCAAAAAGTCCCACACATGTGGTATCCCCGTACTCAGGAGAAGCAGCAAAATGTATTTTGGGGTGTAATTCCACATATAACCATGGCATGTGTGAGCAATATATCATTTAGTGACAACTTTTTGTAATTTTTTTTTTTTTTTTGTCATTATTCAATCACTTGGGACAAAAAAAATATATTCAATGGGCTCAACAGGCCTCTCAGCAATTTCCTTGGGGTGTCTACTTTCTAAAATGGGGTCATTTGGGGGGGTTTTGTGCTATTGTGGCATTTTATGGCCTTCGAAACTGTGATAGGTAGTGAGGAGTGAAATCAAAAATTTGCACCCTTAGAAATCCTGAAGGCGGTGCTTGGTTTCCGGGGTCCCGTACGCGGCTAGGCTCCCAAAAAGTCCCACACATGTGGTATCCCCGTACTCAGGAGAAGCAGCAAAATGTATTTTGGGGTGAAATTCCACATATAACCATGGCATGTGTGAGCAATATATCATTTAGTGACAACTTTTTGTAATTTTTTTTTTTGTCATTATTCAATCACTTGGGACAAAAAAAAAAAATTCAATGGGCTCAACATGCCTCTCAGCAATTTCCTTGGGGTGTCTACTTTCCAAAATGGGGTCATTTGGGGGGGTTTTGTACTGCCCTGTCATTTTAGCACCTCAAGAAATGAGATAGGCAGTCATAAATTTAAAGCTGTGTAAATTTCAGAAAATGTACCCTAGTTTGTAAACTCTATAACTTTTGCGCAAACCAATAAATATACGCTTATTGACATTTTTTTTTACTAAAAACATGTGGCTGAATACATTTTGGCCTAAATGTATGACTACAATTGAGTTTATTCGATTTTTCTTATAACAAAAAGTAGAAAATATCAATTTTTTTCAAAATTTTCGGTCTTTTTCCGTTTATATCGCAAAAAATAAAAATCGCAGAGGCAATCAAATACCATTAAAAGAAAGCTCTATTTGTGGGAAGAAAAGGACGCAAATTTCGTTTGGGTACAACATTGCATGTCCGCACAATTTACAGTTAAAGCAGCGCAGTGCAAAATTCTGAATTCACCTCTGGTCCTTTAGCTACCAAATGGTCCGGGGCTTAAGTGGTTAAAGTAACTTTCCCGACTTCAAGATCCTTTGTTTTAATGGGAGTAGACTAGAAATGGTTTAAATACAGTATGGGAATTAATTTATGATTTTACATTTTGACAATAGATGCACTTTAATCAATACTAATATCTTGGATATATCTTATTTAAAGTGATTGTAAAGGCTATTTTTTTTTTTGTTGTTGATAAAATGAAAAATAGGGTTTTGTTTAGGATAGGGTAAAAATGGTATTGCTTACCTGCTTTTTTTTGGTCTCCCACGGCACCATCCAGTCCTTCTCTCCCCCCCCCCCCCCCATAGCAAGCTGTGTGTTATGCGGGCGCACTCCTGAGCCTGACTGTGTGCATCTATAGACACACACATCACAGCTCAGCTCTGCTCCACACTCACTGCTCACAGGATTTGCCTGACAGCAGCACGAGCCAATGACCCAAACTGCTGCCTTTGTCTCCTGTGAGGAGAAGAAAACAAAAATTATTCCCAACACTGCGTTTAGCAGGCAGTACCTCTTGCCATATGTGACCCATTTAACAAATGGGGCCACCTTGCAACCAAATGCAACGCATTGCGGAATTTAAAGGGTTTAAAAGAGGCACGAGGAGATGATATAATGCCTCTTCAATGCATGTCAAATGTCCTCTAAACAGTGATCCAATGTGGATTGGTCTTCAGAGGGCAACATATATATAAACAAAAAAAGATGTGATTTCACTGTGTGCCCTGACTGCACCCAGTCTCTTTTGCCCCATGGCCCCCTTTTCATCTATGACCTGATTGGTTTCTTTTAATGTAGTTTTATAGTTTTATTGGTTTTCTGCCATATGGCTTGTGCCAGTAATGCCCAGGCAGGATTGGCTATAGGCTCTTGCTGAGCTTATGATTTCCCTGTCACTATGAGTTTAAACAGGGTAAACAAATGTCTTCTTTTGCTAAAGCTGGCTGGCACTCTTCCAAATTCAACTGCCAAACCATTATGAGAGCTGAATTCTTTCTTCTCAGAGCTCTTATCAGTGTTATATGCTGAGTGGGAGGACCTGCCACAAACACAAGGAGAGTTTATTTTTTTGAATATGAAAGCTAGGCTTTATGAATTAGTAAACAAACACAGTTTAATCTAAAATGCAAGCTATAAAGGGCAGTTTATAATATTTGGTTGCTTGTTTGTCTGTAAACGTTTCTAAAGCTTGCTGTCGGCTGATGACACAGAGCCGCTCCAGACTCTAGAAGAATCCTGACCATATTGTCAGGATCCACCCAGCTGTCTTATTGACACCAGGCTCTGTCTTTTATTGCACAGCTGAGAACCGAAGCCAGCTGTACACGTCCCCCTCTCCAGCCTGCTGCTTTAGTGATCGCTGCAGGGGCCAGGTGGAGAGTGATGACTGAGCCCCCGTTCACATTGGCATGATTTGACAGGTCAAATCGGAGCCTTATGCTGGCAATAGGAGCGTCCCAATCGGTGCAGTGCCGGACCAATTTCCAAAACTAGTTTCTGCACTTTTGTTTAGTGACTTTGTCTTTCAAGTCGCCCCTGAAGTCAGACTGAAATGCAGCTTTGAAATTGTGCAAATTCAGAAGAACGAGGGCTGGCAGTCACTTCTCTTCACTTGAAGAAGACCAAAAACTGAGCAATCGGCAGTCATGTGATCGCTTAGTTCTCGGTCCTAGAGCAGGCAGGGGACAGCTACAAGCATTACACCGATGGTGTAGCATAGAGGTGGGAATGTTTTTTTGTATTTTTTATTAACCCTGTACATCTCCTTTAAAGGTACTTTATGTGAGTTTTAGATTTTAAAATTTTTCTTGCACCATATTTTAATAAATGCATTACATATACATATTTAAAGGTTCTCAGTTTATTGGAGTATTAATATATAAAAAAAAAGGAATTTGACAACTGCCAAGAGAAAGCTATTACAGGATAAGTTTCTATAGATTGTAGTGTGGTCAGTTAATCATTAGGAGTGTAAGAAAAACATAGACAAGTTAAGGGACAAGTAAACTGGAAAAAGTAGAAAAGTACCATCATTATAATGTACTGCTAAGTAAGAAGCACAGACTAATCATTAAACACAGGAAAACTTGAATGGCCTCCAGGAGAAAATGATTGTTGTAGGCATTACTTAGTATGTATAGTGAGAGCTTTATGTCTTGTGTAATATAAGTAGCAAAGTTTACTAAAGTCCACATATAAATTCAAATTTATCAGAATATCTGATCCATTTTGTTCCTCTAGAGAAACGCCCTTCAAGTCATTTCTCCTGCCACAATGGAAGTTCTGATGCGTGTATTAGCAGATTGTGACACATGGGATGAGCGGGACCCGGATGAAGTGAGTCGTAAAGCAGAGCTAACCCTTAAGTGCCTGACAGAAGTTGTACACATCCTACTAGTGAGCAGCTCTGACCAGAGACAAGTGGAAATTGGGACCATCTTAGAGAACTACTTCAAGCTGCTTAATTCTGATCATTCAGCCTTACCAGGACTGAGAAGGTCCAGACAATGGGAGAGCAGGTTCATCACACTACAGATAAAAATGCTAAGTAAGTTTACTCACCAGGTTTACAGATGTTTTTTTATTTTCTCAAGACAATGGTTTGCGATAAGTTTTATGAATTTAACAAAATTAGCGTAAGAACAAATATGGGTTCCCAATAAATGACATGTATATAACTAGGCTGCATATTAGAGCTGCACGATTAATCGTTAGAAGATCGCTATCTCGATTCACCCCGCCCCGCGATCTCCAGGCTGGATTTGTGCGATTTTTTTGATCGCCCCGCCGGATCCACGGAACCAGCGTAGAACGCAAATGGCGGATATAGGAACTGACGTCAGCAACTGGAACTGACAGTAGTCATCAGAGAGCGTGATGAGGCGCAGTGCCGCTGGATGTCGATGATGCGTGGGCACCACGCTTCTCGGCCGGCGGAAAACACAAACACACAGCACAGCGGTAAGTGCGCACTGCACACTGTGTAAGTGTGCACACCAGCAGCATGATCCAATGACTCCAAAACACAGTGAGTGAGCTTCCTTCCTTGTGCCTTACTACTACATGTATTATGAACACCAGTGACAACAGTGAGTCAGCTACCCCAGGCCTTGCAGATGACAGTCAGGCTATTAAAGGGGGGCATGTGAGCCTGTGAGGAGTGGACCTAAAATACCGGCAACCACTGTCCCTTATTATGAATATTACCACAGTCTGAGTCAGCTACCCATATTATGAATATTACCACAGTCAGCTACCCAGAGTCTGGTGTAGCTGACTGTGTTAATATTCATAATATGGGTAGCTGACTCAGACTGTGGTAATATTCATGATATATTATAAGGGACAGTGGTTGCCGGTATTTTAAGTCCACTCCCCTTTAATAGCCTTTTGAGAATCGTGAGAGAATCGTGATCTTCATTCTAAGCAAAAGAATCGTGATTCTCATTTTTCCCAGAATCGTGCAGCTCTACTGCACATACATTATATTGTGATAGAACAAATGCTTCATAATAGGTGCAAAGATTTTCTCTGCCTTCTACAGAGTACCCCAGCCAGGATAAAAATTTGGTTTATTGGAATCTGACGTGTTTTTTGTTGGCTATCAAAATATTGTTATTAATCTTCTAACAAAACTTGCATTAATAGTCCAGTCAGGATGAATGTTACATTCGTATTAAAGTGGTAGTAAAGTATTTTTTTTTTTAAACTTGTACCTACAGGTAAGCCTATAATAAAGCTCACCTGTAAGTACAGTGAATATCTCCTAAACCTTCTGTTTAGAAAATATTCACACTGCATGCAATCTGTGATGTCACCGGAGCATGCGCTGTGAAGGGACCGCATACCCGCACCGTCCCCAGAGCTCTGTGCCGCAGCCGTGACTGTCATCGCAGCTCGGTCAATTAGATGGCCGAAGCACGCAAACCCGTTAGGAGGCAAGAAGGTGAAGATGGAAGCCCTGTAACGGTGATAGCGCACCGCTGGAGAGTTTCATTCTAAGGTAAGCATTTCAAAATATGCTAGTATGTGATGCATGCTAGCACATTATGACATTAATTTACGGAGAAGATTTTTTTTTTTTTTTTTAAAGGCTGTGGTTTCCTATCGCTTTAAAACAGATTTTTACTATTGTTGCACACAGAAAATACTTTTTTCTTTATCGTACACCACGGGACACAGAGCCAGTCATTACATAATGGGTTGAGGGTCACCAGCGGTGATTGGACACTGGCACAACCAATTGAAGACAGTTTCCCTCCATATAACCCCTCCCATTAGGGAAGTACCTCATTTTTTTTTCCCAGTGTCTAAGGTTTTGGACGCATATAAGGATGTGCGGAAAGAAGCTCTGCCAAAGAAACCCTCTGGGGGTAGAGAGCTACACTTTCGGATCCATCCAAGACGCCTACATTTTTTACGCCAAAACTGGATGGTACCCGAGCCTCGTGGACGAGGTGTCGCCTGTGTTGTCTCTCTTCGGAGGACTGGGCTCTAGGGTCCAGCACTTTCGCTCTTACGCTAAAAGTCCTGGCAGAGTCTTTTACAAGTCCCAGGGAAGAGGCCTCCTTTTAAGCAGGAACTCATATCCCTGAAGGTTGGCACACATACCCCGCCATGATGGGGGAAGATTGGTTCTGAAAACCTGCGGCGGGGATAAGGTAAGCGGGAAAAGAGTCCCAAGTATGAAACTTGGGGACCTTTCCTGAATTTTGAGTAGATGTCTTTTTCTCTGGCCACCACTGGAGGGAGTAAAGAGCTGAGTTTCACTCACCTAGCTCCAGAACAGTGTCAGTTTTCTGCAGACAGCACACTCCTTCCGCTCCTAAGCTCTGCTGTGGACGGCTTCCTCTTCCCTTCTCTCGGGCAAGTGTCAGGGGGATTCCCTTCTCTCAGAGAAGTGTTGGAGGGATCTTCCTCGTGTTGACCGCCGCCATTAGCCCCTGGGCCGGGGGCGCGCTTTATGCCTAAAGCTGTGTGGGGGGGGGCAGGCCCGTGAGCGTGCACGGGCGCGCACGCGCGGGCATGCTATTTCCACAAGCATGCTGGAACCAGGAAGTAATAAAGGAGCCTCACAAGCCTGGAGCTTCCTGGAAGGGACACAGCAGCGTAGGGGCACGTAAGATCTCCATGTGGTTGAGCACTCCCAAGATGGACACCTACTCTAGCATGAAACTGTGTGTTATTAGTTGCTTACTGTATGTTAATTGCTAAACTAGCACAGTAGTATATGCACTGTTGGTACCTCGGCTTTGCTTAGCAATATGTCTTTCCAGAAAAGAAATTCAGGGACTAATAAAGACAAGAAAGCACCGCTGCCTGAGACAGGAGGCTCTAGTTGTGCCTGCTCAGTAACTTCCTCTCCTGTGATATCTGACGCACTTATACAGGATGAGCCATTGCCTCTATCAGGAGTAGCAGCCTCTCCTGTGGTGCCTGTGCCTGCATATGTTACTGAGGACACTTTGGCGACAGCCCTGGACAACTTAGAAGGGAGAATCGCTGCGTTAATCGCCAAGTCCTCACAAAAGGACAGAAAGCGAAGCAGATCTACTTCTGTTGTTTTAGATCTCCTCCTTTCAGAAAAATCTGAGGATGAGGAGGATGTGGATGGTGTAGCCCCATCAGGGGATGAGGAGTCGGAGGGATCAGGGATATCAGAAGAACCTTGTTCTGCTTCCCAGGTTTTGAAATTGCAGGTGCAATGTTATGCTGAAGCAGTATGCTCTACATTCAAGTTACCCTCTTCGGAATTAACCGAATCACCTGTCTCCTCCCTGGGTTCATTAAAATCCCCACAGGCTGCTTGTGCCTTTCCGATTCATCCTTTGATGGAGAATCTGATTTACGCAGACTGGAAACATCCAGATAAGCGTTTCTCTTCTCCTAGGAAGTTTGAAGTTCTTTATCCTATGGAGGAGAAGTTTACCAAGAAGTGGAGTCTGCCTTCTGTGGATGCAGCTATCTCTTGTGTAAATAAAAGCTTATCTTGTCCGGTGGACAATGCTCAGGTGTTTAAAGATCCTTCTGAGAAGAAGTTGGAATCTTTACTAAGGTCTTCCTTTCTTCTGGCGGGCGCAGTAACCCAACCTGCTGTGGCGGCAGCTGGTATGTGCCAGTTTTTAAAGGATCAGGTGAAACAGGCTGAAAGATCTGCCTCCGGAGCAGATAAAATTTTGGGAGAATATGCCCAGGGCCTTGTGCTTCACAGTGGATGCCATTAGAGATTCTATTCAACAGGCATCTCGCCTTACGCTCCAGCTGGTGCATATGCACAGAATTCTTTGGCTAAAGCATTGGTCAGCGGAAGCTCCATGCAAAAAACTTTTGGCCAGTTTCCCATTCCATGGCGAACGCCTCTTTGGGGATGATTTGGAAAAGTATATCCAAAAGATATCGAGCAGTAAAACGACTCTGTTGCCAGAGAAGAAGAAAAACAAGCGTCCTTGTTTTAAACGTTCTCTCTCCCCGACTCCTGGTAGATCTGCCTCCAGCCAGTGGCGACGGCATTTTCAGCCAGCCACAAAGGCTAAAGAAGGCCAGGCTCAGAAGAACTAGAAGCCGTGGGGTTCAAAAGCTAACAAGCAAAACCCCAAAGCCTCTTTTTTTTGGCCGAGTGGGGGGACGGCTTCGTCAGTTTTCAGTGGCATGGCATACAGAAATCCAGGACAAGTGGGTAGTATCCACAGTATCCCTAGGGTACAAACTGGAATTTCGAGAGAGCCCATCTTCTCAGTTCCGAAGTTCAAGGCTCTCCAAAGATCCACTAAAAAGAGAATTCTTCAAAGGATTGTATCACTTGCTGTCTCAAGGGGTGATCACAGAAGTACCCCTAAAAGAGCAAGGTGCAGGTTTTTATTCAAACCTCTTTGTCAGTGGCGTCACTAGGGTTGGTGTCACCTGGTGCGGTAAAATTTGGTGCCACCCCCCCCAGTTCGTTGAGCCACCCGGGGCACTGAGCAGGCTAGCGCATCAGCACAGCTCTCCCCCTGTGTAATCCCCCTAATGGAACCACCCCCCGTGTAATCCCCTAATGGAACCCCAGTGTAATCCCCCCTGCAATCCCCCTAATGTCACGTCCCCCCCCGTACAACCTCCCTATTGTAAGCCCCCTGCAATCCCCCTAATGTATCCCCCTAATGTAATCCCCCTAATTTAACCCCCCTATCGCAATCCCTATAATGTAACCCCCCTGTGCATTTCCCCCTAATATAACCCCCCTGTGCATTTCCCCCTAATGTAATCCCCCCCCTGCAATTTCCCTAATGTAATCCCCCCCTGCATTCTCCCTAATGTAATCCCCCCCCCCCTGCAATCTCCCTATTGTAATCCCCCCCTACATCTCCTCTCTCCCTACAGTCACAGACCTCAGATCAGCGCGCTCTGTCGTCCTCCTAGGCTCCTCCTTCTGTTGTGGATATACTGTCAGTGTGGAGGAGGCGGAGACTAGGCTCCGTCGGTCTGAGGAATGTATTTGTTGTGATTGGCAGCCGGCACCTCTCCCCACCTGCCTGAGTGTCAATAGGCGGATTGCAGTGCCGGCTGATCTGCACTGGGCTATGGCACTGTCTGCCTCACAACACAATTCTTACTCCTCCTCCCTCCCCGAACATTGCGGGGAGCGAAGGAGATACTGGAGTGCGCAGGGGAAGGAGGAAAAGGAGAGAGCCGCGGTGCCTCTCTCGATCCAGTGCTGTGATGGGTGACGGTGTCACCCCTCTGGGAGGGAGGGAATTCCAGTAATCCTAGTGGCCCCAAATTGGGCCAGAAGGCCCTGGTACGCCGAGATCATAAAGATGGCAGTAGGAAGACCTTGGAAGCTTCCGCTTCATCACGACCTGCTGTCTCAGGGTCCAGTGTTCCATCCTTCCTTACAAAAGCTAAATTTGACGGTCTGGCTACTGAGACCCACATTTTGAAGAAACAAGGGATCTCGGGTCCAGTTCTTTCTACACTCATTAATGCTAGAAAGCCAGCATCCAGGCTTATCTACTATAGAGTCTGGAAGGCATATGTTTCCTGGTGTGAAACCAGAGGATGGAATCCTCAGAAGTATAACATAAGTAGGATTCTCACCTTTTGCCAGTTGGGAGTGGATATGAAATTAGCCCTTAGTACTATCAAGGGTCAAATATAAGCTCTATCAGTCTTTTTTCAAAGACCGCTGGCATCTCATTCCCTAGTTTGGGCTTTCATTCAGAGGGTACTGCGGATCAATCCGCCAGTCAAGTCTCCCTTGTGGGGGCGTGGCCTGACGCGGCATGTGAACAGACCTGTTCGACGGAGCTCCCGCTGTAGATCCTGTCTGTGATCCTTTCCTCGCCACCTACAACGCCCGATTCAGCCAGAAACCTGCGCCTAAAGACCCCCAGAGACCCCCGGTTCCAGCGGTGCTCGACAATCCCGGCATGATGACCCGGGGAAACAAAGGAGACGCCGCGGCTGCGGCCTCCCAGGCCTTCCAAGATGGCGCCTGGATGTCTCAGTCTCTGCCTCCCAGGACTCCACGAGGGCAGGAGAAGAAGATGGAGCTGGGGGGTAAGTCCAACAAAGCCCCTAAAGGGACAGACCAAACGAGAGACATGCTATATTATGCCAGGAAACTGACAGGCCCGGACGATTCCCTGCAGACTGTTGCACAGGGTCATACAGTGCCCGCAGAGCAGGCTGAGCAGGGACACACTGACATGCAGGAAGCTGAGGATGAAGAAATGGAGTCAGCCCCTGGTTCTATTCCAGCCTTGCTTGACCAGCAGACAGAGGACAGTCCCCAGCCCACACTCAGTGAAATCCTGCATGCTGTTCACAGGTGCACTGCCTCAGTGGATGCCCTGAAGGAGAGATTTGGGGGGCTGGAGGAGAAAGTTAATCTCCTGAGACATGATATACAGAAGGTCAGGGAGAGGACCACGGCCGTGGAGGGCAGAGTCAGTGATATAGAGGATCAGATGCCACACATGACCCGGGAAGTGAGAGTCGCTGCTCAGCAGGCATGCCAGGCCTTTGATCGCCATGATGAGATCAAAAATTGCCTGAGACGCAACAATGTACGCATTGTGGGGCTCCCAGAAAAGGTGGAGGGCAGGGACCCCACGACATTCATAGAAGGCTGGCTACAGGAGACCTTTGGTAAAGAGGCTTTTTCTCCGATTTAAACGGGCGCACAGGGTGCCACCTCGCCCCCTCCCCCCCCGGTAATCCCCTGAGATCCATGCTTGCTAGACTCCTTAACTACAGGGACCGGGAAGTGATACTTCGAATGGCCAGAGAAAGGGGGGCTGTACATTTCAACGGAGCCCGGATTTCCTTTTATCCTGATTTCTCTGCAGAAGTGCAACGCAGAAGATCAAAGTTTATAGATGTCAAGAAAAGGCTGCAGAGGCTTCAGCTATCATATGCCATGCTATACCCAGCCAAGCTTCGCATAACAGCCAGAGATGAGGCCCACTTTTTTGAGAATGCACAGGATGCTGCTGACTGGCTAGACCGCAACGAACAAGACATCCGCAGGAGGGGACCGGAGAATGGTGCAGGTTGATGCGGACAATCCTATCTATATCAAGAGCAATCCGGGTAAAGAAGTGCTGTTGCTGAAATGATGTCACTATGAGAGGACCAATACCTACTTGAAGATACCAGCGAATAGTTTTCCACTAACTCTTCTGGGTTTTTTTTTTCGCTGACCTGAGTTTATGGGTGGAGTGTGTCTCTACACCCCCCCTATGTACTGTTTGCTGCCATGGTGGACATGGATTTTGTTTTTGTGCCCTGTTGGCACTAGAAATGCCCGTGTTGCTATTACTCAACACCGGTGGGGAGTCCACAGTGACGCCCTGTTGGCAGTCCAGGAGCCACCAGCAGATGCAGATAAGTTTTACTGTTCTTGTTTTTCTTATGCTTCCTACTTCTATTTTTACTGTACTGACACCAAAGCGCCGTTGCGCAGGAATTTCTACCACAGTTTCTGCAGGATTTTTTTTTCTTTCCCAAGGTACTGTACTGTTCTAACTGATGCACCACAGTCAAAGCTGTTTGAACCAAAGGGCTGTTTTTTGCTAGCTGGATGGGGGGATGCAGGACTGTTGCTCTCTTCTGGGTACTCCTCCCATTCAGACAGAACTCTTAGTATACACTCACCATGTCTTCTACACCCATAGTGTCGTGGAATGTCAGAGGGGTAAATGATCCTCTGAAAAGGACCATGATATCCACTGTATTACGTAAATTTCACCCGGCCATAATTGGCTTACAGGAGACCCATCTATTGAAAGACACGACTAGTTTCTTGGGATATGCGTGGGTAGGGCAGGCCTATCACTCCACTCACTCCGCCTTTTCACGCGGAGTGAGCGTATTGATCCACAAGGCTCTGGTATACCAGGAGTTAGATTCGCTTATTGATATATCTGGGAGATTTGTATTCCTTTATTGCAAACTGTTTACCGTTACTATGATTCTGGCGTTTGTATATGTGCCTCCACCTTTTTCTAGAGAGGTGCTGCAGTTGCTGCTGTCTTACCTGGCAAACAAGCCTGACGTCCCACTACTGCTGCTAGGGGACTTTAATTGCTACCTAGACCCTAAATTGGATAGCCACCCCCCGGTGATGCCCCCTAAGGGCAACCGGGGTACGGCTCTTGGACGCCTGATGGAGGAGGTGGGGTGGGTTGACATCTGGCGGGTTAGGAACCCCAAGTGTAAACAATTCTCCTGTTTCTCCAAGTCGCATGGTTCCCTCTCCCGTATAGACCTGTGTCTGGGCACTCCCAACATGGTTAGTTGCACCTCTAAGGTGGAGTATTTCCCACGGGGGGTATCAGACCACTCTCCGCTAGTACTTTGGCTGGTAACTCAACCGTCTAGCTCCCTACCTAGAGCCCCATGGAAACTGAATGCTTATTGGCTCAAACTGTTTACATCCCCAGAACGTATTGAAACCAAGATTGAAGTCTTTCTCCGGGCCCATGAGCACTACCTAGACCCACTGCTAAAATGGGAAACTTTGAAAGCCTATCTTAGAGGGGTATTTATCGAGGAAATACACATTGTCAGGAACAACTCCTCTGCCTTGGTGGAGCGGGTGGGAGACCAGGTGAGACAGCTGGAACTCGCTTATGTGACTAGCCCCACTGACTCGGCCAGGGAGGCTTGGATGTCGGCCCAGGACTCTCTGGACCGTCTGCGATCCTCAAAGGCAGAGCGGAAGAGGTTCTTTACCAAACTTGCATTTTATGAGGAAGGGGAACAAACTGGGCGATTGCTGGCCAAGATAGCGAGGTCTCAAGCACAATCCCCGGCCATCGGTGCTATACGCGCCTCTACGGGTAAAGTGGTTAATACCCCTGAAACCATTATATCCGAGCTGGCATCCTTCTATGAAGGCCTTTATGGATCGAGGGATGCCTACTCGGATGCGAACCTTGAAACATACATGGCTAGTATTGATCTGCCTGCTCTCTCCACATCTGCCAGAGAACAGTTAGATGCACCAATTACTCTGGGCGAGCTGCAACTAGCGGCAAGCTCTTTTCCTACATGTAAAGCCCCCGGAGAGGATGGCCTGCCCATAGAAGTGTACACTCAATTTGGGGAGCACTTGTTACCTGAACTATTGAAGGTCTTTAACGCCGCACTAGAGGGTGGTCAGCTGCCTGGTTCCATGGCTAGGGCTAATATTATTTTACTGTTGAAGCCGGGGAAGGATCCGGTTGACCCTGGCTCCTATAGGCCTATATCGTTGCTGCAGAGCGATGTAAAAATCCTGGCAAAGGTCCTGGCGCGCAGGGTTAACGGGATAATCACGTCTATTATCCACCCAGACCAGGCTGGCATCATGCCGCAGAAGTCCACCGCCACCAATTTGAGGCGCATGTTCTTGAACATGCAGGTGCAGGCAGACAATGGGGGCCGTAGGGCGCTCTTATCCCTTGATGCCAACAAGGCATTTGATAGTGTCAGTTGGAGGTTCCTCTGGGCGACGTTGGCCAAGTTTGGCTTTGGGGACAAATTTATAGAGTGGGTCAGGCTGCTGTACGCGTCCACCCAGGCGACCATTAGGGTCGCGGATAGGATGTCACCGGCCTTTGCTCTGGGTAGGGGGACGAGGCAGGGATGCCCCCTGTCCCCCCTGCTCTTCGCGATCGCTATAGAGCCATTGGCAGCCCTGGTGCGGGCTAGTGCCCGCGTCCGGGGATTCCAATACGGCACGCTGCAAGAAAAAATCATGCTGTACGCGGACGACATGCTGCTGTTCCTGGAGGACCCCACGCACTCCATCCCCGGGGCTATGTCAATAATAGAGCAATTCGGCCACTACTCGGGATTGACCATTAACTGGTCGAAATCCGCCCTGATGCTGTTGGATGAGGATGGTGGGGTAGCCCTGCCGGACTCTTGTCCCATCCCAGTTGTATCTAGCTTTAAATATTTGGGGGTGCAGGTGTCGCCCAGGCTGGGGGACTACTGCTCCCTTAATGTGCACCCATTGCTGTCCCGGTTTAGGGACAAAATTAATACCTGGAACACCCTAAAAATGTCACTTGCAGGTAAAGCCAATCTGATCAAAATGATTTTAATGCCACAACTACTCTACTTTCTTCATAACTCGCCTGTAGTGATACACCTGAAAATCTTCCGAATAGTGAACACTCTCTTCCGACGGTTGTTATGGCATACTAGGCCCCCTCGGATTAGACTGGAACACTTGCAGCGGGCCAAGGACAGTGGGGGGCTGGCGGTTCCCAACCCTTGGCTGTACTACATAGCGGCCCAGTTACAGCATTTGATCGGCTCTATGTCCCAGGACCCGGGGAGCTCGGCGGCACGACTGATGCTATCGGCCACTGGCGCTGAGACTGTCCCGATGGGGCTGGAGGCGCAAATGTTCCTAAAATCCAACAAGCAGACCCCGACGCTCGCACTTATCCAAAAAGTCTGGAATAAGGGCCGACAACTCCAGGGAGTGCAGGGATTCACGGAAGACAGCCCAATATGGGGCAATAGGTCTTATGTGGAGTTGGTGAAGCTGCAGCAGGGGCCCAGATGGCGTGCCCATGGTGTGGCTCTGCTGTCCCACATTTTCGTTAACGGCAGGCTTCTCACTTTCCCCGAACTGCAGGCCAGATTTGACCTCCCAGCTCATATGCATTATTACTACATGCAGCTTCAACATGCGGTTGCTGCTACACGGGAATGCGGTGGAATGGGTTCAGTCGCCCACCCCGGTGTTCCGTGTGCTGCACATTAGCACTGAAACAAAATGATTTATCTCACAATGCTACCAGATGTTACTGGCAAGTCACCTACAGGCATTCCCGAGCAGGGCGGAATCCATGTGGGAGAAGGACATAGGTTCACTGTCAGGGGACCAATGGGAGGAGGCGTGGCAGTCAGTCACTACTTGTTCTTTAAACGTTGCGCAGAAAGTGTCACAGCTATATATATTATTGAGGGTACATTACACCCCGCTGAAATTATATAAGATGGGTAAGCTCGGGGACCCTGTGTGTGGTAGATGTCAGAGGCACAATGGAGATCTCATTCATCTCCTGTGGAGATGCCCTAAGCTTCACAGGTATTGGACTGAGGTGGTGGGTACAATAAACAGAGTGTTTCAAACTACGATCCCTTTGGACCCTAAGTGCTGCCTGCTGGGGATCTTGGAGGAAGCGATCCCTGGGGAGTTGACCAGGGTCGCGGTCTCTAGGGCCCTGTTTCAGGCCAGGAAGCTTATTTTGATGGGTTGGAAGTCGGTCTCACCGCCTACCACCACCTCTTGGGTAGCACACATGGGGAATACTCTTATAATGGAAAAGTACATATACCAGCACAGGGGAAGCCCGGGCAGGTTTGAGAGAATTTGGTCCCAATGGCTTGATACCCCTGGCCTGAGCCCTAGGGAGCTGGTGATGTCCCGACTTTTGCAGTAAATTTGAAACCAAGCGGCCAAGGATTAATATGCTTATATATGCAAGATTGTGGTGCTGTTCTTATGTGATCTTATATGTTGTTTTACAGTTCGCCAGCAGAGGGAAACCTTTGCTATTTTTTGTACAATGGAAACTGTTGTGATCTATCTGGTGTTCAATAAAAACCTTTTTGATTAAAAAAAAAAAAAAAGTCTCCCTTGTGCCCATGGGATTTGAATTTGGTATTGTCAGTATTGCAAAAGCAACCTTTTGAACCTATTTGCCATATTCCTTTGATCCTTTTGAGCAGGAAATTGGCCTTTTTGATTGCTATCTCTTCTGCTAGGAGAGTATCAGAATTAGCAGCTCTTTCTTGTAAAGAGCCTTATTTAATTTGTCACAAAGACAAAATTGTTCTACGACCGCATCCTACCTTTTTACCAAAGGTGGTGTCGGCTTTTCATTTGAATCAAGATATTGTTCTGCCTTCTTTTTTTTTTTCCTGATCCGCGGACAGTGGGGGAAAAGTTAGTGCACTCTCTAGATGTAGTGAGAGCAGTAAAGGTGTATCTGCAGGCAACCGCTCAGATACGTAAAACAGATGTTTTGTTTATTTTGCCAGATGGTCCCAAGAAAGAACAAGCGGCATCAAGATCCACCATTTCTAGGTGGATTCGACAAGTAATTATTCAAGCTTATGGTTTAAAGAACAGGATTCCTCCTTTTTTCTGTTAAGGCGCACTCTACCAGGGCGATAAGTGCTTCATGGGCAGTGCATCACCAGGCTTCGATGACTCAGATCTGTCTTGCTGCAACTTGGTCTTCAGTCCATACATTTTCCAAATTCTATCAAGTAGATGTGAAAGGACATGAGGGTGCCGCCTTTGGGCATAGTGTGCTGCAGGCAGCAGTATAGGGCTTCTTGTCCGTAAGCGGCCTGCTTGATCTGTGTCTCCCACCCTTCATTGAGCATTGCTCTGGGACGTCCCATTATGTAATGACTGACTCTCTGTCCCATGGTGTACGATAAAGAAAATAGGATTTTTTTATAACAGCTTACCTGTAAAATCCTTTTCTTGGAGTACACCACGGGACACAGAGGTCCTCCCCTTCTTATGGGAACCTTACTGCTTTGCTACAAAACTGAGGTAATTCCCTAATGGGAGGGGTTATATGGAGGGGAACTGTCTTCAATTGATTGTGCCAGTGTCCAATCACAGCTGGTGACCCTTAACCCTTTATGTAATGACTGGCTCTGTGTCCCGTGGTGTACTCCAAGAAAAGGATTTTTACAGGTAAGCTGTTATAAAAATCCTATTTTTTTTTAAATGTATTGATGTTGGAACAAAGCTTTCCTCATATACTTGACTGGAAATCAGGAGCCTGGCCCAGATTTATGTTGTTCATTAAAAAAATTTGTAACAGAATAAAATTATAGATACAACTTTACCTTTAAAAGACCCTGAGACCATCCTTCTTAGCAATGGACTAGTACTCCTACAGTAGAGTCACTGGGAGTATGGCCTTATTTAAGTACTGTATATGGTGATTTACCGTGTGTGCAATGCTAAAGCAGGCTTCGGCACTGAGGCTGTAAACCAGACGAACCCTCTAATGTTCTGGTCTCAGCGAACCCCTGCTAAAATGACAATATCTACAACTCATGATACATTAGTGTGATGGCCATTGGGAAGAATATTCCTTACACTTGTGGTCATTGGGAAGAATTACTCCCTTACAGATAGCTAAAAAGATCAATAATGTCAGTAGGAACTTATCTGAGAGGCAGAAATTGCTCAAGGAACCCCTAATCCTGCTGTAAACCCTGGTTAAGAAACCCTGCTGTAAACATTTGAAGGATGCTGCCTCCATCAGGAAGAGTGAGCCTGTAAAAGTGATCGGGCAGCTGTAGAACTGCTCGGATCAATTTTACATGAAAGTTAATTGCCAGCTCTAAGACCCCTTTCACACTAAGGCCGCGGCTGTATACAGCGCTCCCAAACCACCCCAAAAATGCTGCTTGCAGGACTTTTCCACGTCCTAACGTGGAAAGACACACTGAAATTAATAGGAGGCGGTTTTCAGGCGTTAGTTACAGGCTATTTCTTGCGCTAAAACGGCCTCAGTGTGAAAGGGGTCTAAGAGACAATACCAGGATCATGGTCGTAGCTGCAGCCATGATCCTGGTATAACCGCTTGCTTCATATATTGCATCCAAGTTGGGATAACACCTACTTTATATTTGATATATATACCCATTCACATAGCATAGACATAAAAAAAAAAAGTAAAAATTACAGTTTACTTTTTTTTGGATTATCTATTCTGGGCCCTCCTGCAAAAAAAAAAAATCCTAGGTAATCATTTGTTTATAAGGGGGGTGGTGGGCTGTATTTGCCATAATTAACCCTGTCTGTATTGTGTAGGCAGATCTTCATTAAAGTGGAAGTAAACCCTCCTATCATTTTCAGGCAAGGAAGCTGCCATCTTGGCCTCTGTTTAATCTTTAACTGCCATGATGCTGCACATGTGATCAGTTATGGCACCAGCCATTGGATGGTTTGACAGTTGGGTTGAAAGCACAACCAATGTGTCAGTTAGCATTTCCGGCATGCCGGGAATGTAACTGTTTTTTGAAATTGTTAAATTGATGGGTTTACTTCCGCTTTAACAGTTTTTTAGAAGAATTAAATCGCGCTAACCCTGTGATCATTCAATGTTAAATTGATAATAAACTATAAACGAAATGTAAGTGATAATTAAACCACCAATATTCAAAATATTGAAAAATGTCCCATACACAAATTGATATTGTGATGAATGGATCAATGATGATAAAGAAAGTCCACAACTGTGTTGGATAATAAAATCCCCAAAATTGTGTCCATAAATATAAAACCAAAAAAAGAATTGTATAATAAAATGTGTATAAAAAATTATAAAATAACTGTACACCAGTGCTCTATGATAAAAAGTCCATACAGGTGTGAGATGTCGTATCCAAAACCGTGTTGAATCCACCACCAATCAGCAGAAATTACTTCTTACCAGCTTGCCACGATCCCCCATGACAGAGGATCAAGGGATGCATGTAACTAATCACCGCTTGACTCCAAGAATCAGCAGACACAATCACGGGTCCTTAGTAGTAACCTCTCGACCAATGAACTATCAGTGGATACACGTAGTACATAGAAAATATAAACGCTCCACATAATGTATTATCGTATTCAAATTTATTAAAAAAAACAAAGTGATACACTTACAAAGTTGCAGTTTAAAAGAAGCATTGAGTCTGATGTGCCGGCCGGTGCACAAGCAGACAACCCGTCCTTCTGGGAAAACGTATGGAGCACAAGGTGACGTCAGCGCGTCGCTCCACCCTACGTACGTTTCGTAATAACTTACTTCGTCCAGGGGCATGGGCGGCGCGCTGCGTCACCTCTATTTATACATAAAAAGAACACCAAGCCTCGTTCTGAGCCACCACCAACCAACGGACATGCGCAGTACCATGGAGTTTAAACTTTGCATTATCGATGTTAGCCAAAACATTGGGGTGACAAAAGTGGCTGTAGACTAAAGCCTGGGCATATGAATAACCTATATATACGATCTATAATGACAAGAACGTAATGTAAATACTAGTATATTAAAGCGGCATGGCATAGTATAATTTCTTGCTCGCACAAACAGGAAATAAACCCAATATATATAAGGAGACACACTCAACCCTTAGGCAAGGCGACACCTAGTGGGCAATATATATATTGTCCATTCCACGCAAACAGACCAAAAACCACCTGGTCCACTGATGTGATAATAAATAAAATTATAACAAAAATAGAGAAGGAAAGTGAATTTGTGTTCACCATCAACCTAAAAATTAAGGAATAAAAATAAATTGTGTTGATTACCAATTAAATAATTGTGACATGATGACATTATATATATATATATATATATATATATATATATATATATATATATATATATATACACACACACACCGGAAATAAAACAGATATGTCTAATAGTGACATGCTTACCATAAAATGGAACAACACCCAGTGATTGGTGTATAAATTGTCCAGTCCACATAGATGGGCCAAAAAATTAACCTAATCTACTAGTGTGGAACAGGACCAACAGAAACAAAAGTTGGGAAAATTTATAAATGAGTGAATGAAATATTACTTATTTGACCAATGGCCAAAAAAATAAATACATATAGGCTAAATGCCTACAAGTTATGAAATCCTTAGGTTTGCCTATTAAAGTGTTGAAAATCCATGGATTTGTGGTGATCCAAAATGAAACTCAGTAACATAAACTATAATACAGTGTTATGGTAACTAATCGAACTAACCAAAACCCAGAAATCTTTGCCCATCTGGCAAAGACAACCCAACATTATTGAGTGTAAATTGTATCCTGAAGAATATATTATATTATCCAACCCTAACAGAGAATATTACAAAAAATAATATATTAAGAATTATTGATAAAAGCATTCACATCAGTATCTACGTTTAAACCAAAAGGTACATACGTTTTTAGTCTATATATATATATATATATATATAGGGCCGAAACATCTAATCGATTAATCGACAACTAATCGATTATGAAATTAATCGATTACTATTTTCATAATCGATTAATCGGCCAGTAACCTAATGGGGTTAAAAAAAACTAAAATGAGCCCTTTACAGTACAAAGAGAGCAAATCGCTACCCAAAATAATACTTTCACTGTCCCACAGTAAAAAATGAACCCCTTACAGCGATTATTTGCTCTTTTTGTACTAATTTTAGTTTTTTTAACCCCATTATGTTACTAAACATCTCAGGCCTGGGTCACACCTCTGTGTTTTTTTTGGTGCTTTATGCAGAAACACACTACAGGTCATTCACATGGTTTCCTATGGGACACGTTCACATCCATGATTTTTTTCAGCTGCTGGGTATTTGGAAAGGCTAAGTACTTTTTTTAACGCAAACTGTGCTATTTTGGTTTTTTGGTTCAATATACTTCAATGGAGAAGCTGCAGAAAAGCATGTAATGTGTTTTTGTGGCAATTTGTGTTTTTTTTTTAATCTGCCCAACAACAAATTGGCCCCAAAAAAATGTAAAAATGCAAATCGCACCAAAATTAAAATTTTTGATTTTTTTTACGGTTATTAACCGATTAATCGAAACAATAATCGATTATGAAAATAATCGTTAGTTGCAGCCCCAATATATATATATATATATATATATATATATATATATATATATATATATATATATATATATCTCCAAGCCATTTCTTGTTTGGAGATCTCCCTCACCAGTGAACTGCCCCTCCAGTGAGGTTTGTATTTGTCTATCCCAATATAAAGTGTGTTAGATGGATCTCTGTGATGTACCTCATCATAATGTCTTGAGACAGAATGATTCTTGAAGCTCCTTCTGATATTACTAATATGTTCATTCAGTCTGACTTTGAGAGCCCTTTTGGTCCTCCCCACGTATTGTAACCCGCAGGGGCATTGGATGAGGTAAACCACCCCCTCCGATGAACAGGTAATGAATGGTTCCACCTCAAAGGCCAGAGCAGTACTAGTGGACACAAAATTACAAATCTTTCTGTCCTTACATCTGTTCAAGGAACAGACTTGACATTTTTTACAGCTATAATAACCTGTGAGGTTCTGAAAAAAACATCTATTCACTTTCGGAGGATCCTGAACACTGGGAGCAATCCTGCTCCCAAGTGATGAAGCCCCCTTGAAAATGATCTGCCGTCTATCGGGTAATATGGTCTTAAGAACCTGATTACTGCCTAATATATGCCAGTGCTTCTGAATCCATTTCTTAACACTGCGATGTTGTACAGAAAACGTTGTAATGAAAGGCATGGATATTTTGTTCTCTTGTTATCTGGCGTGTTTTATCTACCAAAAGTGATGATCTATCCACATCTCTAATGATTTTCACAGTCTGAGTTAACAACTGTGGATCATAGCCCTTTTCCATAAACCTAGTAGACAGAACTGCCGCCTGATTATCATAAGCTCCCACCTCAGTGCAATTGCGCCTAAGGCGCATAAATTGACCCTGAGGGACAGCTCTCAGCCAGGGTTCATAATGACAGCTGTCTAAAGAGATGTAAGAGTTTGTCCGTCGACTTAAAATAAGTGGATGTAATGAATCTCTCATCTTTTACTTTGATCGTAAGGTCCAAAAAATAAATTTCCTCCAAACTGGCTTCAAAATTAAATTTGATGCCCCTGTTGTTTTCATTAAGAAGTGCCATGAAACTCAGGAGGTCTGGCGCACTGCCATCCCATAGGAGGACGACGTCATCGATATAACGAGCCCACAAGACCACTTCAGGTCTATTCTGGGTGTCGATGACGTCCTCCTCCCACTTGGCCATAAATAAATTGGCCAGACTTGGGGCGTACTTAGCCCCCATCACAACCCCCCTGTCTTGACGATAGAACTGTTGATCAAGCAGAAAATAATTATGGGTTGCAGCATATTCTAATAACTCCATGATGAAATCAATCTGCAATGGAGATAATCCAGATTCTCTCACCAAATACAGACTAACTGCCTCCAAACCCAACTGGTGGGGGATAATAGTGTAGAGCGAGGTTACATCTGCTGTAACCAGCCATAACCCACTCTTAGGAGTGATCCCAGATAGCAAGTTTATAACCTGTTTGGTGTCCTTGATATAAGACTTATCGGTTGTAACTAGATTTGAACACTCCCTGTCCTAACAAAGGGTTGAAGGTGTAGAGGCTGGGCTTTTTGTAGTGTATGTTAATGAGAACAGACTTGGGACAGGTTCACTCTAACATTTGTTCAAAGAACCTTGCATTCAGCCATGACACCTCCTCCTGAAAAACAACCAAAAGATAAGAAATATTATTTTTACATTTTTATTTTTTTTAGGCACACTGTGTGAAAGGTAACACCTAACAAACATATAGTGGGGTTTTCTCAAATTCGACTGCAAAAGTGGAAACACACTTTAAATTCGGTAGGGGCACTGGAAGGTTGGGCATTTTGAGTTGTCTCCTAATAACGAATTTCTGATTATAATAATGACTTTCATTTATATTTTGTATTATTTTTTTTTTCTGTACAGACTGTATGACTGATATGTTAAACTGCACAGACAGGCCGGTACTGCAAACTATTTTCTTAAACAGCAACTGCTTTGAGCACCTTATCAGATTGCTGCAGAATTGTAGGGTAAGTCGCTTTAGACTGCAATCTAATTTTGTATTTTGTCAATATAAACAAGTGTGAATATGGAAAAGTTTAGCGCTTATTTTTGTGAAAAAGTCAGTTAACAACACATATCAAATGTTGCAAACATATATATTAAATCTTAATTTCAGTGACACCAAGTGACTGAGTGTGATCCATGAAAAAAAAAAATATATGTAACAAATCTGAACGAAGCAGTCCTCTATTGTGACCACACACAAATAACAGTCCAAAAGTGTAGAAAAAACTGCAAGGTTGAAATGAAGAGTCCCACATGGATGTGACCCTCTCTGTGAAAGAGACACCACCACCGATGTAAGGAGAAGGCTTACCAGATGATGTTGACTTGGTAAGGTGTATACCACCTAAGTCAAAACAGGCTTATATAATCGGTCAGCAAGATGTATCCAGCTGGTCCTGAATCCGCATATCAGTAGGCACCGCAAATTCCAGTAAACACCAGGAAGTGTAAATACATGTAGTCTTGTTGGAGCCAGAGATATGGTAACCACATAACATGCGTAATGGGAAAAAAACTCACATAGTGTGATACCGTACAAGGTAGTATTTATTAACCACTTAACAACCACCTGCCGACAAATAACGTCGACAAGGTGGTTGCTTAACTCTGGGAGGACGTTATATAACGTCCTCCCAGAATCGCGCTCCCGCGCGCCCCCTGGGGCGCGCACACGGGAAACTCCGTGACCGCCGGGTCCAGAGGACCCGGCGGATCACGAATCGCGGTAAATCGCCGCTGATAGCGGCCGTTTACCACGTGATCGCTCCGTCCAATGACGGAGCAATCACTTGTAAACAGACCGGCGTCATTTGATGACGCCGGTTCCTCCCTCCCCTCTCTGTACCGATCGGTACAGTGTGAGAGGGGAGGGGGAGGGAGCGGATGGCAGCAGCAGCACTGTGGGCTGGATCTGTGACAATTGCAATCACAGATCCAGCCATCCATCCATCCCTGCTCAGCCATCCCTGTGCTATACCCTGCCAATACTCTGCAAAATACCCTGGTGCAATACTCTGCAATACCCTGGTGCAATACTCTGCAATACCCTGGTGCAATACTCTGCAATACCCTGCGAAATACTCTGCAATACCCTGCGAAATACTCTGCAATACCCTGCGAAATACTCTGCAATACCCTGGTGCAATACCCTGGTGCAATACTCTGCAATACCCTGGTGCAATACTCTGCAATACCCTGGTGCAATACTCTGCAATACCCTGGTGCAATACTCTGCAATACCCTGCACAATACTCTGCAATACCCTGCACAATACTCTGCAATACCCTGCACAATACTCTGCAATACCCTGCAAAATACTCTGCAATACCCTGCACAATACTCTGCAATACCCTGCAAAATACTCTGCAAAATACTCTGCAATACCCTGCACAATACTCTGCAATACCCTGCACAATACTCTGCAATACCCTGCACAATACTCTGCAATACCCTGCACAATACTCTGCAATACCCGCCACAATACTCTGCAATACCCTCCACAATACTCTGCAATACCCTCCACAATACTCTGCAATACCCTCCACAATACCCTGTGCAATACCCTCCACAATACCCTGTGCAATACCCGTGCAATACCCTGCCATACACCGCAATACCCTGCCATACACCGCAATACCCTGCCATAGTCCGCAATACTCCGCAATGCCCTGCAATACTCCGCAATGCCCGGCAATACTCCGCAATGCCCGGCAATACTCCGCAATGCCCGGCAATACTCTGCAATAACCACTTCCCGCCCTCCGGCCGTCATATGACGTCCTTGACTTTGTGCGGGGATATCTGAATGATGGGAGCAGCTACAGGCATCATTCAGATATCAGCTTTTTCAGCCGGCGATTCCCTACACCATAAGAACAATCATAGCGGCTGTTCCGCCGCTTGATCAATCTTACGGGAGGCGAGAGGGGATGTCCCCCCCCCCCGCCGCCCTCCGGTGCTTCTACCGACTCACCGCTACGATCAAAGCCAGGATTGTTGTTTTTTTTTTTTTTGTTTTTTTTTCAGGCTTCCCAGCCTAGAGGTGAGATGTGGGGTCTTATTGACACCCCCCCCCCCCCCCATATCTCACTGTAAAGAGGACCTGTCATGCCATATTCCTATTACAAGGGATGTTTACGTTCCTTGTAATAGGTATAAAAGTGATCAAAAAAATGTTTAGGGCGGAAAAACATGTCAAACTAAAATAAATAAAGTAAAATGAAGAATAAATTTTTTTTTTTTTTAAAGCGCCCCTGTCCCCGTGAGCTCGCATACAGAAGCGAACGCATACGCAAGTCCCGCCCACATATGAAAACGGTTTTCAAACCACACATGTGAGGTATCGGTGCGAACGTTAGAGCGAGAGCAATCATTTTGGCCCTAGACCTCCTCTGTAACTCAAAACATGTAACCAGTAAAAATATTTAAAGCGTCGCCTATGGGGATTTTTTAAGTAGCGAAGTTTGGCGCCATTCCACGAGTGTGTTCAAATTTTAAGGGCGACATGTTAGGTATCTATTTACTCGGCGTAACTTCATCTTTCACATTATGCAAAAACATTGGGCTAACTTTACTGTTTTTTTTTTTTTTAAGCACAAAACATTTTTTTTCCGTAAAAAACGCGTTTAAAAAATTGCTGCGCAAATATCGTGCGAGATAAAAAGTTGCAACAACCACCATTATATTCTCTAAGGTCTTTGCTAAAAAAACATATATAATGTTTTGGGGTTCTATGTAATTTTCTAGCAAATAAATGATGATTTTTACATGTAGGAGAGAAATGTCAGAATTGGCCTTGGTGCTCCAGAACGCCTGAAGGTGCTCCCTGCATGTTGGGCCTCTGTATGTGGCCACGCTGTGTAAAAGTCTCACACATGTGGTATCGCCATACTCGGGAGTAATAGCAGAATGTGTTTTGGGGTGTAATTTGTGGAATGCATATGCTGTGTGTGAGAAATAACCTGCTAATATGACAATTTTGTGAAAAAAAAAAAAGAGAAAAAAAAAATCTTGATTTTGCAAAGAATTGTGGGAAAAAATGACAACTTCAAAAAACTCACAATGCCTCTTTCTGAATACCTTGGAATGTCTTCTTTCCAAAAAGGGGTCATTTGGGGGGTATTTGTACTTATCTGGCATGTTAGGGTCTCAAGAAATGAGATCGGCCGTCAGTACTTCAGGTGTGATCAATTTTCAGATATTGGCACCATAGCTTGTGGACTCTATAACTTTCACAAAGACCAAATAATATCCACCAATTTGTACTTATTTTTACCAAAGATATGTAGCAGTATAAATTTTGGCCAAAATTTATGAAGAAAAAATAGTAATTTGCAAAATTTTATAACAGAAACGAAAAAAAAATCATTTTTTTACAAAATTTTCAGTCTTTTTTCTCTTATAGCGCAAAAAATAAAAAACCCAACAGTGATTAAATACCACCAAAAGAAAGCTCTATTTGTGTGAAAAAAAGGACAAAAATTTCATATGGGTACAGTGTTGTATGACTGAGTAATTGTCATTCAAAATGTGAGAGCACCGAAAGCTGAAAATTGGTCTGGTTATTAAGGGGGTTTAAGTGCCCAGTGGTCAAGTGGTTAAAAAGATAAAAAAATGAACACTCACATTTGGAAGAACATCATAGGCATATCACAATAGAGGACTGCTTCGTTCTGATTTATTTGTTACATATATTTTTTTTTTTCACGGCTCACACTCAGTCACTTGGTGCCACTGAAATTAAGATTTCATATATATGTATGTTTGCAACATTTGATATGTGTTGTTAACTGACTTTTTCACAAAAATAAGCGCTACACTTTTTCATATTCACCAGTTTTTGCTTGGTCTCAGCTGTGTTGGCAGCTAATTTTTGTGTTCACTTATTGCACAGCGCAGTATATCCAATATATAATATAAACAAGTGTGAATTGCCACATGGGAAACTATTTGCAGCTCCTCTGTACACTATTGTAGTAAAATTAAGTTTAAACAGAATGTGGCCTTTGTATTTGAACTAAAACTTTGTACTAGTTGCAGTATTTCTAGAAAGACAATTACGGTAGTAACTTCTGCTTCTCAGGCTAGTTGGCATGTCCTTTAATATGAACCCAAACTCTGCAACATACCATCCTATTTCATTTAACATGCATGTGCAGTTGGCAACTTGAGTTCTGTTAAGATCACAGAAAGATCTTTGGCTGTTCCACATTACTTAACCATTTTAACCAGTGCCTGGAACTTACAGTGCATGATGCTAAGAAGACTAATCCATCATTGAAAGCAGCATTATAAGGTTGTGTTTATTGTTTTGCTTTTCTTGGCCCATAAAAACTTTATTTTCTCCCAAATTAATTTTCCTAAAGTATAAGTTCTTCAGCCAGTAAAAAAAAAAATAAGTCGGCAGTTACAAATACTGTAACTTCTGACTTTTAGTGAAAGGGCACTTACCTGTCCAGGAATCCTGTGGTTTCACATCCAGCTTCCCACTGCGCATGCGCGAGTCGTTTTTGCACATTGTAAACTGACCTGTTGCAGGGGAGTGGGAGCACCAACTTACACTCCAATTGCCTTGATGGTCAGAGCAAAAGTGGGAGCAGGTACCTGCCAGAAATAGGTACCTGCTCCCCAAAAAAATAAAAGTGCAACTTCCCTTTTATAGTGAAGTTCTGCTTTAAATAGAGACTAGACTATCATTATCTTTTTTAATGACACACAACCTAATTTGCTTTATGATATTTTGCTCAGAATTAAAGTGAACGTGTACTTTGCCCATGCAGGGCAAAGCAGCAGCTGACCATTCTGGTTCCTGTAGCAATCTTTCTTTCTTTTGGCCACTGGAAGGGAAGAAACATAATTGGTAGTTCTGGGTTTGAGGGGGCACGTCTGTCTCCTCTTCCTCACGTGTGACATTCCTGGTGCTTGGCAATTCGTTTATCAGGCAACCGGAGAGTCTTTAGATTTTCAAGTCATGAAATAAAGAGGAAGTAAAGTCTTCCTCTTTAATCGTACCTACAGGTAAGCCTATAGTAAGGCTTACCTGTAGGTACTGTAAATATCTCCTAAACTTGCACCGTTTAGGAGATATTTACTATATACGTTGCCGCCGACGTCATCGGCGCATGTACACTGAAGGAACGGCTTGCTCGTGCCGTTTCTTCAGGACCCGTGCCCGCCCATGCCATAACTCCGGGAAAGATGTCGGCTATGTCAGCGGTGTGCCGGTGCCGCTGTAGGGCACCGTATTTTATAATGAGCTAGCGATGCATACTAGCTCTTTATGCCTTTATCTTGCAGGTTTTTTTGTTTTTGTGTTTTACTTTTTTTTGGAGGCTTACAACCTCTTTAAGCCTCGTACAAACTACTATTTTTTTTTCTTCATTTAACCAAGCGGGCTTAATGGAAAAAAACTGACAGCTCAGGTTGGAGCCACTGTACTAACAATCTTATGTTAGTACAGCGATTTCCCCTGCTGTGCTATTGTGTTTTGACAGGGGGATGGCCCCCCACCAGAACACTCCGCTCAGTGCTCTCTGCACGGGCCGAATGTCGGACGGTTTCTATTGAACTGGGCGATGCCGCCTGAAAATTCGGCCCGTGTTTACTAAGTTTTAGAGCTCACACATTGCTTCTCCTTCTTCCCCAGAGCAAATATATTGACTTGGGAGTGAAAGAAAGGTGAGCATAAGTTGCTGCCGGGCTGGTAATAAAGTAAACCTATTGCTTTAAAAAAAACAAAGGTTTATTATCATTTTAGTTTAAGTCTGACCTACTTGGTGAAAATCTATAATTTTAGGGAGTTCTTTCCATGTCAATCATATATGGAACATTGCAATTATATCCTTCTGTTTGGTTAGAAATTCACACCTGCATCCCACTTACTTCCTGTTTCCAGTATACTAAGTAGATCAGTCCCAAGATTAAAAAAAGGCATTTCGAGGGTAGGGCTTCAGTACACGTACGTTGCTCCTGTTGCAGTGGTTACATATTTATGCAAGCAACATCAGAATTTTAGAAAATCCTAGCTAGCTGCATATTGAAATGGGTAATTTTTTACCTAATAATAACCTTAAATTACAAAATGGCTTTTGTTTTTCTGGTAAAACAAGATTTACTCTCAAATAATCATTTTACATTATGAGTTAACTAAATGGCTTACATCTCATATAAGCTTTAACTTGTTAAAGCAGGCATTGCAATAAAATGCATGGTCTGCTTATTAGATCTGGGCCCCCTCCCTCTGTAAAAATGTATGTACGTGAAAAATGTACCTGTATGAAAAACCTTGGAGATCCTATCATAAAGATCATTGTGCAGCCCTGTTAAAGGATAACCATACTTTGTCCCTGCCATTCAAGTGTCCTTTTGTATTGTCACCTTGTCACACACTCTTCCCAGAGGAGTCCACAATAAGCCAAGTCAATGCACATTGGACAGGTATGGTCCACTGTCACCACCAGCAAGCCTGCCTTAAGAAATGATGTGCAGAAGTTGCTGGAATGCATGTACAGTATGTAGATAGAGAGAGGCTGCAAGAGATCATATGTAGCAAGGAATGAAAAAAGTGTTTACTCTTTCGTCCATGGACCGACACAGCTTCTCTATTGACAAAGTGGGTATTATCCGTTAATTAGGAGTGACTAGGCAGAAAACTTGTAAAAAGTGTTGCATCACACCTTCTACAGTACCGCCCAGGGGGCGGACCCTCTGGGTATATCCCCTCAGTCTGCATCTCGCAGATCAGTTTTTTTCTGTCTAGCAAGGAGTAGGACATGGCTTCCTTCGGGCCCATTGGTCCGGGGGAAAAATATATTTTTCTGCTACATTTTTTTGTTTCCTGCGATCTTCGATCAAATTGCCGAGTGGGTCACAGGCTGGATCCTCGATCCTTGTAGTCTCCCCAGTTTCGGCCATCGAGCGTGTGTCGACCCTAGCTACGCGCTGGGTTTTCCACGACATGCCCGTCCCTCCACGGGTGACCGGTGAGCCTACGCTCCAGGGCCTGCATCGGACCGCTTAGCTTCGGCTGACCTTACGGCCGAGTCGCAGCAGCCTGGCCGGTGAGCGTCGTGCTGCAGGGCATACATATGATCGTCCCCTTGGGTGCAATCACAGCATGCCTGGCCAACAGTCACCTTCCATGCGCGGCCGATGAGCTGTTTGGAATGTCTTCCAGCATGAGACATGCAGGATAGGTAAGTAAACTCCCCTGCCTCGGCTGGGCGATTTGGCTGGACATTCCTGGAGAGACCAAGTAAGTGGTTGTGGCCCCTTTCTTCCCTCTCTCCCTGCCTTTCCCTCCTCCCTGGGCTTCTAGCTAAAGGTTGCTGGGTGCTGGGGGTCACCTAAGGGGTTCCACTGGAGCGGGGCTGGCTGTAACTAACATTTAAAAGAAATGTCATTTCTGCTTACCTGTATGTGCTTCCTCCTCCATGCTGTCGGTGGCCATTTTGTGGTGGTCCATGCCGAGTTCGGCCTCTAGTGACTGCCCGGCGGCCATCTTCCTGTGGTTTCGGCACCATTTTCTTGTAGTTCCACACCCACTGGCCTCTATTGACTGATCTACGGCCATGCTGGTAATGATCCACGCTGTATGTATATATTGTCATTCTGCGGCCATCTTTTTGTGGTCTACGGCTGCTTTGGCCTCTATCTACGGCTCAGCAGCCATTTTCTTAGAGCCCACATTATCTTCCATACAGACGTTAGGCGGCCATTTTGCGAGAGTCTCCGACCTCTAGGGTGCATTACACTGGCGCAAACAATTCACACAGGAAGTGCTGATAAAAGAAGCAGACTGACACAGCAGCGGTGGGACAGCATCACAGGCGCAGCACACGGCAGCATAGCGGTACCGATTCAGGGTGGTGAGTCCTCTGGGTGACCCAGCATCTCTGCAGCACAGGAGAATGGCCTATTGATACCTTGCCTGGAGCCCTGTGGGTGTCAGTGCGTGGTCAGCATGGCATCTGAGCCAGATGTCTTCTCCCCTGAAACACTCGATTTAGCAGCTGGTGCCCCTGAGGTGTCTATGAACGCTATGATGGCAATCCTAGAGGCGTTTGCTGCCAGGGTGGAAGCAGCACACGGGAATACAGGGGGTAGTAAATGCCCCCGTCCCCTGCAAGCTTCTGGGGATAATTCTGATGCAGAACCAGGTCCAGCTACGGCTCATGGCCCAGATTCTGACGCATCAGAGACTGCAGACTGTGACCGAACAGTGAGGAGGACTCCAAGTCCAGTCAGTACGCGAGACGGCGTTGGTATCTGACCTTATTACTGCAGTG
This sequence comes from Rana muscosa, assembly GCA_029206835.1. Lineage (NCBI taxonomy): Eukaryota > Metazoa > Chordata > Amphibia > Anura > Ranidae > Rana > Rana muscosa. Next base: position 303,777,193 of record CM055127.1, read on the forward strand.
CGGGATATGCTAAAGTTGGAAAATACTGCAGAAGCAGCAGAGACTCCTGTCCACTTTGGGTTTCATAAACCTGCCCGCACTGCTAAGGTGTTCCCTTGTGTGTCTTTTTGATAAACTCTTATACAAGGAATGGGAGAACCCACTGAGGGTCTTTACAGCCCCAAAGAGGTTTGCGGTACGGTACCCCTTTTGAGGAGAGTTTTCTGAAGAAATGGACCTCTCCCCCTATAGTGGACCCTCCGGTGTCCAGACTTAATAGAGCTACCACAATTCCAGTAGAAGGGGCTCCTGTTTTCAAGGACCCTGTGGATAAGAAGGCTGAAGCACTCGCTCGCTACCTATACTCAGTGGTAGGCTCGGCAGTACGCCCGGCATTGGCGAGGGCCCTAGTGTCTCAGACACTTACTGAATGGGCAAAATTGCTACTCCAGGGGTTAAAGGAGCGAGATGCTCCTCCTGATGAGATAACTTTGGCCGACCAGTTGGTCCAGGGCCGTAGGTTTGTCTGCGAGTCAGACATGGATACTATTCCCCTGCTGTCAAAAGCTTTGGTTTATGCAGTAGCAATACGCCGCCTGATCTGGCTAAAGGGCTGGTCTGTGGACCAGACCTCTAAGAAAGCCCTGTTGGATCTGCCTTTTAAGGGCGACAGACTTTTTGGGGCCTCTCTGGATGACATCATCAAGGATGCCACAGGAGGTAAAAGCACTTTGTTTCCTCAAACTAGCAAGGGTAGGGGCCACGCCAAGGGCAAGGGCCCTCCTTTACTGCACGCAAGCGTTTTTTTCGTCCCCCTAGGGCGACAGGGAAAAGACCCCAGGCCGACAAGGTGCCTGCCCAAGGACAAAAGCATCCTTGGTCCCGCAGACCCAACATGCCTGCGGACAAATCTGCGTCCGCATGAAGGTCCGCCCCCACCCAGCTCTCGGGTGGGGGGACGTCTTCACAAATTTGCGACTCAGTGGACAGCTTTAGTCTCCGACAGGTGTGTTTGCAAAGTAATCTCCTCAGGCTACAAGATAGAATTTCTCTCTTGTCCACCAGACAGATTCGTCACCTCCAATCTCCAGCTACTACCGACCCGTCGGGAGGCCCTGTATGGGGCGGTCCAGGGTCTACTGGAACGCGGGATAGTTATTCCTGTTCCAGAACAGGAACGGGGTCAGGGTTTTTACTCAAATCTGTTCATTGTGCCGAAGAAGGAGGGGGTTCGTCCAATCTTGGATCTCAGAGCCCTCAATTGCTTTGTGAAGGTACAAAGATTTCGGATGGAGTCGGTTCGATCTGTAGTCACGGCTCTCCATCCGGGGGACTTACTGGCATCCTTGGACATCAAGGACGCATACCTGCATGTCCCTATATACTCCAGACACCAGAGATTTCTGCGATTTGCTATCGGGAAGAACCACTATCAGTTTGTGACCCTCCCGTTTGGCCTTGCCTCAGCACCCAGGACGTTCACCAAGGTGCTCGCTCCGATTCTGGCACTTCTAAGACAGCGGGGTATCACTATCATGGGCTACTTGGACGACCTTCTACTGAAGGCCCCTTCAAGCCCAGAATTAGAGGTAAGCGTGTCCATTACCTGTCAGACTCTTCGAGACTGTGGTTGGATACTAAACACGCAAAAGTCAGTATTGGTGCCCACTCAACGCCTAGTGTACCTGGGGTTGATTCTGGATTCCTCAGAGGCAAAGGTATTCCTCCCTGTGGAGAAGTTGCAGACCCTCCGGGCTGCAGTATGGCAGCTGACTTCCAGGAATTGGTCGTCACTCCATTTTTGCATGCTAGGCCTCATGGTAGCCTCCTTCGAGGCGGTCCCATATGCTCAATACCACACTCGAGTGTTACAGAAGGAAGTACTGTCCAGATGGAACAGATGTCCATCATCTCTGGATTATCAAATCCGAGTGAGCCACCTAGTCAGGAGATCCCTGGTATGGTGGCTGACAGCACCGGCTCTAATGGCCGGGAAGTAATTTCTTCCGGTTTACTGGATAGTGATCACGACGGACGCCAGCCTTACAGGTTGGGGGGGAGTCTGGGGTGTTCAGTCGGCGCAAGGTCGCTGGACCCCAGAGGAAGCCCTCCTGCCGATCAATGTCCTGGAAATCCGGGCGATCAGGCTGTGCCTCTTCAAATGGTCTCAGAGGCTGCAAGGGCGTCCAGTCAGGATCCAGTCAGACACGCCACAGCAGTGGCATATGTCAATCATCAAGGAGGAACAAGAAGCTCAGCTGCAGCATCGGAGGTCGCTCGCATCCTGAAGTGGGCAGAGAGGAGCCTACCGGCACTGTCGGCCGTGTACATTCCGGGTGTGGAAAACTGGCCACCAGATGCTGGACCAGGGAGAATGGTCCTTACACCCGGAGGTGTTCCAACTCCTCTGCCAAAGATGGGGCACACCAGACGTAGATCTTCTGGCTTCCCGACTCAATCGGAAGGTATTGAGGTTTGTGGCCCCGTCAAGACACCCATGGGCAGACACAACGGACGCGTTGGTGGCATTGTGGGGTCAGTATCGGCTAATCTATGCCTTCCCTCCCTTAAGGCTTCTTCCTCTTCTGCTCCGCAGAGTGGAGGCAGAGGGAATTCCAATGATCCTAATCGCTCCAGATTGGCCTCAGCGTCCTTGGTACGCCGATCTAGTACGTCTGGTAGCAGACGTCCCCTGGCGCCTACCCCTACGGAAAGGACCTGCTATCACAAGGTCCCATACTCCATCCTGCTTTACAGTCACTGGCTTTAACTGCATGGCTGTTGAGAACCAGGTACTGAGAGACCGGGGCCTGTCAGATTCAGTAATCTCTACTATGAGAAGTGCTCGGAAACCATCCTCTAGGAAGGTTTATCTCCGCACTTGGAAGGCCTACATCTCCATGTGTGAGGAAATGAAATGGCATCCGCGTACTTATTTGGTTTCCAGAATCCTGCTGTTTTTACAGCATGGGGTGGATCAAAGGCTTGCCCTAAGTACGATTAAGGGACAGATATCTGCCCTGGCTGTCTTTTTTCAGCGACCCCTGGCGACTCACTCTCTCGTGAGTACATTTGTGCAGGGGGTTCGACATGTGGCCCCTCCGGTCCATCCCCCGCTACCTCCGTGGGACTTGAACCTGGTCCTCTCGGTGCTTCAGAAGGCCCCGTTTGAGAATATTAGAGATATTCCCCTGTTGACACTTTCTCAGAAAGTGGTCTTTTTGGTGGCTGTTACATCAGTTAGACGAGTCTCTGAGCTGGCAGCCTTGTCCTGCAAGGCTCCCTATTTGATTTTCCACAAGGATAAGGTGGTGCTGCGGCCGCAGCCTTCCTTTCTTCCGAAAGTCGTTTCGGCTTTTCATCTCAATGAAGACATTGTACTTCCATCCTTTGTGTCCTCATCCGTCAAATCCTAAGGAGTCGGCGTTGCATTCCTTGGACATTGTCTGAGCTTTGAGAGTATACCTATCTGCTACTTCCCTGTTCCGGAAGTCAGACTCACTGTTTGTTTCGGTGACTGGTCCCAAGAAGGGCCAAGCAGTCTCGTCGGCCACCATCTCTAGGTGGATCCGACAGATAGTTATCCAGGCTTACGCCTTAAAGGGTCAAGCGCCCCCCTTCCCGGTCACGGCGCATTCAACCAGGGCAATAGGTGCCTCTTGGGCTTTCCGACATCAAGCGTCTGTTTCCCAATTATGTAAAGCGGTGACTTGGTCGTCCGCTCACACTTTCACAAAATTCTACAAGGTTGATGTAGGTGCATCTTCGGATGCCTCTTTCGGCCGCAAAGTTTTGCAGGCGGCTGTTTAGAGTTGCAACTCCTCCGTTGGAGGAGTGCTGTTTTGTGTTTGGAGTGAAGTTTATTTTTATGCTGTTGCCACCCCTCGTTTTTTCTCTGACACTGCTTTGGGACGTCCCACTTTGTCAATAGAGAAGCTGTGTCGGTCCATGGACGAAAGAGTAAATAGGATTTTTTACTCACTGTAAAATCTTTTTCTCTGAGTCCATGGACCGTCACAGCACCCACCCCACCTTTTTAAGATTGTACTGCTTTTTGACGAACTGATCTGCGAGATGCAGACTGAGGGGATATACCCAGAGGGTCCGCCCCCTGGGCGGTACTGTAGAAGGTGTGATGCAACACTTTTTACAAGTTTTCTGCCTAGTCACTCCTAATTAACGGATAATACCCACTTTGTCAATAGAGAAGCTGTGTCGGTCCATGGACGAAAGAGTAAACACTTTTTTCGTTCCTTGCTACATATGATCTCTTGCAGTCTCTCTCTATCTACATACATGCATTCCAGCAACTTCTGCACATCATTTCTCAAGGCAGGTTTGCTGGTGGTGACAGTGGACCATACCTGTCCAATGTGCATTGACTTGGCTTATTGTGGACTCCTCTGGGAAGAGTGTGTGACAAGGTGACAATACAAAAGGACACTTGAATGGCAGGGACAAAGTATGGTTATCCTTTAACAGGGCTGCACAATGATCTTTATGATAGGATCTCCAAGGTTTTTCTTACAGGTACATTTTTCACGTACATAAATTTTTACAGAGGGAGGGGGCCCAGATCTAATAAGCAGACCATGCATTTTATTGCAATGCCTGCTTTAACAAGTTAAAGCTTATATGAGATGTAAGCCATTTAGTTAACTCATAATGTAAAATGATTATTTGAGAGTAAATTTTGTTTTACCAGAAAAACAAAAGCCATTTTGTAATTTAAGGTTATTATTAGGTAAAAAATTACCCATTTCAATATGCAGCTAGCTAGGATTTTCTAAAATTCTGATGTTGCTTGCATAAATATGTAACCACTGCAACAGGAGCAACGTACGTGTACTGAAGCCCTACCCTCGAAATGCCTTCTTTTAATCTTGGGACTGATCTACTTAGTATACTGGAAACAGGAAGTAAGTGGGATGCAGGTGTGAATTTCTAACCAAACAGGAGGATATAATTGCAATGTTCCATATATGATTGACATGGAAAGAACTCCCTAAAATTATAGATTTTCACCAAGTAGGTCAGACTTAAACTAAAATGATAATAAACCTTTGTTTTTTTTAAAGCAATAGGTTTACTTTATTACCAGCCCGGCAGCAACTTATGCTCACCTTTCTTTCACTCCCAAGTCAATATATTTGCTCTGGGGAAGAAGGAGAAGCAATGTGTGAGCTCTAAAACCTAGTACACACGGGCCGAATTTTCAGGCGGCATCGTCCAGTTCAATAGAAACCGTCCGACATTCGGCCCGTGCAGAGAGCACTGAGCGGAGTGTTCTGGTGGGGGGCCATCCCCCTGTCAAAACACAATAGCACAGCAGGGGAAATCGCTGTACTAACATAAGATTGTTAGTACAGTGGCTCCAACCTGAGCTGTCAGTTTTTTTCCATTCAGCCCGCTTGGTTAAATGAAGAAAAAAAAATAGTAGTTTGTACGAGGCTTAAAGAGGTTGTAAGCCTCCAAAAAAAAGTAAAAAACAAAAACAAAAAAACCTGCAAGATAAAGGCATAAAGAGCTAGTATGCATCACTAGCTCATTAAAAAATAAGGTGCCCTACAGCGGCACCGGCACACCGCTGACATAGCCGACATCTTTCCCGGAGTTATGGCATGGGCGGGCCCGGGCCCTGAAGAAACGGCACGAGCAAGCCGTTCCTTCAGTGTACATGCGCCGATGACGTCGGCGGCAACGTATATAGTATATATTCGACCAGGGCAATAGGTGCCTCTTGGGCTTTCCGACATCAAGCGTCTGTTTCCCAATTATGTAAAGCGGCGACTTGGTTGTCCGCTCACACTTTCACAAAATTCTACAAGGTTGATGTAGGTGCATCTTCGGATGCCTCTTTCGGCCGCAAAGTTTTGCAGGCGGCTGTTTAGAGTTGCAACTCCTCCGTTTGAGGAGTGCTGTTTTGTGTTTGGGGTGAAGTTTATTTTTATGCTGTTGCCACCCCTCGTTTTTTCTCTGACACTGCTTTGGGACGTCCCACTTTGTCAATAGAGAAGCTGTGTCGGTCCATGGACGAAAGAGTAAATAGGATTTTTTACTCACTGTAAAATCTTTTTCTCTGAGTCCATGGACCGACACAGCACCCACCCCACCTTTTTAAGATTGTACTGTTTTTTGACGAACTGATCTGCGAGATGCAGACTGAGGGGATATACCCAGAGGGTCCGCCCCCTGGGCGGTACTGTAGAAGGTGTGATGCAACACTTTTTACAAGTTTTCTGCCTAGTCACTCCTAATTAACGGATAATACCCACTTTGTCAATAGAGAAGCTGTGTCGGTCCATGGACTCAGAGAAAAGGATTTTACGGTGAGTAAAAATCCTATTTTATTTAAAAAACAATAAAAAAAACTGTTTATGATTCAATATGCTATAGTGAACTAAATGTAATTCAGTTGAGATTAACTGTAAATAGCTGTTAAGGATCCATGCACACTAGGTGGCTGAATAAATGCCAAATCCTCTGGTATAAAAAGCAGCATAAAAATACTCATAGTGGCTTGTATTGCACACGAGTTTACAGTGCCTTGACAATTTACACATTTTGTCATGTTACAACCAAAAACTTAAATGTAGTTTATTGGGATTTTATGTGATAGACCAACACAAAGTGGCACATAATTGTGAAGTGGAAGGAAAACGATAAATGGTTTTCAAAATCTTTTACAATTAAATATCCGAAAAGTTTGGTGTACATTTGTATTCAACCCATCCCCGAGTCAATTCTTTGTAAAACCACCTTTTGCTGCAATTACAGCTGCAAGTTTTTTGGGGATGTCTTTACCAGCTTTGCACATCTAGAGAGTGATTATTTTTTGCCCATTCTTGTTTGCAAAATACCTCAAGCTCTGTCTGATTGGATGGAGAACATCTGTGAACAGCAATTTTCAAGCCTAAACGCAGTACCGCGAAAATGGGAAACATATAACCATGTCAGTCTCTCCTCTGCTGCTGAGGAGGAAGCATACACAGAGACACACGAGCTGTGAGACACGTATGGGTTGCACTGGCATTCCTGATTCAGGAAAGACACTCTTTTCAGCACTAGGCTGAAACTTTATAGCGGCTTTTAAAGTCATGACTATTTTCAGCGATTTAGTGCAAATTGTATAGCGCCTCTGTTTTTGTACTTAGGACTATGCCTACCAAAAAAGACACCTCAAAAGCCAAAAAAGCAAAGATTTCACCCCCAGGCATTGAGACTTCTAGCTGTAATTCCATGCTGTCATTCTCGCCTGAATTACCAATTATGGCAACACAGGGTGAGCCATTGGAACAAATTGATGGTGCAACTGCCTCTTACATCTCAGCACCTAGATATGTGACTGAAGATGCCCTCTCCTCCTCCCTCCAGGGTATGGAAGAAAGATTAGCGGCTTTAATCGCATCCTCTATTCAGAGTGATAAGAAACGTACTAGCCCTTCCCCCACTTTAGCTTTACTAGGGGAACAGTGGACTGACGATGAGGTGTTACCCTCAATCGATCAGGAAGAAAGACAAACCAATGATTCCTCCTTGGAGGAGACAACGGTAGATGAACCTTTTTCAGCTTCCCAAACTGAGAAATTGCTGATACAATCTCTTACAGAAATGGTTCGCTCCTCCTCCTTCATGCTGCCTCTAACAGAGTCTCATGAAAACCCGGCCTCTTCCTTAGGTTCTTTGAAACCTTCCCATGCTTTGCATGCGTTTCCAGCACATGCATTGCTAGAACAGCTTATTTTTCATCCGGATAAACATTTTCTCCCTCCTAAGAGTTTTGCAAATCGCTATCCTCTGGAGGAAAGATTCTCCAAAAGATGGAAAGTACCAGCAGTTGACGCTGCGATTTCCAATGTGAATAATAACTTTACTTGTCCTGTAGACACCGCACAAATGCTTAAGGATCCAACAGATAAGAAGTTGGAATCCCTGCTAAAATCTGCCTTTTCCATAGCAGGTGCCGTCACTCAGCCAGCAGTCGCCGCAATAGGCGTCTGCCAATCCCTAAAGGACCAATTTAAATTGGCCCTTAGAGAACTTCCTACACAACAAGCTCGGGATTTGGCTGAACTACCTAAGGCATTATGTTTTGCCATAGATGCCATTAAAGATTCCATTCACCAGGCATCCCGCCTTATGCTTATGCTTGTACATATGCGCAGGATCCTGTGGCTAAAGAATTGGTCAGCTGAAACACCATGTAAGAACCTCCTAACTGGGTTTCCCTTCCATGGGGAGCGACTTTTCGGAGAGGACTTGGTTAAATATATCAAGACAATTTCTAGTGGGAAAAGCACGCTTTTACCCGTCAAAAGAAAATACAAACGCCCTTCATTTAAACGGGCCCTTTCCCCTGCGCCAAGGGCTTCCGCCTCTAAGCAGTGGCGACGGCCTCCGCCGTCAGACTCTAGAGGAAGACCTCAGAGTCAGACCCAGGCTCAAAAGAAGCCCTGGGGTAGGAATTTTGCAAAACAGAATCCTAAAGCCTCGTCATGAAGAGGCAACCCCCCTCACCAAGGTGGGGGGAAGACTTCTGCACTTTTCAGAAGTCTGGAAAAAAGAAATTCAGGACACATGGGTCATCTCCACGGTAACGCTGGGATACAAGCTGGAATTCCAGAACTTTCCACCATCTCGTTTCCTAAGATCAAGCGTACCCAAGGATCCAGAGAAGAAACAATCTCTGTTTCAAGCACTAGACCGATTAAGATCTCAAGGGGTGATCATACAGATCCCCACAAGGGAACAAGGTCTGGGGTTTTATTCAAATCTTTTCATGGTACCAAAACCAAATGGAGACGTCAGACCCATTCTAGATCTAAGAAAGCTAAATCAATTCCTGAAGATCCGCTCCTTTCACATGGAGACAATCAGATCAGTAGTTTCTATCCTTCTAGGAGGAGAACTTCTCGCGTCAATCGACATCAGGGATGCATATCTGCATATCCCTATATTCCCTGCTCATCAAAAATTTCTGCGGTTCGAATTAGAACAACAGCATTTCCAGTTTGTAGCCCTGCCCGTCGGGCTAGCCACAGCACCCCGGGTGTTCACCAAGGTGCTGGCCCCACCTCTAGCCAGGTTAAGGGCATAACAAGCATAGCGTACCTAGACGATCTATTACTTATAGAGCAATCAGTGATTCGCTTGGAGCAAGCTGTACGCACTACAACCGACTATTTGAAAGCATCGGGTTGGATTCTCAATCTGGAAAAATCTTCCTTAATACCGCTAAAAAGACTGGAGTACTTGGGTCTGATCATAGATACAGCCCAGGAAAAGGTGTTCTTGCCTCTAGCAAAGTTCAACTCCATAAAATAATTGGTACGGCGGGTCAGGTCAAATGGCAATCCCTCCATTCACCTCTGCATGAGGTTACTAGGAACCATGGTGGCTTCATTCGAAGCAGTTCCTTTTGCCCAGTTCCATTCAAGACTGTTGCAAAACAGTATCCTGTCTGCTTGGAACAAAACAATTCAAGCCTTAGACTCGCCAATGCGGCTGTCCCCAAGAGTGGCCCAAAGCCTCACTTGGTGGTTACTAACCCAGAATCTGCTGAAAGGAAGATCCTTCAGACCAGTTATCTGGAAGGTCGTAACGACGGATGCCAGCCTCTCAGGCTGGGGAGCAGTACTAGAAAGGACAACTGTCCAAGGACAATGGTCAAGGACCGAAAGAGGCTTGCCCATTAATATCCTAGAGATTCGGGCAGTACGTCTGGCTCTAAAGGCCTGGACTTCCAGGCTACAGAATTACCCTGTCAGGATTCAATCCGACAATGCCACAGCTGTGGCCTATATCAATCACCAAGGGGGCACCAAGACTCTCTCAGTGCAGAGAGAGGTGAACCATATTCTAACTTGGGCAGAAAGGAATGTTCCTTGCCTTTCTGCAATATTCATTCCCGGAGTAGAGAATTGGCAGGCGGACTACTTAAGTCGCCAGCATTTATTCCCAGGGGAATGGTCGCTTCACCCCGACATATTTCGGGCTGTTTGCCAAAGATGGGGGACTCCGGACGTAGATCTCCTAGCATCCAGATTCAACACAAAGTTGGTCAACTTTGTGGCCAGAACAAGGGATCCATTCGCATGCGGAACGGATGCGTTGGTGACCCCATGGGATCAGTTCTCACTGATATATGCATTTCCCCCCATCCAGTTGCTGCCTCGACTTCTTTGCAGAATCAAGCTGGAAAGGAAGCCGATTATTCTGGTAGCACCAGTATGGCCCAGAAGGTCATGGTATGCAGAAATCGTAAAGATGGCAGTGGAGGGCCCATGGTCCCTCCCACTACGATCAGATCTGCTCTCTCAGGGACCGATATTCCATCCTTCCTTACGGTCTCTAAATTTAACGGCTTGGCTATTGAAACCCACATTCTAAAGAGACGTGGACTTTCCGGGTCAGTTATCTCCACCCTGATCAATGCCAGGAAGCCAGCTTCCAGAACAATATTGTCATGGATATGCATTAATGTCTGTCTGCCATCTTACCTTCCTCCTCATGTGTTCATCTAGAGACCAGACCTCCTTCACCTGGCTTCCTTTATAATCTCCTCCCAGCCTGACTCCACCCCAGGCCCTATCACTGAACACTATATTAACCTGTGCACTGCAAGCCTGCTTTGCTGATCAACGTGTTTGTTAGGCATTGTGTGTTTGGGTTCCTGCCTGCCGTGTGCTACGTCTGTCTCTCTGTTACGTTATTGGCTTGTCCCCGACCATCCCTGTCTGCTCGTGACCCTTGACCTTCGGCTCGTTCTTCGTTATCCTTGTCTGCTTGTGGCCCCTGACCTTCGGCTTGTTATTCGGTTCTCTCTATCGTGTGCTGCTGCTTCCCCTTATCCTACGGGGCGTGAGCTAGGAAACTCCAGGGGCCGCGACCTGGTCCCAGCCTGCAGCGTAACATCCTCACCACTAGAGGCCCTGGAGAAGACCAGCTGGGTCTTAGACTCCGCGCCCTGGGGAATCTTGGCTCTCGCTTCCGTTGGGATCCCGGTTGTGCTCCTCTGGTCCCGCTTTCCACAACCACCCAGTTTCCTATCCACAGAAGCCAGCCATAGGGTTCACTACCTCGCGGTGCACTCCTGTCCCCCTACGGTGTGCATCTGTCACCTGGCCACAGGTGACCCTGACAGTTTGATCAGCCATGAACCCGGCTGACATCCCGCTTCCCGCGGATGATCCATTGCAGGGCATAGTTCGCAGACTTGAGACCCAGGAATCAAATCAGACCCAGGTGATGCGATTCCTCCAGGATCTGGCTTCTCGATTCGAGCAGCTTCAGGTCTCCTTGGGAACCCCGAATCCGCAACCCCAAGTACAACCAGCGGCTGTACCTATCGCACCAGTCGCAGCCTCACACTCACTAAGATTGCCAGCTCCGTTCCGTTTCTCTGGGGACTCCAAGGCCTGCAGGGGGTTTCTCAGCCAATGCACTATTCATTTTGAGCTTCAGCCTCAAAGCTTCCTATCTGACCGGGCTAAGGTAGCCTATATCATTTCCCTCCTCTCCGGTGAAGCTTTGGCCTGGGCTGCCCCCCTGTGGGAGAGGAACGATCCGGTGGTTTCCAGTCTGTCCGAATTCTTGAAGCTCTTTCGTAATATCTTCGAAGAGCCGGCTCGGGCTTCTTCAGCGGCTAGTGCTGTCTTACGTCTTCGCCAAGAATCTAGTTCAGTGGGGCAATATGCTCTTCAGTTCCGTATCCACACAGCTGAATTGAGCTGGAATAATGAGGCCCTGGTCGCTACCTTTTTACATGGCCTCTCTGACCGAGTGAAAGACGAATTAGCGGGAAGAGCCATTCCCGTCGGTCTGGACGATGTAATTTCATTATGCAACCAGATCGACATTCGTTTTCAAGAGAGGTCCTTAGAAAAAAGACGCCAGCACTCTCTGGGTCCTAGCCAGTCTGAGCTCCCCTCCCTTCATTCCGTGGAGCATCCTCTACCTGCTGAAGAACCTATGCAGCTGGGCCGGACCAGACTAACCCCCGAAGAACGTGCTAGGCGCAGAACTCTGGGCTTGTGCCTCTATTGTGGGGGCAAGGGTCATTTTCGTGACTCCTGCTCGCTTCGTCCGGGAAACGCTCGGGTCTAATACATTTGGAAGGTGGAGTATTGGACCCAGAAACATCACCTTCTCGCCTGCTCTTGCCGGTGTCCCTTCATGTAGGCACTTCTCCTCAGTCAACCCTTGCATACCTGGATTCCGGGGCTGCCGGCAATTTCATGGATTGGAGAACTGCTTCTTCTATGAAGCTTACCCTTTCACCTCTCACTACCCCATTGGTAGTCTCGGCAATTGATGGCACTGTTCTCCCAGGGGGCCCTATTCGCTTCCAGACGCTGCCCATTAGGATGTCGGTAGGGATTCTCCACCAGGAGTGGATATCCTTTCTTATTCTACCCAAGGCCTCTACCCCAGTTGTATTGGGCCTCCCTTGGCTACAGCTCCACTCTCCACATGTGGACTGGGTCTCTGGGCAGATCCTGTCCTGGGGTTCCTCATGTTTCTCGTCGTGTCTTCTCAAGGTGACCCCCAAGGAGAGTCTTCCGGTTGCTGCCACTTCTGTTTCTTCTGATCTTCCCGCCGCATACAGCGATTACCGGGATGTGTTCTGTAAAAAATCAGCTGAGGTGCTTCCTCCCCACAGGTCTTTTGACTGTGCTATTGATCTTGTCCCCGGAGCAACTCTACCCAGGGGTCGTACCTACCCTCTGTCCATCCCAGAGACCCAGGCCATGTCAGAGTATGTAGCAGAGAATCTGGAGAGAGGGTTCATCCGGAAATCCTCATCGCCTGCAGGGGCAGGGTTCTTTTTTGTTGCCAAAAAGGATGGTACCTTAAGACCCTGCATCGATTATCGGGGTTTAAATGCGGTTACTATTAAAAATCGATACCCCTTACCCTTAATATCTGAGCTATTCGATAGGTTGAAGGGTGCCTCCATTTTCACCAAGTTGGATCTCAGAGGCGCGTACAATCTCATTCGAATACGGGAGGGTGACGAATGGAAGACTGCATTTAACACTAGAGACGGGCATTACGAATATCTGGTGATGCCTTTTGGTCTGTGTAATGCTCCAGCCGTGTTTCAAAACTTTGTCAATGAAATCTTCAGAGATCTGCTGTACCAGTTTGTTGTCATCTATCTGGATGACATTCTGATCTTTTCTGAAAATCTGCTCGTCCACAGAAACCATGTCCGCACTGTACTTCAACGTCTTAGAGAGAACAATCTCTATGCCAAGCTGGAGAAATGTTCCTTTGAATGTTCTGAGGTCCTGTTTTTGGGGTGCTTTGTCTCATGTTCGGGGCTTCGTATGGACCCTGGGAAGGTCTTGGCTATCACCAACTGGCCTCTTCCTGCTAGCCTCAAGGCCACGCAGCGCTTTCTTGGCTTCACTAATTATTATAGGCAGTTCATAAGGAATTACTCTTCCATTGCCGCGCCTATTATCGCTTTGACCAAGAAGGGTGTGAATGCCAGAGACTGGCCTCCCGAAGCTGTCTCTGCATTTCACAACCTGAAACAGGCCTTTGTTTCTGGCCCCCTCTTGAGGAGACCAAATCCTGGGAATGCATTTTTTATTGAAGTGGACGCTTCCTCAATGGGGGTGGGAGCTGTGCTTCTTCAAATCTTTGAGAAGAGACGCCAACCATGTGCGTTCTTCTCCAAAAAAATTTCTCAGGCAGAGAGGAATTATGCCATCGGTGATCGGGAACTTCTCGCAATTAAATTGGCGTTAGAGGAGTGGCGTCATCTCTTGGAGGGTTCCCCTCACTCCATAACGATCTTTACCGATCACAAGAATTTACAGTATCTACAGAATGCTAAACGTCTGAATCCTAGACAGGCCAGGTGGAGTCTCTTCTTTGCCCGTTTTAATTTCACGATTACCTACAAACCTGGTTCCTGCAACGGTCGGGCTGATGCGCTCTCTAGGTCATTTGACACTTTGGACGAGGAGTCCGCCCCTGAACCTGAGCCGATCATTCCCACCTCATGCATTGTTGCCCACTCTACCACCCTGAAGTCTAAAATTCCGCCTGGTAAGACCTTTGTCCCCACTGAGCTAAGAGCTAAGATCCTTCGTTGGGGACATGATTCCAAGGTGGCAGGGCATTCTGGATTCCTCCGATCCTTCCTACTCATCAGTCGTCACTACTGGTGGCCTAATCTCCGCTCAGACGTCAAAGACTACGTTAAAGCTTGTCATGTCTGTGCTCAGTCCAAATCCTCCACACAAGCTCCTGCTGGTCTCCTCATGCCCTTGCCTATTCCTAAGGAACCCTGGGCCCATATTGCCATGGATTTTATCACCGATCTCCCACTGTCTGAGAATAATACAGTCATTTGGGTGGTAATCGATCGATTCTCCAAGATGGCTCATTTTGTTCCTCTTCCTGGTCTTCCTTCTGCCCCTGCCCTGGTTCCCATTTTCATTCGAGAAATTCTCCGCCTACATGGGGTCCCTTCTCATATTGTTTCCGACAGGGGAGTCCAATTCACGTCTCGTTTTTGGAGAGCCTTTTGCAAATCCCTCAATATTGTCTTGGATTTTTCTTCTTCTTACCATCCCCAATCCAATGGACAGACTGAGAGGGTTAATCAGGAGTTAGAGGTCTTTCTTCGCACCTTTGTGTCTTCTCACCATGACGATTGGTCCTCTCTACTCCCGTGGGCAGAATTCTCCCATAACAATCATGTGAATACCAGTTCGCAGAAGACACCCTTTTTCACAGTTTATGGAAAACACCCTCAACTTCCTCTTCCTATGATCTGTTCTCCAGACATTCCAGCTTTGGCTTCGGTTCAGGAGTCTCTCAATTCCGTTTGGGGTCACGTTCATGATTCCCTCCGGGCAGCTGCTGAAAAATTCAAAGGCTTTGCCGACCGCCGCAGGCGTAAACCGCCTTCTCTTCAGCCAGGGGACAAAGTCTGGCTCTCTACCAGGAACATCAAGCTCCGAGTTCCTTCTCTGAAGTTTGCTCCACGATTCATCGGTCCATACACGGTAACTGCTAAACTGAATCCGGTTTGTTTCAAACTCCAGATTCCTAAGAGCCTTAAAATCACTAACTCCTTTCATGTTGCTCTTCTAAAGCCTTTAGTCCTCAATAAATTCTCTCGTCCTCTTCCTACCGTGGCGCCTGTCTCGGAGGATAATCAGGAGTACGAGATCAGTCAAATTCTGGACTCCCGACTCTGTAAAGGCGTTCTTCAGTACCTCGTTCATTGGAAAGGGTTTGGTCCTGAGGAGAGGTCTTGGATCACTGCATCTGAGGTCTTTGCACCTCGTCTGTTAAAGGAGTTTCATCTGAAGTTTCCCTCTAAACCTGGGCCCAGGCGGGGAAGGGGGAGGCCTCGTAAGAGGGAGGGTACTGTCATGGATATGCATTAATGTCTGTCTGCCATCTTACCTTCCTCCTCATGTGTTCATCTAGAGACCAGACCTCCTTCACCTGGCTTCCTTTATAATCTCCTCCCAGCCTGACTCCACCCCAGGCCCTATCACTGAACACTATATTAACCTGTGCACTGCAAGCCTGCTTTGCTGATCAACGTGTTTGTTAGGCATTGTGTGTTTGGGTTCCTGCCTGCCGTGTGCTACGTCTGTCTCTCTGTTACGTTATTGGCTTGTCCCCGACCATCCCTGTCTGCTCGTGACCCTTGACCTTCGGCTCGTTCTTCGTTATCCTTGTCTGCTTGTGGCCCCTGACCTTCGGCTTGTTATTCGGTTCTCTCTATCGTGTGCTGCTGCTTCCCCTTATCCTACGGGGCGTGAGCTAGGAAACTCCAGGGGCCGCGACCTGGTCCCAGCCTGCAGCGTAACATCCTCACCACTAGAGGCCCTGGAGAAGACCAGCTGGGTCTTAGACTCCGCGCCCTGGGGAATCTTGGCTCTCGCTTCCGTTGGGATCCCGGTTGTGCTCCTCTGGTCCCGCTTTCCACAACCACCCAGTTTCCTATCCACAGAAGCCAGCCATAGGGTTCACTACCTCGCGGTGCACTCCTGTCCCCCTACGGTGTGCATCTGTCACCTGGCCACAGGTGACCCTGACAAATATATTATAGAGTCTGGAAGGTTCATGTTTCCTGGTATGAATCCAAGGGTTGGCACCCTCGGAGATATATCATAGGCAGAATTCTTGCCTTTCTACAATTAGGGGTAGAGATGAAATTGGCCTTAAGTACTATTAAGGGCCAAGTCTCAGCTTTATCGGTCTTATTTCAGAGACCACTTGCTACTCATTCTTTAGTCCGGGGCTTTATACAAGGAGTAACGCGGCTTAATCCGCCCGTCAAACCTCCCTTGAATCCCTGGGACTTAAATTTAGTTTTGTCTGTGTTACAAAAACAGCCATTTGAACCGATACAACATATTCCCCTAGTCCTTCTGACAAGGAAGTTGGTATTTTTGATTGCTATATCCTCAGCAAGAAGGGTATCAGAGTTGGCTGCTCTTTCTTGTAAAGAGCCGTATTTAATTTTTCATTAGGACAGAGTGGTACTGCGCCCTCGTCCAGGCTTTTTGCCAAAAGTAATTTCAGGTTTTCACCTGAACCAAGATATTGTCCTGCCATCGTTTTTTCCAAAACCATGTTCCAGGGAAGAAAAGTCACTACATTGTCTTGATGTGGTGAGAGCAGTGAAAATCTATTTAAAGAAAACTGCTCAGATTCGTAAGACTGATGTCTTATTTATTCTGCCGGAGGGTCCTAAGAAGGGACAGGCAGCATCAAAATCCACTGTCGCTAAGTGGATTCGGCAAGTGATAATTCAAACTTATGATTTAAGGGGCAAGATTCCCCCGTTTCGAGTTAAGGCGCACTCTACCAGGTCGGTTAGTGCTTCTTGGGCAGTGCGTCATCAGGCCTCCATGGCTCAGATCTGTAAGGCCGCAACTTGGTCTTCAGTGCATACATTCACAAAATTTTATCCGGTGGATCTAAGGAGGTATGAGGATATCGCCTGCGGGCGCAGTGTGCTGCAAGCAGCAGTGTAGATCCTCAAGTCTGGGTGTACCCTGCGGGTTGTTTCTTCCACCCCTCAAGTGGCATTGCTATGGGACGTCCCATTAAGTAAATTACTTAAGGCTCTGTGTCCCATGATGTACGATAAAGAAAATAGGATTTTTATTACAGCTTACCTGTAAAATCCTTTTCTTGGAGTACATCATGGGACACAGAGGTCCCTCCCCTCTTTTGGGATTTAGACATATTGCTTTGCTACAAAAACTGATGTGCTCCTGGAAGGAGGAGGGGTTATATAGGGAGTAAACTTCCTTAATTAGGGTTTACCAGTGTCAACACCTGAAGGTAGGCCTATTACCCATTAAGTAAATTACTTAAGGCTCTGTGTCCCATGATGTACTCCAAGAAAAGGATTTTACAGGTAAGCTGTAATAAAAATCCTATTTTTGTAATTTTTACGTTTTAAAAAAATTACCGTTTTTTCAATCTGCAGCCACTGTAATTTCCTGCTTGTGTGATTTGGCTCACTTATTTTTCCAGAAGCCTGCACAAAGATACAAGTCAAATTTTAGACACCCTCTGCAATAGGAATTTCAGTTTTTGCAAGATACTTCCCAAGGGTTAGATACTTTTACAGGGATGTTGACCCTGCAGCTTTTCTCATTAGAACACTGAGAGTGTACCAGCTCATTATAATGAACCAGCTCCTCCCCCACATTCAGAATCAGTCTGCAATCAGTCTGGTGAAAGAAACAGCTATTTCTTTAGCACAGCAAAAAGCAGGAATCTGCTACAAAGTCTGTTAAAATTCCTTCAGGCTAGGTTACCACTATTGCAATTTCCCCATGGCCACATTTGCATGGACACAGCAGCCCATTCATTTGAATAGTTGAATAGTCTGCTGAAAACCAAAAACAGTCTCCTGCGCTCGGAAGTTTGGTCTCTTAGTGACACAACCAGAGTGTTCCGTTGGAAAGGGAATGACCAGGGATCTTGCTGCCCTCCTCAGAATAATTGGTATTCTTAAGACTAAAATGTAAAAGAAAAAAGAGGGCGCACCAACCTAGTGCATTACCAATGGCTAGGTTTATTAAAAGTAAGTTTAAAAGATCATAAATACTCACAAAGCAATTATAATAGTAGGCACATACACCATTCCATCAAAGGGGATAGATGCCTTCAAATGGCCTCCTGCTGGAACCAGATAGCCAGAGAGTCCAAACGAAAGCCATAGCTGCAATACCTGTCGTTTGGACTCTCTGGCTATCTGGTTCCAGCAGGAGGCCATTTGAAGGCATCTATCCCCTTTGATGGAATGGTGTATGTGCCTACTATTATACTTGCTTTGTGAGTATTTATGATCTTTTAAACTTACTTTTAATAAACCTAGCCATTGGTAATGCACTAGGTCGGTGCGCCCTCTTTTTTTCTTTTACGTATCTGCTGAAAAAGCAGGTAAAAGGTGCTGAAAAAGCAGGGGGTGCGGGCACAGTGGTGAGATGAGATGTGTAGGGGGGTTACAAGTGCTTAATTGAAATCTAAAGGTGGTTTACGAAAAGATTTGAGATTATTGTTCACATAATATCTGTACAGATTAAATGGGTAAACAGTGGTTTTCTTTTTACATGATTAGATCATTTTAGTGAGTCTTCACACAATATTTTTTTGCAGGGATGGAGAAATCTGTGTGTATATGGATAACCAAGAGCTCAGATCTCAAACAGACTTCCTGTTTCCTGTGAAGGTTATGAGCTCAAGGTTGCAAATCTCTGAAAGGCAGCCCTTTGTAAGTGGAAGGGATTTCACACATTCCCTAAATATACTTTAATGAACAATTCCACCCGACACTGAGAAGCCAGACTTTCACAGCATTTTGGTTTGCAAACCACACAATGTCTTGTGACCAAACATGGTGGGTTCCTCAAGAGACACCAGCTGCTGATAAAATTCCCATTCTGTCTTCTCAGCTGCTGTATTTCCAATTGCATTCTAAGTCGCACAAAATACATGTGTTACAGCTACCCCATCTGATTTCTCCATTAATTTTATTTGAGAAGTTGGGTGGCAAGATTGTGACCGCTGCATTTTAGTTGTCTTTGTAAGCAACCTTAACTATGGCAGCTGAGAGACCCAGCACAGAATTTTTACTGATGGCTCTCCTCAATGACTGTATTAACTGTCCAAGACTTTTAACTGTTGGATGAGCTTGGGAGTTCTTCAAACTCACCTCTATCTGAACATCAGTCATGTTTTTTTTGTCCAGTCAGCTGCAGGCTGTGTCCTTCACTGGCCCAAACGCATGCAAACAAAGTGGTGGGTTGCTGGTGACATCAGTGCCCTTATGTGTGAACACATGACACTGTGTCATTGACTAAATATGGGCACATAAGGTCACTGATATCACCAGCATCCCACCCCTTTGTTTAAGTGAGCTACGGGGCAATGAATGACGCATCTCGCAGTTGATTGGACTAAAAAAGATTGTAACTTTGGTGTTAGAATAGAGCTATGTTCGGGGGACGCCTGAACTCATCTCTATAACACGTTTTATGTGCCATGTTTAAACCTTTAATAAAGCTGTTTTCTTTATATGCGTTATGTGCAATGTGCCATAGGTGTTAATGTGCATGTTCCTGTTGAAACCTGTCCCCCTTGCCCCCTGGCTGCTGCTAACTGATAATCCACCTCTCTGCAATGTTCTTGTCTCCATCCTGCAGCTCTTGTTAAACGCTAACACTAGAGGGGCAGACAAGAGTGAGAAAGACCTTGCCAACAAATTACTGACAGAAATGAATGAAAATCAGGTACACATAGCTGACAACACTGCAAAACTAGACTAAGGACTCCCCAGAATAACATTGCCACCACCTTACTTCAACCCAGCTTGTTCATCTGCTTTATTTGTCCTGTTCTTACCAACATGTTTTATTTGAGAAATAGAAATAAGCAAAGTTATAAGGCTTACTGAGATTTGGGAAAGAAGAAGATTTGGAAAGACAAGGCAGTACAAGCAATATATCGCCATGTAAAGCAGTAATAATTTGTAGTGTACTTCCTAAGCAAGCCATATACAACTTTCTTTCCTTCAACCACAGGTTGAATGTAAGAAAATTGCTCAGTTCCCCGTCCTCACAGTCAGTGTTGATGGGGGAACTTCTATTGCTGTGCTATTGTATTCTGACAGCGGGAGGTTCCCAGCTGTCAGAATACAATGATCACTGCCGGTAGCTATTGCCGCTGGCAGTAATCAACTGGAAAATAAAGGAAACAGGCTGGTTGTACTGAAGTTAATCAGTGGATCGACTTCAGTATAACAAGCCTGCCCATAGAGGGATTGAAATTCATCCGGTACCCAACCGGCCAAATTTTGATCCGCTTATGGCTGGCCTTAAGGTAAATTACAGGTAAATGTGTAATTGTTTTGATACTACTAAGCAGGAAAGTCACCTTTGTATATCTAAAAGCTTATAAATCTACCCCCATCTAAACAAAAAAAAAAAATTTCTACACAAAAATGCCATAGTAAACACAAAAGCATATTTATAAAACATTAACACACATTGATAAGAGCATTAATGTTAAATTGGAACTCCTATGAAATAAAAAATTCAAAACAACATTATGGTTATGTATTAAAGTGTATTAAGATGAACGTCATCTTTAACACCACTAGTATAACAACCTAAAAACGCTGATTGAAATCAATCCTGTCCAAGTAATCTTTAGATACTGCAAGGATTCTAGCAAACTTTATTGCAGTGTCCTCTATTTTAGAGATATTTATGTAAGTCACATAACACCGTTCTGGAACAGTGGGAGGGTCTACCATTAATACTATCACATGAACAACCTCAAGTTTGTAATAATAAAACAAATCAGTCCCATTATGCTTTAGGAGTGAAAACTCTGAGAATGTACAGAACCCCTAAAAAAAAATAAAAAAAAATTGAGGCAAACTACCAGCACCACATCCCGATATCATAAATTATACAAAAGTAATGAAGCGGGACTTGGGTGCCAACATAATCCAACAATCTTTGTTAAAAAAGATTATAACAATTTTATTGAGACAATGCATGTAAAACAATAGACCCTAAAATTAAAAAAATTAAAACACGCAAAACAGGCATACCTGAAATTTTAATTCATGCTCAAATTGCATTAAAAATTAGATTTTTAGCTATTTTCGGTAAAAGAGGAATTTTCCTTCAAAGTTATTTGAATGATCAAATCAGGGCTGTAGCTCACTTATTTTGTATTTTTACATTATCTGCTGTAGGTTTAGTGGCCACTGTATAAAGTGCTGTTGCTTTTTAATTGAAAAGCACTAGAAACAACTGTAGCATGGATGCAGAGTTTGCTTGTTACATTTCTACAGACTTCAAAGTGGATTGGCGATGGGCTCCATGTTCTGATGAGATATTGCTTCAATCAGTGCTCTTACCTTCAGATAGTAGATAAAGCTGTATGTAATAATAGTAATCTATCTCCAGTTTTCATGTGAAAGAATGAACTGTCTCCTGCGCATATTCCCCCAAGTGTATACAAAGTCACTGGGATTTGTCTGGCGGTATTTGCTTAACTGCCTGTAAAAATGTTATGAATTCAAGCTTCTGAGAGGGATGTGAAAGCTGACCACCAACACAAATTCCTTCATCATATTCTTTCCTCTGTATTTATTAATCTGCCAATTTGGCTGAATTGGAGCAATGTGCTGGCAATGTTTTTTTTATTGTAGACATAGTGATGCAGTGTGATATTTCCATATATAAAGTACAGTTATAATTTTAGCATTTCGGTGGACTGGTATTCTGGGCTTTCTGTGTATGTGTGGACATCTGTGTGTGCGCGTGCATTCCTACCCTAAAAAAAAAACATTTACGTGAAAGTTTTCCTTATGTTAAGTTTAGCAGCTTGTGGATTTTACGCTGGTAATTAACACCTCCCAAAGAAAGCCCAATTATTACCAAACAAATTAGTAGTAAAATTGTATTTATAGAGACACAAAATCAGATCCTTCAGCTATTGGTTAGCCCCCCCAATATGTTTTCTGTACACACTAAATCAACAATAAAACTAGATTTAATATGTTTATTTAAGCAGGTGTGATAAATTATTTTTCCTGTTTACCTATATGAATTTCTGAGTGCGTGCTCTGTCTTGCTTTTCTCTTATTGCTTTACAGGCTGTTTTTTTTTTTTTTAAGTACTGGTGGTGGGATTGTGTTTATATTAGTAAAAAAAACTTTTAAATGAATCACACCTTTTTTTCTTTTGATTCCAGCTGAAAGGTCCAAATGCCTCACTGTAAATGATCTCCTGTTCAGTACTTTCTGTTTTTCTACCGTTTTAGGTGTTTCAGGAACAGTTAGACTGTTTGTGTGTCTCAACACTTAAAGCACTTACAGCTGTGAAGCACAAATCTCCTGCAGCAAAGGTAAAGCATGTGAAGCTATGTACGCTTTGCTGCAAGTTCTATTTTCATTTTTACAACTTTATCAGTGTTTCTTGGTTTCATGGTTAGGTTACTGTTGTGCCAATGTGTATTTATAGAATAGGACTCAGCACTTTAAAATGATCAGGGAGGAGCCCTTGAAATGAATAAGGCTCCATGCACACGGGACGCTGTTAAAGTCGCGTTCAGAGGCAGTTGGACACTTTTTTCAACTGCCCCGAACCCATTCAATGTTATCCTATGTGACCATGTACACTGTCTCGTTTATTGCCGTTTATATGCAGTTGTGTTTAACCTCGTTTTTCTGAAAGCAAAAAAATGGGTTCAGACACAAACATTTCCACGTTTCAGACGCAAAACGTGGCTAAACGCGCTACCGGCGTTTTGCCGCGATTTCGTATATGAGCGTTTTTAAAGGTGACCTGTTTTTTAAAAAAAATGTATTGCTTGCATTGCATTGTGGACAATCCACAACTTGTGGCAGGTGACATGGCAAGTGGACAATCCACAACTTGTGGCAGGTGACGTGGCAAGTGGACAATACACAACTTGTGGCCAGGTGACGTGGCAGGTGGACAATTCACAACTTGTGGCAAGTGGACAATCCACAACTTGTGGGCAGGTGACGTGGCCAGGTGACATGGCAAGTGGACAATCCACAACTTGTGGCAAGTGGACAATCCACAACTTGTGGCAGGTGATTTGGCCAGGTGACGTGGCCAGTGGACAATCCACAACTTGTGGCAGGTGACGTGGCCAGGTGACGTGGCAAGTGGACAATCCACAACTTGTGGCAGGTGATGTGGCCAGGTGATGTGGCAAGTGGACAATTCACAACTTGTGGCAGGTGACGTGGCAAGTGGACAATCCACAACTTGTGGCAGGTGACGTGGCAAGTGGACAATGCACAACTTGTGGCAGGTGACATGGCCAGGTGACGTGGCAGGTGGACAATTCACAACTTGTGGCAAGTGGACAATCCACAACTTGTGGGCAGGTGACGTGGCAAGTGGACAATCCACAACTTGTGGCAAGTGACGTGGCCAGGTGACGTGGCCAGGTGACATGGCAAGTGGACAATCCACAACTTGTGCCAGGTGATTTGGCCAGGTGACGTGGCCAGTGGACAATCCACAACGTGTGCCAGGCGATGTGGCAAGAGGACAATTCACAACTTGTGGCAGGTGACGTGGCCAGGTGACGTGGCAAGTGGACAATCCACAACTTGTGGCAGGTGACGTGGCCAGGTGACATGGCAAGTGGGCAATCCACAACTTGTGGCAGGTGACGTGGCAAGTGGACAATCCACAACTTGTGGCAGGTGACGTGGCAAGGTGACCTGGCCAGTGGACAATCCACAACTTGTGGCAGGTGATGTGGCCAGGTGACGTGACAAGTGGACAATAAACAACTTGTGGCAGGTGACGTGGCCAGGTGGACAATCCACAACTTGTGGCAGGTGATGTGGCAAGTGACACGCTAAATACAAGTACACTGCTGCTCTCCCAGCTGCTGCTATACTGTTTTGGAGGGTCTTATGATGTTTCTTAACTAAACGCTTATAGACGCAAACGCAGTAAAATGCGGTAAACTGCCACTAAAATCGTGGCAAAACGGGCGTTTCTGAACGCTGGTTTCAGCCTTTAAAAACATGTGTTCAGCAGAGTTTGCACCGGCGTCTCGTGTGCATGGGGCCTAAGAATGCAAACATGGGCAATGATTTTTATTTCATGTGGTGTTCTTGAGATCAGAGCAGGAGCTGTGGGAGAAGAACTACAGACCCGAGCTGTGCACTCTCCTTGATTAGATAATTAAAAATTAATAAAATGGTTCAGCTCATTACCATCCAATCATGCAATTTTTTTTCATGTTATAATATTGCTTGTGCAGAAGGCAGCGTGGGGGAAGTGCCACATTGCCAGCAGGGATCCACTGTTGCGGTTCTTGGTGAATATAAAAAAAAAATCATTGGGTCAACTTGCCATCATCCCATTATAATTGAAATCATTAGTTTGCATATTAAAATTATTTCTTTCATATACACCAGGGGTCTCCAAAATTTCTAACCAAGGGCCAGTTTACTGTTCTTCAGATTTGGGGGGACAGACTTTGGCCTTTGGGAGTAGAACATGTCCCTGTGTCAGTGGGAGAAGTAGTGCCCCATCATTGGTGTCAGTGGGGGAGGGATAGTACTCCATTATTGGTGTTGGTGGGAGGAATAGTGCCCCATCATTGGTATCAGTGGGACGAATAATGCCCCATCATTGGTGTCATTGGGAGGAATAGTGCCCCATCGTTGGTGTTAGTGGGAGGAATAGGGCTTAATAGTTTGTGCCTGTGAGAGGAATAGTGCCCCATTGTTGGTGCCTGTGAGAGGAATAGTGCCCCATTGTTGGTGCCTGTGAGAGGAATAGTGCCCCATCGTTGATATCAGTCTGAGGAATAGTGCCCCATCATTGGTGTCAGTGAGAGGAATAGTGCCCCATCATTGGTGTCCGTGAGAGGAATAGTGCCCTATCATTGGTGTCAGTGAGTGGAATAGTGCCCTATCATTGGTGTTAGTGAGAGGAATAGTGCCCTATCATTGGTGTCATTGAGAGGAATAGTGCCTTATTGTTGGTGCCTGTGAGAGGAATAGTGCCCCATTGTTGATATCAGTCTGAGGAATAGTGCCCCATCATTGGTGTCAGTGAGAGGAATAATGCCCCATCATTGGTGTCAGTGAGAGGAATAGTTCCCCATCATTGGTGTCAGTGAGAGGAATAGTTCCCCATCATTGGTGTCAGTGAGAGGAATAGTGCCCTATCATTAGTGTCAGTGAGAGGAATAGTGCCCTATCATTGGTGTCAGTGAGAGGAATAGTGCCCAATCATTGGTGTTAGTGAGAGGAATAGTGCCCCATCATTGGTGTCTGTGAAAAAAATAGTGCCCCGTTGTTGAGGTCTTTGGAAGGCATAGTACCCCATTGTTGGTGTCAGTGTGAGAAATAGTGCCCCAAGGGCCAGGTTTTTTTCTTTCTGAAATGCAGAAAAGCGTGACAAGGCAATATTTAAAATCGCTGCTTGTGAAATCATTACTGCCAAATGATTGTATACGTATAGTACACTTTAAGCAACATTTGGAATTTTTTTGGTGTTGTACTGTAGTACCATAGTAAAACCATAATTTGGTATGTTAAAAAAAAACTCTGATTTAACAGCAGAGTAAAAAGTTGGGGCTGTAAAACCACTAAATATAAAACCTTTTATTTCCCTTTGATGTGAGGAACACTTATTTGCAGTCCAGGATCTCTCACATCATTTTGATTTGTACAGTTTACTTAGAATTTACAAAAATAAGTCCCTACTCCACACAGGGAGTTAAGATTATTTTTATTTTTTTACCTGGTTCAGTCCAGCTCCACTATGACATTCAGAGGAGGAATATAAGGATCATATTTTATATTCAATATGTTCATGCTTGTTTGATTATTAACCTGTTGCCGCCATTGTAACACATATACGCGGCTTTGCGGAAATGAGCCTTCTGTCGATGTGCCACTTATTTGAGCACGGGCGGTTAAGGTGGAAGTGTATTCATAGCGCACAGAGACCGATTTGTTATAAACAGCTCCAGGTCTCATACTAATGATTAAATTGAAAGGACCGGCTGTAATTTGCCGTGATCGCTTGTGAGTAGCTATCACAATAAGGAGTCGAAATACCTGTCCCTGTACTCTTTCTCCTTATAAATGGAGAAAAGGATGCATTCTAATCAGGGGAAAAGAATGTAAACAACAAAGTGTGTGAAAAAAAATTAAAATTAATAATAAATAAAAAATAGCTAGATTATGGCTTGATCCAGGTTAGTGGGAGGGTCTGGATCAAATGCAGAGTATGTTTGTTTTTGTTTTTTAAGTAGGATAATTAAAACTTTTTTTATATTTAGTGACAGTGTGTTTTAGGCAGGATTTTAAAAAAAAAATGCAAATTATTATTTCTTGGGTACAAACATCAACTAATGTACACATATATGGTATCAACCTGAACATCAGGAGAATGTATTTGGGTTTTTTCCTTGGTGTTGGGTAATGGCAAGAAATATGCAGCTAAAGTTTAACAATTATTTTTTTTACTAACATGGGTCAGTTTTCCTTTGATAATTAAAAAAAAGTCAGAAAATATCCAGTCACATTTACCACCAAATGAAGGTCCAATTTATCTTGAGAAGTGATATGAACAGTTATAACACAGGACAAAGCTGCAAAAAGTATTAGGATTTGTTCTACCTTCAGGCATTAAGAGGTTAAAGACACAGATTTCAAAAGTGCATTTATTTTCAATTTGTAAGTCCCTAGTGGATCTGACCTTTATCATTTTGGTCACTATATTCTGCATTGATGTCACACTTGCAGCTGTCTGAATATTACATTTTTATTTTTTTTAAAGTCAAAAACTTTGCAAATTGGAAGTGATTACTTAAAGTCTGTTAAAGTATATTTCAAACCAAAAAGCGTTTTCTAGTCTTGGTTAGAGTGGGAAAAGATTAGAACCTTGTCAGATTTTTACTGCTATTTAGTGCTCTGTTATGCCGCGTACACACGATCACTTTTCTCGTCAGGAAAAGTTACATTTTTTCTCTTGGACGAGAAAAACGGCCGTGTGTAGGCTTTCCAGCATTTTCCCCAACGAGAAAAACAACAAGAATCACGACGAGAAAAATAAGAACATGCTCTAATTTTTCTCGTCGCGAATCGCGGCATTTTTTTCCGCGGCAGTTTTCCCATAGGGAAACACTGCTAGGGAGCCTACACACGGTCGTTTTTCTCGACCAAGAGAAAACATGTTGTGAAAAACGGCCGTGTGTAGGGGACCAAGCCGGTCCCCGTTTTTCCCGTCGGCTTTCACGGCGGTGTTTTCACCGCCGTGAAACTCGATCGTGTGTACACGGCATAAGGCAGGCTTGAGAAGAATCACGTCGAGAAAAACTTTTTTTTCCTGACGAGAAAAGTGATCGTGTGTACGCGGCAATAGCTACACACTATCATGAAAAAAATGCTCGAGCAAAGCGCGGTGACGTACGAAATGTACGACGGCACTATAAAGGGAAAGTTCAATTCGGATGGTGCCACCCTTTGGGCTGCTTTTGCTGATCCTTGTGTTAGTAAAGTTTGGTGAGAGACGACTCACGCTTTTCAGCCTCGTGCTCTTCAGTCTGTTAGAGCGTGACGAATGTGCTATCTCCATTACGAACGCTAGTTTTACCAGAACGAGCGCTCCTGTCTCATCACTTGCTTCTGAGCATGCGCGTTTTTTTTCAAGCCTACACACAGCCGTTTTTCATGACGAGAAAAACGACAACGTGAAAAACGATGAGAAAAATTAGAGCATGTTCCAAATTTTTAATGGCCATTTTTCACGTCGTGAAAAATGCTCTGGAGCCCACACACGATCGTTTTTAATGACCAAAAAAAAATGGCATTTTTCTCGTCATGAAAAACGGTCGTGTATAATGCCGTGTACACACGATCGATTTTCTCGACGGTGAGAACACCGTCGAGAAAATCGACGGGAAAAACGAGGAACGGCTTGTTCCCTACACACGGCCGGTTTTCCCGACATTTTTTCTCTTGGTCGAGAAAAACGACCGTTGTTTCGGTTTCTCAGGCAGTGTTTCCCTATTGGAAAACTGCCGCGGGAAAAAATGCCATGAATCACGACAAGAAAAATTAGAGCATGTTCTAATTTTTCTCGTCGTGATTAATGCCGTTTTTCTCGTCGGGAAAAATGATCAAAAGCCCACACACGGTTGTTTTTCTCGCCAAAGAGAAAAAAAATTAATTTTTCCCGACGAGAAAAATGGTCGTGTGTACGCGGCATAAGAGTAGGTTATTATCACTTTCTGTCCTGCTGGCAATCATTTTACCAGACAGGAAATGAGAGAAAATCTGTGGAAGTCACAACAGTAAATGGTCCCAAGTCCTTGGCATTCTATCCAAAACAAAGAGAAAAAAATTGTTTAATACATGTGTTAATGCTGTAATCTACATATATATGTATGTGTTTTAGTACAAAATGTGTATTTTTGTTTTATTGGATGCTTTTTGTTTTAGGAAGTATTTAAGGAAAGAATTGGTTACACTCATTTGCTTGAGGTGCTGAAATCTCTTGGACATCCATCTCGAATGTTACTTGAAGAGCTTCTTAACATGGTAATCTAATTTGTTTTTTCTTTCTTGGACATTTGTTTTTTGGAGTCATATTCTACACCAAACTGGACAGGTTTATTGCCAGGGCTCCCCAAGCATTAGCAGAGGACATTGTGGTGATGCTGTGGAGTCAGTTCAACCTTATCTGCGCCTTTCCCCTCCTCCAGATGTCTGCTCCAAAGGATTGAGATGGAGGGAGATAAGAGGTCATGCAATTCTGGTGATTGAGCTATATTACAATTATTGCGTGGCATGCAGGTGGATTGTATGGTGCATGAGATTGCACCTATATTACTGAGGATTAAGTGTTTTGTCTTTTGAAGATGGACTAGATTTAATCAGAAATTGTGCTATATTTTCTTTATGTATATGCAGTATGTGGACCTTGCACTATTGGCTTATCACTTTATTCCACACAAATATTAGTGATTTGATTCCATTTAACATAAAACAAGTAAAAAAAGCGCAGTGCACAGGTACCTCAGTATGTAGGTTAAATATAGTACCTAATAGTCCAAGGGCAGGGTTAAAAAGAGATGTAAAAATCAGTATTAATACTCTCAGGTACATATATGGAGATGATTCCATTTAACACACTATGTTCATATTGTATTTTTTAAATATGGGTATATCAATTGTCTTATCAGGTATTGAGTGCATCACGGTGTAAGGGAGTGCTGGATGTTTATATTAATATATAATTATCTGAGGGATAAAGCTGGGAAACAAATAATTAAGATAGAGGAGGAAAAAATATTTTTTTAGTGCAGGTACCTGACTTATATAATCACCTGAAGGTAACTGCATATAGCCCAGTGTAATGTCTAATGTTCAAGTGTCCTGTACTGTACTCCAAGAAATGGGTTTTACTGGTAAGTTAAATATCCTAATGTTTGTACTTAACATAAAATCAATTTCTTGGTGTTCATAAAGGGACACAGGTCATGCCCCTCTGTGTTTGTGACCTACACCTAATACTGCTTTTGTGCCAAACTGAAGCATGTATGTTCCAGTATGTTTTTGAACTGTGAAAAGAATTTGCAGCACTTATAATACATCATTATTTTTTTGTAAATTCAAGCAGTGTAACTACCTGAATTTGACTTTGATATCTGCTGCTTGCTTGCTGTTTACTATACAGCAGAGCTCAGAGAAGGGGTGGGAGAAGTAGCACAGGGATCCAGTCAGGTGTGTTGCAGTGCGATCATGATACTAGGAAGAGAGAGCAGAGTGACAGATAACCTCGTCAGTGTACTGCTTCTTCTTTCAGTGTTCAGTCCCACTCTGGAGGGTGGGGAGACATGTAAGTGAAACAAACTTTAGCAGGAAAGATCAGTTGTCTTGAAAAATCAGTCCCCTCCCCTGCTAGGCAGGGCTATGCTTTGTGGAAGAACTGCATAAATCTCAGGACTGTAGGGTCAGAAATTCTAATCTGTTGGCAGTTAGAACCACTTCCATATATGTATTCCACCTGCATATTTAATAAATAGTAAAAACTGAAAAATTCCATTTGTCCGAAGAAAATTTAAAACTGCGAATTTCATATAAGAGGCCTCTTGTAACACAGGTTAATAGATGCTTGCTACCCTTTTCCACTTCCATGTCCTCTTCAGACAGATGATGTTGGGTCTATACTGTATGTGTTTATAATCATCCACTCTGCTGACGTTTTTGTTCTTTCTCCATCTTCAGGCCGTGGAAGGTGAACATGCTTCAGTTGGGATTTATGGCATCAGCAATGTCCAGCCTTTGCTCCTTCTTATACAGTGGCTACCAGAAATTGGGTCTCTTGATCTACAGAACTTCATCTCAGACTGGTTAAAAAGGATTTGCTGTATAAACAAGCAGAGTCGGACTATGTGTGTCAATGCCAGCATGGTCATTCGGATTATTGAGACACTCACTGCTCACTATTCCTTGCACCGAATCTGTGCAGAAAACTTAATTAGTCTTTTGGGGTCATTGGGCAGCCAGTCAATGAGCTCGGAGGAATTGTTTCATCTTACTGCTATGCTGAGGACAAGTGAACCCAAAAAGGGCCACCCTTATGTTGTTCCTGTCACCCGAGCTATGCTCACTATTGCCCGTAAACAGGGACTTGAGAGTGCCTTGCAGTACTTTAATTTGTCCCATAGTTCATCGGGAATTGCTATACCCACCATTCAGAAATGGCCTGGCTCTGCATTCACATTTACTGCCTGGTTTTGTCTTGACCAAGACCAGTCCAACTTTGGAAGCAGTGGCATGAAAAGAAAGCAGCTCTATAGGTAGTGTATCTGGACAATATAAACACAAAGTCAGTCTAAACTTTGCATTACTTTCTATGACAAATGTTACATGGGGGGTTATTTACGAAAAGCAAATCCACTTTGCACTACAAG
Organism: Rana muscosa; assembly: GCA_029206835.1. NCBI lineage: Eukaryota > Metazoa > Chordata > Amphibia > Anura > Ranidae > Rana > Rana muscosa. The sequence continues at coordinate 303,808,180 of CM055127.1, forward strand.
TGGAAACTACAAGTGCAAAGTGCACTTGAAATTGCACTGGAAGTGCAGTCGCTGTGAATCTGAGGGGAAGATCTGAAATGAGGGGAAGCCCTGCTGATTTTATCTTTCAATCATGTGCAAGCTAATATGCTGTTTTTTATTTTCCTTGCATGTCCCCCTCGGATCTACAGCGACTGCATTTCCAAGTGCACATTCAGTGCAATTTCAAGTGCACTTTGCACTTGTAGTTTGCACTTGTAGTGCAAAGTGGATTTGCCTTTAGTAAATAACCCCCATGGTGTTGTTCTTCCTAATTTTTGTAAAGAATGAATGATTACACACAAAGCAGCCTGGAATAGAGTTGGTAAAAGGGCATTGCTTATGAGAGAATTGTCATATTCTAAAATGTAGAGTGCATGTAACTAACATTTATAATATTAAAGATTAGTGACACATAGGATGTAGAATGCATTTAACTAACATTTATAATATAAAATATTTGTAACACACAGGATGTAGAGTGCATGTAACTAACATTTATAATATAAAATATTAGTGGCACATAGTAAACATATATGGAAATATGTGTTTGTATAACATCATGGTGTAATTATTAATATGGTCGGAAGTAGGTGGAATTAAATTCCCTGAACTTGTAGATACATTTTATGGAATGATCCGATAAATCCTCTTCTTATTCTTGACTCTAAGCTTCATCCACCAAAGTGATATTTTAGTTTTATGCTGAAGTCCGACACTGACTACCATATATACTCGAGTATAAGCCGACCTGAATATAAGCCGAGGCACCTAATTTTACCACAAAAACTGGGGAAACGTATTGACTCGAGTATAAGCCTAGGGTGTCCATCTGCATGCCTCACTGTGCCTCACTTTGCCTCACTGTGTCCATGTGCATGCCTCACTGTGCCTTACTGTGTCCATGCCTTACTGTGTCCATGCCTTACTGTGTCCATGCCTTACTGTGTCCATGCCTTACTGTGTCCATGCCTTACTGTGCCCATGCCTTACTGTGCCCATGCCTCACTGTGCCCAACCTCCATACCTGATCTCCGGCGCTGTGTGACTAGACTGACGTTTAACATGGGAGTCTATGGAAGGGGTGCCTTGCTTTGAAAAATCGATGCTCCCCGACTTTAGGTCCCCTGGACAACAAACTTTGCACACTTGTAGAAGAGGAGTGGGGCTACATATGTGCCAAGCTTGGGCTCCAGGGGACCTAGGGCCGGCCGGTACCGGGTCCACAAAATCACCGGAGAAATTACAGTTCAACATGGGAGTCTATAGAAGGGGTGCCCGGCTTTGAAAAATCGGTGCTTCACGGCCGTAGGTCCCACGGACAAAACTTTGCACACTTGTAGAGGAGGAGTGGAGCTACATGTGTGCCAAGTTTGGGGTCCAGGGGACCTAAAGCCCGGGAGCACCGATTTTTCAAAGCCAGGCACCCCTTCCATAGACGCCGGAATCAGGCGCACAAAGTTGAAGATGGACACAGACTCGAGTATAAGCTGAGGGGGGCATTTTCAGCACAAAAAAATGTGCTGAAAAACTCAGCTTATACTCGAGTATATACGGTACTTTGATATTTTGCATACTCTAATGCCCCATACACACGATCGTTTTTCATGTCGTTAAAAATGGCATTAAAAAAAATGGCCATTAAAAATGATCGTGTGTAGGCTCCAGAGCATTTTTAACGACGTGAAAAACGGGCATTAAAAATTTCGAACATGCTCTCTTTTTTCACGTCGTTTTTCATGTCGTTTTTTTTAACGACGTGAAAAACTATAGTGTGTATGCTTTAACGACGTGAAAAAAAACGCGCATGCTCAGAATCAAGTATGAGACAGGAGCGCTCGTTCTGGTAAAACTAGCGTTCGTAATGGAGATAGCACATTCGTCACGCAGTCACGGACTGAAAAGCCTGAGACTGAAAAGAGCGAATCGTCGCTCAACAAACTTTACTAACATGAAGGGTGGCGCCATTCGAACGGAACTTCCCCTTTATAGTGCCGTCGTACGTGTTGTACGTCACTGCGCTTTGCTTGATCGTTTTTTTAAATGATCGTGTGTACGCAAGACAGGCTTGAGAGGAAACATGAAAAAAAACGACGTGAAAAACGGCAAGAAAAAAAATGGCAAGAAAAACGATCGTGTGTATGGGGCATTAAAGGAGAATCTCCTTGTTGTTTCTGACTGCAAGATGTGGACATCTCCACTGACTTTTTTCTGCTTCAGCTCCTTCTGTAGCAAACATCAGGTAGAGAAGAAGGTATGTACGCCTGGGAATTCAAATGCAGAGATATCATCAGTATTGAGTAGAGTTTTTGGTAGAGTGACCCATTAAAACAAGTAGACAAATTATACATTTGAGGTTACTATGCCTGTGAACTGTTTAGCTATACTTAGAATGTATATAAATCAGTAGCCCTAAAATGTAACAACTTAAAAGTAAAACTTAACCCACTGATGTAACAGTTTCTGAAAGCAGGTACATTCAAAGAATGCAACTGGTGATAGCTGTAAGGCCTCATGAACACTTGAGCTAAAAATATGCTGCTTTTACTGGCGTTTTTTATTTCTTTCTCGTACATCACGGGACACAGAGCGACATAGTCATTACTAATGGGTTATATAGATACCTTCAGGTGCTGGCACTGGCAACTTCCAAAACCGGAAGTACCCTCCCCTATATAAGCCCCTCCCATCCGGGAGCACCTCAGTTTTTTGCCAGTGTCTAAGGTGTTGGCCAAGAAGAAACATGTGTTTTTCACTGAGCTTGCGTACAGGTTCTTTTGGGCCTCGGTAAGCTATTCTGGATCCGACCAAAAAAGCTTCATAGCTAAACGGTCGGTACCCGGGCCTTGCAGAGAAGAGCAAGGTTTTGCCTGTAATGCTTCTCTTAGGAGAGCTGGACCCTGGGATCCAGAGCTCTGGTCATACCCATGACCAAGATGTTTTCTGTGCAGGGTGCTATACAGGTCCAGGGGAGTGGAATCCTTGGGAACCCGGTCCCTGAAGGTTGAATTACAATGCCTGCCGTGATAGGTGAAGTTTGGGCTTCTGTGGCCAAACAGAGTCCTGCGGCGGGGAAAAGGTAAGTGGGGGCCCCTCAGGAACTTGGTTCTATTGAGGGGACCCCCAAGCCTAATATGTCTTTCTGCCTGTTACCTAACGGTATTCCCGCTAAATATTATGCATGCCTGTAACTACTAAAAAATGTAATAATTTTAATAGTGGTCAAGAAAAAATAAATAAAAAATAATAATATACTAGACTGCGGTACCTGTGTTAATCCACTAGAGGCCGCTGTGGAACGTTTCTTGTCATGTGGACTAGTTTCTTTTTATCAGAGCAAGTCCAGGCAGATGGTGAGTTCTCTTGTGGGAAACTGCTTCCTCTGCCATGTTGCAATGCTCGTCCATCCCCCGGCCTGCGGCAAAAGGGGCCCTGGCTCTTGTCCCTAGTTTCCCTTTTCAAAATTAGCGCCGAAGGCGCACGTGGCCGCGCGCGTGGGCGTGCACGCGCCTCTATATATAGAGGTGAGCCGGGAAAGGGGGCGGAGCTTGGGGGATGACGCTCTGTGCGCGCCGCAGCGCTTCTGCGCATGTGCGGGCGTCCCAGCATGTTAAAAACCACAATTATGTGTTGTGAGCTGGCTATGGAGTGCAGAGACAGAGCTGGCAACATTTAAAAAAGGCATACAGCAAGCGGTTGATGCAGGCATCCCCATAGAAAGGCACATTAGTAGACACCAACTGTTTTTATAGCAGCATTTGTGCTAGACTATTGTCAGTAAGTGGTGTATTTCGGCTGGAATACCTCAGCTTTGGGCTTAGAAATATTGCCGTCTAAAAACTCCGGGACTAAAAATCCCAGGAAGCATAGGGGGTCTCCATCGGGCTCTGAGGATCTTGGGCATGCTTCGGCTGCACCAGTCTCCCCTGAAGAATCAGAGGTTAGTGACCGTAGAGCACCCTCAGGAGTACCTGGTACTGTGGCTGTCCTCAGTTCACCTGCTCCTGTGTATGTAACAGAGGAGGTTTTTTCCTCAGCTCTGGGAGGGCTGGAAGAGAGATTGTCAGCATTGATCGCTGCTTCCCTGTCACAGGAAAAAAGCGCTCGATCTCCATCTCCTCCCTCAGAGTGCCTGTTAGCGGAGCAACAGTCCTGTACAGGGATCGACCTACCTGAAGGGGATCAGGATGAGGTTGATTCTGTTGTAGAGGAATCAACAGTGGAAGAGCCATTCTCAGCATCACATGCTGAAAGATTATGGGTTCAGTCCCTGACTAATATGGTCCGATCAGCATTTAAAATGCCCCTTGCGGAGCCATCATCCACTTCTGTCTCCTCGTTGGGGTCGCTAAAAGCTCCCCAGACTGTTTGTTCCTTTCCGATCCATCCTTTACTGGAAGGGCTCATTTACCAGGATTGGGAGCATCCTGATAAAATATTTACTCCTCCCAAGAGATTTCAAGTGGTCTATCCCATGGAGGATAAGTTCATCAAAAAATGGAGGGTCCCTACAGTGGACGCAGCCATCTCTTGTGTGAATAAATCACTGACATGTCCAGTGGATAATGTCCAAATGTTCAAGGACCCAATAGATAAAAAATTGGAGTCCTTATTAAAATCTACTTTTGCTACAGCAGGATTGGTGACCCAACCAGCAGTGGCAGCTATTGGGGTCTGCCAAGCAGTGAAGGATCAGTTGAAACAGGTCTTAAGGGACTTGCCAGATCAGCAGGCTCTTGCCCTAGCTGATCTACCTAGAGCCTTATGCTTTGCGGTGGACGCTATAAAGGATTCAATCCATCAGGCCTCCCGCCTTACGCTGTCTGTAGTACATATGCGCAGGCTTTTATGGCTCAAAAACTGGTCTGCTGAAGCTCCCTGTAAAAAATTACTGGTCAGCTTCCCATTTCATGGTGAACGCTTATTCGGGGAAGACCTGGACAAATATATCCAGAGAATTTCCAGCGGTAAAAGTACACTTTTGCCGGTTAAAAACAGAGTTAGAGGTCCCTCTTTTAAGAGGCCTGCTTCTCCAGTCCCTAGGACATCGGCTGTGAAACAGTTCCGACGGCCTCCTCGGTCAAATCCCGGAGGTAAAAATCAGGGACAATTGCAGGGTAACAAGAAGCCCTGGAGCAGGAGAGGTACAAAACCTCCCCCAAAGTCAAATGCATGAAGGGTTGCCCCCACTCAATCGGGTGGGGGGAAGACTTCAGTTGTTCACAGAGACCTGGCGGGGCACGATCAGAGACAGATGGGTGCTCTCCGCAGTAAATCTGGGATACAAATTGGAGTTAAAAGACTCCCCTCCTTCCCACTTTATAAGGTCAAACGTGCCAAGGGATCCCCAGAAGAGAGGATCCCTCCTGTTGGCACTAGAACAATTATTGCTCCAAGCAGTAATTATAGAGGTTCCCCTGGAAGAATGGGGGTTCGGGTTTTACTCAAACCTCTTTACAGTCCCGAAGCCAAACGGGGACGTGAGGCCCATATTAAATCTAAAAGGGCTAAACAAATTCCTACATATCAGGACTTTCCGGATGGAGTCGATCCGATCGGTGGCCACTGCCTCTACAAGGGGACAAATGGTTAGCCTCGATCGACATCAAAGATGCTTATTTGCACATTCCCATCTTTCCAGCCCACCAAAAATTTCTACGCTTTGCGGTAGAAGGGCGCCATTTTCAGTTCAGAGCCTTACCCTTCGGTCTGGCCACAGCACCACGAGTGTTCACAAAAATTCTGGCCCCATTATTGGCCAATCTAAGAACACGAGGTGTAACGATAATGGCATATCTAGACGACTTGTTGCTGATAGACCACTCAGTGGAAAAACTAGAAGTGGTTGTTCACGAGACAATCAAGTATCTGGAATATCACGGTTGGATTATCAACCGAGACAAGTCAGCCCTAAAACCAGTCAAAAGTCTGGAATACTTGGGGCTAAGGCTGGATTCAGACCAGAGAAAAATTTTCTTGCCTCAAGAAAAGGGGTCGTCTTTGAGAGATTTGATCCACTTAGTGGGTACAAAAAGACAGCCATCCATACGCCTGTGCATGAGGCTGCTGGGAAAAATGGTGGCATCATTCGAAGCAGTACTCTACGGTCAATTCCATTCAAGGAATTTGCAAAGGGCCATACTGTCAGCCTGGAACAAAAAAGTTCAGGCTCTGGACTTACCAATGTCCTTGTCCCCTTCCGTTCGCAAGAGCCTCCGCTGGTGGTTGGTTCCCCAGAATCTGGAAAGAGGGAAATCCTTCAGTCCGATTTCTTGGAAGGTGGTCACTACAGATGCCAGCCTTATAGGCTGGGGAGCAGTACTGGAGCAATGGTCTCTCCAGGGCAGATGGTCGGATGCGGAAAAGGCCCTGCCCATCAATCTCTTAGAGATACGAGCAGCCCGGTATGCCCTAGTAGCATGGACATCCAAACTCCAAGGGTCCCCTGTCAGAATTCAATCAGACAATGCCACAGCAGTGGCATATATCAATCATCAGGGGGGCACCAGGAGTCGTGCAGCCCAGAGGGAAGTAAATTACATCCTGAAATGGGCAGAAAGATATGTCCCAGCCATATCTGCGGTATTCATTCCAGGAGTGGAGAATTGGAAGGCGGACTTTCTAAGTTGCCAACAATTATGCCCAGGGGAATGGTCCCTTCATCCCGAGGTTTTTCGGACAATATGTCAGCGGTGGGGAACACCGGATGTAGATCTGCTAGCATCCAGATTCAACGCAAAAGTGGACAGGTTTGTCTCTTGGACAAGGGATCCCCTTGCTTGCGGCTCGGATGCCCTAGTGTTCCCTTGGGATCAGTTCAAGCTGATATATGCATTCCCACCGCCACAATTGTTACCTCGATTACTCCGCAGAATCAGGGTAGAAAAGAAACCAGTGATTCTGGTGGCTCCAGCGTGGCCCCGAAGAGCATGGTACGCGGAGATTGTAAAGATGTCTGTGGGGAGTCCTTGGACCCTCCCACATCGTCCGGACCTGCTTTCGCAAGGACCGATATACCACCCTTCCTTACCAGCCCTAGGTTTGACGGCCTGGCTATTGAAGCCCACATTCTAAAAAAGAGAGGGCTCTCTAATTCTGTGGTATCTACCATGATCAATGCCAGGAAGCCGGTATCCAGGCAGATCTACTATAGAATCTGGAAGGCGTACATCGCCTGGTGTGAGGCCAAGAAATGGCATCCACGTAAATACGTAATAGGTAGGATTCTGGACTTCCTACAATGGGCTGTAGATAGGAAGCTTGCCTTGAGTACTATCAAGGGTCAGATTTCGGCCTTGTCAATATTTTTTCAAAGGCCCTTGGCTTCGCATTCACTAGTCAAAGCCTTTATACAAGGAGTGATGCGTATTAGTCCTCCGGTTAATATTCCCATATGTCCATGGGATCTAAACTTGGTTCTGTCGGTTCTACAGAAATAACCATTTGAACCATTACAGCATATTTCTTTGGTTTTTCTCACCAGGAAATTGATTTTTCTAGTAGCCATTTGTTCGGCTAAAAGAGTGTCGGAATTAGCAGCTATGTCCTGTAAGGAGCCATATCTGGTTATCCATAAGGACAGAGTAGTGTTACGTCCTCATCCAGCCTTTCTTCCTAAGGTGGTATCGAGGTTTCATTTGAACCAAGATGTGGTTCTTCCTTCTTTTTTCCCCAAACCTACTTCGGTAGAGGAAAAGTTATTGCATTCTTTGGATGTAGTAAGAGCAGTTAAAGCTTATCTAAAAGCCACTGCTCAGATTCGCAGAACGGATACTTTGTTTATTCTGCCGGAAGGCCCCAGAAGGGGTCAGGCAGCGTCAAAATCTACTTTAGCCAAGTGGATTCGACAGGTCATAATGCAAGCCTATGGCTTGAGAAGGAGACCGCCTCCGTTCAAAGTTAGGGCGCACTCCACGAGAGCAGTTGGAACTTCATGGGCAGTGCATCACCAGGCCTCCCTGGCTCAAATCTGTAAGGCCGCAACATGGTCTTCAGTACACACGTTTACTAGGTTCTACCAGGTGGACGTTAGAAGTCAGGAGGATGTCGCCTTTGGGCGCAGTGTGTTGCAGGCCGCAAAAGATCCTCATGTCTGATAGCGCTCAGCTTATGTATGGTGTATCCCCCCCCTCGTTGGGCATTGCTTTAGGACATCCCATTAGTAATGACTATGTCGCTCTGTGTCCCGTGATGTACGAGAAAGAAAATAGGATTTTTATAACAGCTTACCTGTAAAATCCTTTTCATGGAGTACATCACGGGACACAGAGCTCCCGCCCCTCTTTAGGGACACTTATTGCTTTGCTACAAAACTGAGGTGCTCCCGGATGGGAGGGGCTTATATAGGGGAGGGTACTTCCGGTTTTGGAAGTTGCCAGTGCCAGCACCTGAAGGTATCTATATAACCCATTAGTAATGACTATGTCGCTCTGTGTCCCGTGATGTACTCCAAGAAAAGGATTTTACAGGTAAGCTGTTATAAAAATCCTATTTTTTTATTTCTCTGCTTCCATTTTAGCCTATGTGTTCATGCACACCATAGGTGTTTACGGGCAGGAACCCCCCACCAAAGTCACATTCAAGAGGAGTTTTGAGCAAAAAAAAAAAACAGAATGATGCTTCTAAACACAGGTAAACAAGTCTAAACACACCTAAGCACTAGGTGCGTTTAGCGCTTGTGCTTTTTTTAATTTTAATCCCCAGAATAAGTTAATATTCTGCCCAATGAAAGAAACGCCCAAGCTCTTGATACTCCTAAACGCATTTTCTGCTTTCTCCTGCAACGAGAATAGCTTTTTTTTTTTAAACCCCAGTGTGCATGAAGCCTCAAGGTTTGCCAGTGTTCTTGTGTAAGCTGAACCTTCAGGCCTTTAAATGGCTGGTGTCATAGCTGGTCAGATGTGCAACACCATGGCCACTGCAGAGGCCAAGATGGCACCTTATATGGGTGTAAAGGATAGGAGAGTATAGTTCCACTTTAAAGGGTATCTGCACTTATACTGGCTTTATTATTGTGTTATGGGAAGTTACTGTAAGTTTGCAAAACTATTTTACTAAGTGGTTAAATCCCCTGTCAATTTTCTGGGGATGCAAACTGGAAGTTAGGGGAACCTCCGTCTTAGACAGCTGTCACTAGAACATTTATTATAAGATTTCCCCTCACCACTTGCTGTCATGCAATATTTTTAAATTTTCCCTTTCACATACTCTGTTAGAATGTCATATGGTAGCTGACATTCATTTTGGTCATAGATGATGAAGCTGGAGTTTTAAGCCTTTATTTTCTGGTCTATGAGCATAATTTGACTAGTGACTTTCAGTGTTACGAAGTGACACTCAAGTGCATTGGTTTTGGTTTCTGAATTTGGTGGGTGAATACTTGTAATAAGATTTTGCTTTGCAGCTAGTCTCTCTTTCATTGACAAATTTCTTTGATTGCAGCTTCTTTACCAGCAGTGGTATGGGGTTTGAAGCCTTTATCACATCCTCTGGATTCCTGGTTGTTGCAGTATGCACTAAAAAAGAATACACAACTGTTATATTGCCTGATCACTGCTTCTGTGATTCTTTGTGGGTAAGTGCAGTTTACTACACATCAGTATAAAATGAGAGCTGTAGATAAAGGTCAAGATAAGAGCCTCTCAACAGCTGTTAAATGAGGCACAGAATATTTGGACAGATCATCCTTGAACTCCCTTTAGTAGCTAAGCAATACACCTCTATATTTAATACAATAATATAATTATATAAGACTTCGCTTGTAAAACATGTGAAAGTCTCATTAAATTATTTTTAGTTTAGCATTGCAGTAAAAACACTAAATATAACCGTCTAACCAAAATGTTAAAGTAGAACAATGTTCCGTCATTAAAAAAGCTATACTTAGTTTTCTCTTTTTACCAATGTAAAGTCCTACAAATACTTGTTGAGCCTACCAGTAATGTCCACCTAATTCAGTTTCCTGTCATGTGGTGGCAACAATGCTGCACTGCTCCTGAATTCAGAGCATTGTTGTCACCCTCATTTAGACTTTATCTGTTTGCACTACATTGGAATGAGAAGATGTTGTAGGTCACAGGGGTATCAGTATTGTCATTGCTTATTCACAGGTTTGTTGCTTGGCACCTGGCTATAGCGAGTCCCAAAGTTTACTGGACTGATAGCGCACTGCCTCTGCTCTTGAAACCCTCCCGCTGGGAGCTGAAGTGTCCGGGGGGGGGGGGGGGGTTCATGTATAAAACTAATGTAGGGAAGGTAGAAGGTAGAGGAAGTTCTTTGTTTACATTATGTGGCTTGTACATCACTTAATACCTACATTTGGGATTTATTTGGACTGTCATACAGAAAGTTTAGATGTCATTTAACATTGCTTCAAACTGATCAATCCTCGTTGGTACTTACAAAAAACATATATTACAGATAAAGACATTCTTAACAAATATATTCATTAGAAGGTTTTCAAATTGTGAGACAGTTACAAGAAAACAGTAATTTTTGAGTTCAGTATGTTTCTGACATGTGTATTGGGTTGAGTTCAAGAGCAGGCTGCCCTAAATTAAAAAACCTAAAGTATTGCAGGGAAAGAATGCATGTTAATGAGAAAGCAAAGTGTATCATGAAAAACTGTAACATGTTTTCACTCCTGCAGCCTCTCACCGATTACCCCCCACCCTCACCCCCCCCCCCCATTGTGACAGCGGGCCGGAATCTTCTCCCCGCACCCACTGTCGCAATAAAAAAAAACAAAAACGTTCTGTCAGTAAATGAACTACAAATAGCAACATCCTTTGCGGCTGATGGCTTGTAGTTCTCAATGAACTACCAGGGTGCTAGTGAGTGCTCTAGGTAGTTCATTGAGTCTTCCTGTAATTGTGTAACTGCCTGTCTGTACGCGGTGCGAGCAGATACACTGACAGTCTGCAGAAGCCTTAGATTGCACCTGCAATCTGCTGTTCGCAAGTGCAATGCTTTACAGGCTCCTAAAAAAGAAATAAAAAAATTGCATTTATTATTTAAAAAACTTTTTTTTTTTTTAGAAGAGTTTTATTTATCCTTTAATCATTGGGGCTTATGTAATAAACAATGCAAATAGGAAAACGCTAATTGCAAATTGCAGTAACTATTATGCCACGTACACACGGCCGTTTTTCCCGTCGAAAAAAAAGAAATGTTTCCCATTCGACGAGAAAAACGATAGTCTGTGGGCTTTCTGTCGTTTTTTTCGACGAGAAAAACGGCATTAAAAACGACGAGAAAAATTAGAACATGTTCTAATTTTTCTCGTCGTTTTTTTCGACATGTTCCATAGGGAAACACTGCCGCGGAGCCCACACACGGTCGTTTTTTTTCGACTTGTTCCATAGGGAAACACTGCCGCGGAGCCCACACACGGTCGTTTTTTTCGACCAAAAAAAAAATGACATTTAAAACGGCCGTGTGTGGGGGGAACAAGCTGTTCCTCGTTTTTAACGTCGATTTTCTCGACGGTGTTTTCACCGTCGAAAAAATCGATCGTGTGTACGCGGCATTAGAAGCCAGATTTCACTTTACTTAAAGTGATTTATAAAGTCTTGTTTAAAAAAAAAAAAAAAACCTGTTATACTTACCTCCTCTGTTCAGTTGGTTTTGCACAGAGCAGTCCAGATCCTCCTCTTCTCAGGTCCCTCTTTGCTGCTCCTGGTCCCTCCCTCCTATCGAGTGCCCCAACAGTCAGCAGCTTCCTATGGGGGCATTTTGACACGGAGCCGTGACCGCCCCCCCCCACCACTCTCCCCTGATTGGCTGACTGACTTTGATTGACAGCCGCGGGAGCCAATGGCACAGCTGCTGTGTCTCAGCCAATCAGGAGGAGTGTACCGGACATCTTAGACATTTGTGGACATTGCTGGAGAGAGATGGGGCTCAGGTAAGTAATTAGGGGAGTGCTGGTGTGGCTACTATACACAAGAGGTTTTTTATCTTAATGCATAGAATGCATTAAGATAAAAAACCTTTTGCCTTTTGCAACGCCTTTAAGTCAAGCCAAGATGAACTCTGCTTAGCTGCGATGAGTGTGCCACTTTGCATATAGCAGTTTGCTCTATGAACTGTCTTTTGTTTATTTTAATTGACTTTGTATTTTCTTTTAACAGCACAGTGTCACAGTTGTCCATGTACCAGGAAAAAGGTCTTTGGGATTCTTTGGCCAAAGCAACGTGTACATATATGTTAACGGACAGCTAAAATTATCATCCCCTCTCAAGTTTCCCTCAATGAGTGAAGTAAGTAAAGCTTAAAAGGAATCTTTTTGGAAAATAAAATACCTATTTAAGAATCCAATGGCCACTTTCCCAACACTTGGGCTGCATGCTTTGGTAGTGATGCCACTCATGCAGAACTGGATTCCAACTGTGAGCTAGTGAAGCTGCTTCTACCTGTAGCTTTTCACACAAGAAATTTGTGTTGTGGCAGATTAATTTAAGTGTACAATACATACAGCACACAGACTTTTTAATCATGATGACAGGATGTTATGCAGCTACTTCCAGGTGATTGGACAGTGGAAAAAAAAATGAGGGCCTACTCACATCAGAATGCAATGCGGGAAACCCCCATTTCGTATGTTTCCCGCACTTTGTTCAAATGCGGGTGCCGATGTAAAGCTAATGACACCCCAAATGCAGGATGCAAACACAGTGGGTTTGCCTGCACTGGTTTGCATGGTACAGAAATACCATGTGATCTGGTTGCAGTGCGATTTCTTGTGTGAACCGGTCATAAAGGGACATTCCCATATATAACCCCTCCCACTCCCAGCTAACCTCAGCTTTCTGCTAGTGTCCCTAGGTATTGGATCTCTTCTTTCTACTGAGAGATTGCTACCTTATTACTATGGAGGTGTCTATCTTTTTTCAATGATAATATTCCAGATTGTCCCTCTTCTGCTCCACAGGATCAAGATGGATGGGATTCTGGTGATTCTTTTTGCACCAAATTGATGCAGAAGGACATGGTACCCAGACATTTTTAGTCTGCTGACAGATGCTTCCATCTGGATTGTCCAGACCTTCTGTCCCAAGGTCCATTGTTCAATCCTGCTTCTCAGTCGCAGGCTTTACCAGCATGGCTCTTGAAACCATGGTCCTGAGGGACAAGAGCCCTTCAAACTTGGTCATCCCTACCCTCTTGAAAGCGAGGAAGAGAGATTTACTAAAGCTGGAGCATTTAGAATCTGGTGCAGCTGGCCATGGTAGCAAATCGGCTTCTAACTTCAGCTTGTTCAGTTAAAGGGGTTGTAAAGGTTTATTTTTTTTAAATAACAAACATGTCATACTTGCCTCCACTGTGCAGTTTGTTTTTCACAGAGTGGCCCGATCCTGCTGTTCTGGGGCCTCACGGCAGCTCTCGCGGCTCCTCCCCGCAATAGCTTACCCCCTCTGGGAAGCTCTATCCCGAGGGGGTTACCTTGCGGGCGTGCTCCCGTGTCATACAGTCGACGTCCATAGTACTGCCACCCCGCCAGCCGCGTCATTGGATTTGATTGACAGCTGCGGGAGCCAATGGCTGCGCTGCTATCAATCTATCCAATCAACGCTGAGACTCCGTGGAGAAGAGGACGCTGGGGGACGCGCAGAGCAGGGGAACGGGCTCAGGTAAGTAAAACGGGGGGCTGGGGGGACCGTGACAGCCAGGTGTTTTTTAACTTTAATGCATAGGATGCATTAAGGTGAAAAAACATGAACCTTTACAACCCCTTTAAGCTTTCACAATGAAACCTGGAAGCTGATTGGTTTCTCTGCAGAGCTGAACCATATTTTGCTCTTTCCAGTTCTATTAGATCTCCCCCATTCTGTCTTTCCTCCAGTCTGGTTTGGATCAGAATCTGGCCTTGAGTACCATCAAAAGACAAATCTTTGCCTAGCCTGTTCTGTTTCAGAGGTCTTTGTCTTCTCTCTCACTAGTTAGGCCTTTATTCAGGATGTAACACATGTTTCTTCCACGTGTCCTCTACTTTATTCCCTTGGGACTTTATTCTGTTTTTCTTGGCTCTCCAGAAACCTTTGAACCTGTTAGGGATATTCCCTTGTTTGAGCTTACTTGTAAGGATGAGGGAGGCTTTTCTTGTTTCTATTACCACTGCAAGGAGGGTCTCTGAGTTAGCGGCCTTATCCTGTAAGGAGCAATCCTTGGTGTTGCACAAGAACATTCTTGTCATAAAGCGGAGTTCCACCCAAAAGTAGAACTTCCGCTTTAAGCACCCCTTTCCCCCTTACATGCCACATTTGGCATGTAATTTTTTTGGGGGGGGAGTGGGGGCTTCGTTGGGAGTGGGACTTCCTGTCCCACTTCCTACTTTCACTCAGGGACCGCCTAGACGACTCCTCCTCTGCCCCTAGGTGGGCCCTCCCTCTAGGCGATCTCCTGGGACACGTGACAGGTCCCAGGAGATCGCCTGTCCACTCCGGGAGCGCAGCGCGACTCGCGCATGCGCAGTGCGTGTCCGGCCGTGAAGCCGAAAGCTTTCACGGCCGGGTGCCTAGAGTGTGGATGGAGGCGCTGAGGAGAGGAGTGACCCTCCGTGTTGCTGCATCGCTGGACCGTGGAACAGGTAAGTGTCTGTTTCTTAAAAGTCAGCAGCTATACTTTTTGTAGCTGCTGACTTTTAATAAACATTAAAAGGCTGAAACTCCGCTTTAAAGCCTCCTTCTTCACAAAGATGATCTCTCCCTTCCACCTTAACCAGGGCAATTTCCTTCCTTCTTTTGTCCCAGGTCCACATTTTCCAAGAGGACATTTCTCTGCACAGTCTTGACATGGTTCACGCTTTGAGGCCTCGTACACACGACCGATTTTCTCGTCGTAAAAAACACGTCGTTTTTTTCGACGAGATTCTTGTTAAGCTTGTCGATTTTCTCGTCAAGCTTTCTATGCGTACACACTGTCATTTTCCAATTTCCTCGTGGTTCTCTGCGCTCACGTCCAGCACGTACGACGGCACTATAAAGGGGAATATCTTTTTTCTTGGCGCCACCCCTTGGGCTGCTTTTGCTGATCTCGTGTTACCGCGTGTGAAGTAAAAGTTTGGGAAGAGACGATTCGCGCTTTTCAGTCTTCGTGCTTTCAGTTCGTATTAGCATGACGAATGTGCTATTTCCATTACGAAGGCTTGTTTTACCAGAAGATGCGCTCCCGTCTCATACTTGATTCTGAGCATGCGCGCTTTTTGAAGAGTCGTAAAAGCATACACACGAACCATTTTCTCGTCACAAAACAGGCCGACGAGAAACACGATGAGGAAATCTGGAATCCTGACGAGAAAATAGAGAGCAGGTTCTCTATTTTCTCGTCGAGATTCTCGTCAAGTTTCTGGTCGTAAAACCATACACACGAACGTTTTTCTAGACAAA
Organism: Rana muscosa; assembly: GCA_029206835.1. Taxonomy (NCBI): domain Eukaryota; kingdom Metazoa; phylum Chordata; class Amphibia; order Anura; family Ranidae; genus Rana; species Rana muscosa. The sequence continues at coordinate 303,823,584 of CM055127.1, forward strand.
AAAACTCTCGCTGCACTTTTCTTGACTGTTTTGGACGAGAAAATCGGTCGTGTGTACGAGGCCTGAGAGTTTACCTTTCAGCTTCTGTAGTTTTTTCATACATACAGATTTCTCTTTGTACTTTTCCTGCATAGGACTCCCTGCTTCTCTCTCCAACATTGCTAAGTGGCCATACATTAGAAAGTATGGTTTAAGGATAAGGGTACTCTCTTTCTCTGTTAAGGCTACTTTACCAGATCTGTTAGTGCTTCATGGGCATTTCAGCATTAGGAATCTGTTCCTCAAATTTGCAAGGCTGCTATCTGGGCCTCTGTTCACTTGCTTGTGAAATACACTCGACATGTTTATCTCTGGCAATTAGCAAGACTAAAGCTTGCCATACATCGATTAATATTTATCCAATTCAAGAGGGACTGGCCAAAATCTGATCAATGTGTGGTCAATCCCGCTCAACATAAGGTGAGTCCATCTGTCAGAATACAATGTCCCAGGCTGAACAAAACCCAGCCCACTGGCTGACATAAAAAAAAAAAGTTCATGAGCAGTTTTAGGTTAGCCATACAGGTCTAGATTTCTCACTTGAATCCCCCATCCACACCAAACAGCATGGAGGAACCACTTCCAGCTGTTGTAATCAGACATCCGCACACCTGTGGCTGCTTTAATATCTGAACAGTGATCGCGTCTGATTGGATACAGTCGCTGTTCAGCTCACAATTTTCCACCTGACTCCTTCGAGTTCATCCTTTCAGATGTGTTTTTATTTTTCTTGTCCTGGTGGTGCTGCCAGGGCCACCCACAGAGCGAATTTTGAGCAATTTTAACAAGGATCGGCTGAAGTTCAAGCCGAGTGTGGCTAGCATGCGAAAGAGAAGTGAGCTGCCCAGGGCAATAAGATAAAGCATATTTTATTGTGTGCAGGCCTGCAATAACCTTTAGTGCTAAAATGTTGGCAGCTATTAATCATTGTGCTTGAGACAAGGTTGATAATAAGTAAATTATTTCTAAGACAAACACCTTTTTTTTTTTTTTACTTTGTAATTTTTGTGTGAGTTGCTAGAATGTTGTTTTTCATTGTAAATACACAAGTGCTTACATAATACGTACTATAGAGTGTATTATCCTTCAGAATATTGCAAAATTGGATCATCACTATTCACATTTTTTATTAATTATGGGTAATATTTGTATCTTTTTTGGTCTTGTTAGCCACCCAACTTTGTCTCGTTTTGTCTTTCAGCCATTTACTTTTTGCTGCATTGGATCTGCAGGCCAAAAGACCAACACACCACCCCCTTCTCAGATTCCAGACCCACCTGTTTCACCACCATCGAACACAAGCCGGTCATCACTGGGTGGTATTTTATCTTCGCCCTCCAGAAGTGCCTCTCAAGGAAAAACTGAATCTTTGAAAGTAATTTCTGCAGGCACTCAGGATAGTGAATGGGGAACTCCGACATCACTTGAGGGTCAGCTTGCATCAGTTCTCATATTTCATGATGTATTGCAAGCTGCACATGTGAAGGGACTGTATTTGGCTGGTAAGTGCCGTCAGCTTGATTTTTTTTATAATTATTATTATTATTTTATATGAAGCCAAAACTATTGCATGCAGAAGATTGCAGATATTGGTATTTCTATATCTTTTCATTTAATTTTTCAGGTCCAAATAGCTTGAACCCTTGGAAATCAGGAGACTCCGAATTAGCAGATTTACCTAACAAACTTCTCCTTTATTACACACCAAAGGTTAGCTGAAATATTTTCTTTTCATTTGTGTGTGAAAAAAGTATGACAAGCACCTTACATTATTGTATGTGACTCTCTCTACTCTGTTTGTTTTATTTTCCCAGAACCAATCATGACACTAAATTCAAATAGTATTGCAATCTTACATATGAAAGATTTATATTTACTTAATATATCTTGTCTGTGTCTAGCTGTTCAACTTGAGTAGTCTCCTGAGGTAGTATTGTTGCCTTTGTCTCCTCCCTGAACCAGTAAACTACATGAACTTTATAGGAAGCATAGCAGTGTCAAATAAGAGCCTTGTAGTTGTGCGGAATATAAGCAACTACTGGATGATGTTTTCTTTATCGTACATCATGGGACACAGAGCCTTAAGTATTTACTTAATGGGTAATAGGCCTACCTTCAGGTGTTGACACTGGTAAACCCTAATTAAGGAAGTTTACTCCCTATATAACCCCTCCTCCTTCCAGGAGCACATCAGTTTTTTCGCCAGTGTCTAAAGGTGTTGGTCACCAGTGAAGATGTGCTCTGAGGAGCTCCAGGAGGGATCCATGCTGGATTTAAACTCCTCCATAAAAAGAAGCCAGATCCACCACAGTGCCACTGAGGCCTAAATGGATGGTACCTGGGACCTCGTATCTGAAGCACGGGGTTTTGCCTGTAACGCCTCTTTGTAGGGCTGGACCCCAGGAAACCAGGGCTTAGGTCTTGTTACATTACCTATTTGCTTCCTGATGGGGTGCTATACATGGCCCAAGGCAGTGGAAATCCCTTTTCAGGGACCCCCGTCCTTGAAGGTTTGGCTAAACACAGCCCACCGTGATGGATGAAAGCTCGATTTTTTCTGTTAATTCAGCAAAATCCTGCGACGATGATAAGGTAAGGAAGAAACTTAGGTATTTTTAATGTCTATGTATTTCTTCCATTAAGGAAAAGAGATTGTCATGCCTTAAGTCTCCACTAGAGGGAGCCTATGCACTTACCATACTCTGTCTCTTCACTAAGCTCAGTCCGTGCTTGGCTGGTACAGCAGGTGGAGGGGATATTCTTACCAAGGTAAGATAAAGCTTTTAAAGGAGTTTTTTCCCCCTCTGATGGGACCAGTGGGTCAGGGAGACAGCACCGCTGCCCCCCCCTTACTTACCCCCCTCCCCCCGCCGTGGGGGACGCAGAGGTCCCGCTATGTACCACGATAGGATTGTCTGGCTGTTTTTTGTTTCTCTGCCTCACTGCAGTCTCTGCTCCCCTCCCCCCTCCTCCTTCTCATGTTTGATCAGGGATCCATAGCGCCGCGCTGAAGCGCGGGAAAAGAAAATTTTTTAAATGAAAAAAGGGGGCGGGATTTTTCCCGGAGGGGGCGGAGCCTAAACGCAGTACCGCGAAAATGGGAAACATATAGCCATGTCAGTCTCTCCTCCGCTGCTGGGGAGGACGCATACACAGAAACACACGAGCTGTGAAGACACGTATGGGTTGCACTGGCATTCCTGATTCAGGAAAGACACTCTTTATCAACACTAGGCTGAAACTTATAGCAGCTTTTTTAAAGTCATGACTATTATCAGCGATTTAGTGCAAATTGTATAGCGCCTCTGTTTTTGTACTTAGGACTATGCCTACCAAAAAAGACACCTCAAAAGCCAAAAAAGCAAAGATTTCACCCCCAGGCATTGAGACTTCTAGCTGTAATCCCATGCTGTCATTCTCGCCTGAATTACCAATTATGGCAACACAGGGTGAGCTATTGGAACATATTGATGGTGCAACTGCCTCTCACATCTCAGCACCTAGATATGTGACTGAAGATGCTCTCTCCTCCTCCCTCCAGGGTATGGAAGAAAGATTAGCGGCTTTAATCGCATCCTCTATTCAGAGTGATAAGAAACGTACTAGCCCTTCCCCCACTTTAGCTTTACTAGGGGAACAGTGGACTCACGATGAGGTGTTACCCTCAATCGATCAGGAAGAAAGACTAACCGATGATTCCTCCTTGGAGGAGAGAACGGTAGATGAACCTTTTTCAGCGTCCCAAACTGAGAAATTGCTGATACAATCTCTTACAGAAATGGTTCGCTCCTCCTTCATGCTGCCTCTAACAGAGTCTCATGAAAACCCGGCCTCTTCCTTAGGTTCTTTGAAACCTTCTTATGCTTTGCATGCGTTTCCAGCACATGCATTGCTAGAACAGCTTATTTTTCCGGAATGGGATCATCTGGATAAACATTTTCTCCCTCCTAAGAGTTTTGCAAATCGCTATCCTCTGGAGGAAAGATTCTCCAAAAGATGGAAAGTACCAGCAGTTGACACTGCGATTTCCAATGTGAATAATAACTTGACTTGTCCTGTAGACAATGCACAAATGCTTAAGGATCCAACAGATAAGAAGTTGGAATCCCTGCTAAAATCTGCCTTTTCCATAGCAGGTGCCGTCACTCAGCCAGCAGTCGCTGCAATAGGCATCTGCCAATCCCTAAAGGACCAATTTAAATTGGCCCTTAGAGAACTTCCTACACAACAGGCTCGGGATTTGACTGAACTACCTAAGGCATTATGTTTTGCCATAGATGCCATTAAAGATTCCATTCACCAGGCATCCCGCCTTACGCTTATGCTTGTACATATGCGCAGGATCCTGTGGCTAAATAATTGGTCAGCTGAAAAACCATGTAAGAACCTCCTAACTGGGTTCCCCTTCCATGGGGAGCGACTTTTTGGAGAGGACTTGGATAAATATATCAAGACAATTTCTAGTGGGAAAAGCACGCTTTTACCCGTCAAAAGAAAATACAAACGCCCTTCATTTAAACGGGCCCTTTCCCCTGTATTAAGGGCTTCCGCCTCTAAGCAGTGGCGACGTCCTCCGCCGTCAGACTCTAGAGGAAGACCTCAGAGTCAGACCCAGGCTCAAAAGAAGCCCTGGGGTAGGAAATCTGCGAAACCGAATCCTAAAGCCTCGTCATGAAGAGGCAACCCCCCTCACCAAGGTGGGGGGGAGACTTCTGCACTTTTCAGAAGTCTGGAAAAAGGAGATTCAGGAGACACATGGGTCATCTCCACGGTAACGCTGGGATACAAGCTGGAATTCCGGAACTTTCCACCATCTCGTTTCCTAAGATCAAGCGTACCCAAGGATCCAGAGAAGAAACAATCTCTGTTTCAAGCAATAGACCGATTAAGATCTCAAGGGGTGATCATACAGATCCCCACAAGGGAACAAGGTCTGGGGTTTTATTCAAATCTTTTCATGGTACCAAAACCAAATGGAGACGTCAGACCCATTCTAGATCTAAGAAAGCTAAATCAATTCCTGAAGATCCGCTCCTTTCGCATGGAGACAATCAGATCAGTAGTTTCTATCCTTCTAGGAGGAGAACTTCTCGCGTCAATCGACATCAGGGATGCATATCTGCATGTCCCTATATTCCCGGCTCATCAAAAATTTCTGCGGTTTGAATTAGAACAACAGCATTTCCAGTTTGTAGCCCTGCCCTTCGGGCTAGCCACAGCACCCCGGGTGTTCATCAAGGTGCTGGCCCCACCTCTAGCCAGGTTAAGGGCACAGGGCATAACAATCATAGCGTACCTAGACGATCTATTACTTATAGATCAATCAGTGATTCGTTTGGAGCAGGGTGTACGCACTACAACCGACTTTCTGAAAGCATTGGGTTGGATTCTCAATCTGGAGAAATCTTCCTTAATACCGCTAAAGAGACTGGAGTACTTGGGTCTGATCATAGACACAGCTCAGGAAAAGGTGATCTTGCCTCTAGCAAAGATCAACTCCATAAAGGAATTGGTACGGAGGGTCAGGTCAAATGGCAATCCCTCCATTCGCCTCTGCATGAGGTTACTAGGAACCATGGTGGCTTCATTCGAAGCAGTTCCTTTTGCCCAGTTCCATTCAAGACTGTTGCAAAACAGTATCCTGTCTGCTTGGAACAAAACAATTTAAGCCTTAGACTCGCCAATACGGCTGTCCCCAAGAGTGGCCCAAAGCCTCACTTGGTGGTTACTAACCCAGAATCTGCTGAAAGGAAGATCCTTCAGACCAGTTATCTGGAAGGTCGTAACGACGGATGCCAGCCTCTCAGGCTGGGGAGCAGTACTAGAAAGGAGTAGAGAATTGGCAGGCGGACTACTTAAGTCACCAGCAGTTATTCCCAGGGGAATGGTCGCTTCACCCCGACATATTTCTGGCTGTTTGGCAAAGTTTGGGGACTCCGGACGTAGATCTCCTAGCATCCAGATTCAACACGAAGTTGGTCAACTTTGTGGCCAGAACAAGGGATCCATTTGCATGCGGAACGGATGCGTTGGTGACCCCATAGGATCAGTTCTCACTGATATATGCATTTCCCCCCATCCAGTTGCTGCCTCGACTTCTTTGCAGAATCAAGCTGGAAAGGAAGCCAATTATTCTGGTAGCACCAGCATGGCCCAGAAGGTCATGGTATGCAGAAATCGTAAAGATGGCAGTGGAGGGCCCATGGTCCCTCCCACTACGGTCAGATCTGCTCTCTCAGGGACCGATATTCCATCCTTCCTTACGGTCTCTAAATTTAATGGCTTGGCTATTGAAACCCACATTCTAAAGAAACGTGGGCTTTCCGGGTCAGTTATCTCCACCCTGATCAATGCCAGGAAGCCAGCTTCCAGAACTATATATTATAGAGTCTGGAAGGCTTATGTTTCCTTGTGTGAATCCAAGGGTTGGCACCCTCGGAGATATATCATAGGCAGAATTCTTGCCTTTCTACAATTAGGGGTAGAGATGAAGTTGGCCTTAAGTACTATTAAGGGCCAAGTCTCAGCTTTATCTGTCTTATTTCAGAGACCACTTGCTACTCATTCTTTAGTCCAGGGCTTTATACAAGGAGTAACGCGGCTTAACCCGCCCGTCAAACCTCCCTTGAATCCCTGGGACTTAAACTTAGTTTTGTCTGTGTTACAAAAACAGCCATTTGAACCGATACAACATATTCCCTTAGTCCTTCTGACAAGGAAAATTGTATTTTTGGTTGCTATATCCTCAGCAAGGAGGGTATCAGAGTTGGCTGCTCTTTCTTGTAAAGAGCCATATTTAATTTTTCATGAGGACAGAGTGGTATTACGCCCTCGTCCAGGTTTTCACCTGAACCAAGATATTGTCCTGCCATCGTTTTTTCCAAAACCATGTTCCAGGGAAGAAAAGTCACTACATTGTCTTGATGTGGTGAGAGCAGTGAAAATCTATTTAAAGAAAACTGCTCAGATTCGTAAGACTGATGTCTTTTCTTTCTCGTACATCACGGGACACAGAGCGGCATAGTCATTACTATGTGGGATTATATAGTTTACCTTCAGGTGCTGGCACTGGCAACTTCCAAACCGGAAGTACCCTCCCCTATATAAGCCCCTCCCATCCGGGAGCACCTCAGTTTTTTGCCAGTGTCTAAGGTGTTGGCCAAGAAGTAACATGTGTTTTTCACTGAGCTTGCGTACAGGTTCTTTTGGGCCTCAGTAAGCTATTCCGGATCCAACCAAAAAAGCTTCATAGCTAAACGGTCGGTACTCGGGCCTTGCAGAGAAGAGCAAGGTTTTGCCTGTAATGCTTCTCTTAGGAGAGCTGGACCCTGGGATCCAGAGCTCTGGTCATACCCACGACTAAGATGCTTTCTGTGCAGGGTGCTATACAGGTCCAGGGGAGTGGAATCCTTGGGAACCCGGTCCCTGAAGGTTTAATTACAATGCCTGCCGTGAGAGGTGAAGTTTGGGCTTCTGTGGACCAAACAGAGTCCTGCGGCGGGGAAAAGGTAAGTGGGGGCCCCCAGGAACTTGGTTGTATTAGGGGACCCCCAAGCCTAATATGTCTTTCTGCCTGTTACCTAACGGTATTCCCGCTAAATATCTGTGCATGCCTGTAACTACTAAAAAATGTAATAATTTTAATAGTGGTCAAGAAAAAAAAAAAAAAAAAAAATAGACAGACCGCGGTACCTGTGTTAATCCACTAGAGGCCGCTGTGGAACGTTTCTTGTCATGTGGACTTTTTCTTTTCATCAGAGTCAAGTCCAGGCAGATGGTGAGTTCTCTTGTGGGAAACTGCTTCCTCTGCCATGTTGCAATGCTCGTCCATCCCCCGGCCTGCGGCAAAAGGGCCCTGTCTCCTGTCCCTAGTTTCCTTTTTCAAAAAAGAGCGCCGAAGGTGCACGTGCCCGCGCGCACGCGCCTCTATATATAGAGGCGAGCTGGAAAAGGGGCGGAGCTTGGGGGATGACGCTCTGTGCGCGCCGCAGCGCTTCTGCGCATGTGCGGGCGTCCCAGCATGTTAAAAGGCACAATTATGTGTTGTGAGCTGGCTATGGAGTGCAGAGACAGAGCTGGCAACATTTAAAAAAAGGCATACAGCAAGCGGTTGATGCAGGCATCCCCATAGAAAGGCACATTAGTAGACACCAACTGTTTATATAGCAGCAATTGTGCTAGACTATTGTCAGTAAGTGGTGTATTTCGGCTGGAATACCTCAGCTTTGGGCTTAGGAATATGCCGTCTAAAAACTCCGGGACTAAAAATTCCAGGAAGCATAGGGGGTCTCCATCGGGCTCTGAGGATCTTGGGCATGCTTCGGCTGCACCAATCTCCCCTGAAGAATCAGAGGTTAGTGACCGTAGAGCACCCTCAGGAGTACCCGGTACTGTGGCTGTCCTCAGTTCACCTGCTCCTGTGTATGTAACAGAGGAGGTTTTTTCCTCAGCTCTGGGAGGGCTGGAAGAGAGATTGTCAACATTGATCGCTGCTTCCCTGTCAGAGGGAAAGCGCGCCCGATCTCCGTCTCCTCCCTCAGAGTACCTGTTAGCAGAGCAACAGTCCCATACAGGGATCGACCTACCTGAAGGGGATCAGGATGAGGTTGATTCTGTTGTAGAGGAATCAACAGTGGAAGAGCCATTCTCAGCATCACATGCTGAAAGATTATGGGTTCAGTCCCTGACTAACATGGTCCGATCAGCATTTAAAATGCCCCTTGCGGAGCCATCATCCACTTCTGTCTCCTGGTTGGGGTCGCTAAAAGCTCCCCAGACTGTTTGTTCCTTTCCAATCCATCCTTTACTGGAAGGGCTCATTTACCAGGATTGGGAACATCCTGATAAAATATTTACTCCTCCCAAGAGATTTCAGGTGGTCTATCCCATGGAGGATAAGTTCATCAAAAAATGGAGGGTCCCTACAGTGGACGCAGCCATCTCTTGTGTGAATAAATCACTGACATGTCCAGTGGATAATGTCCAAATGTTCAAGGACCCAATAGATAAAAAATTGGAGTCCTTATTAAAATCTGCTTTTGCTACAGCAGGCTTGGTGACACAACCAGCAGTGGCAGCTATTGGGGTCTGCCAAGCAGTGAAGGATCAGTTGAAACAGGTCTTAAGGGACTTGCCAGATCAGCAGGCCCTTGCCCTAGCTGATCTACCTAGGGCCTTATGCTTTGCGGTTGACGCTATAAAGGATTCAATCCATCAGGCCTCCCGCCTTACGCTGTCTGTAGTACGTCTGTAGTACATATGCGCAGGCTTCTATGGCTCAAAAACTGGTCTGCTGAAGCCCCCTGTAAAAAATTGCTGGTCAGCTTCCCATTTCATGGTGAACGCTTATTCGGGGAAGACCTGGACAAATATATCCAGAAAATTTCCAGCGGTAAAAGTACACTCTTGCCGGTTAAAAACAGAGTTAGAGGTCCCTCTTTTAAGAGGCCTGCTTCTCCAGTCCCTAGGACATCGGCTGTGAAACAGTTCCGACGGCCTCCTCGGTCAAATCCCGGGGGTAAAAATCAGAGACAATCGCAGGGTAACAAGAAGCCCTGGGTCAGGAGAGGTACAAAACCTCCCCCAAAGTCAAATGCATGAAGGGTTGCCCCCACTCAATCGGGTGGGGGGAAGACTTCAGTTGTTCGCAGAGACCTGGCGGGACACGATCAGAGACAGATGGGTGCTCTCCGCAGTAAGTCTGGGATACAAATTGGAGTTAAAAGACTCCCCTCCTTCCCATTTTATAAGGTCGAACGTGCCAAGGGATCCCCGCAAGAGAGGATCCCTCCTGTTGGCACTAGAACAACTATTGCTCCAAGCAGTAATTATGGAGGTCCCCCTAGAAGAATAGGGGTTCGGGTTTTACTCAAACCTCTTTACAGTCCCGAAGCCAAACGGGGACGTGAGGCCCATATTAAATCTAAAAGGGCTAAACAAATTCCTACATATCAGGACTTTCCGGATGGAGTCGATCCGATCGGTGGCCGCTGCCCTACAAGGGGAGGAATGGTTAGCCTCGATCGACATCAAAGATGCTTATTTGCACATTCCCATCTTTCCAGTCCACCAAAAATTTCTACGCTTTGCAGTAGAAGGGCGCCATTTTCAGTTCAGAGCCTTACCCTTCGGTCTGGCCACAGCACCACGCGTGTTCACAAAGATTCTGACCCCATTATTGGCCAATCTAAGAACACGAGGTGTAACGATAATGGCATATCTATCTTGCCTCAAGAAAAGGTGTCGTCTTTGAGAGATTTGATCCACCTAGTGGGTACAAAAAGACAGCCATCCATACGCCTGTGCATGAGGCTGCTGGGAAAAATGGTGGCATCATTCGAAGCAGTACCCTACGGTCAATTCCATTCAAGGAATTTGCAAAGGGCTATACTGTCAGCCTGGAACAATAAAGTTCAGGCCCTAGACTTACCAATGTCCTTGTCCCCTTCCGTTCGCAAGAGCCTCCGTTGGTGGTTGGTTCCCCAGAATCTGGAAAAAGGGAAATCCTTCAGTCCGATTTCTTGGAAGGTGGTCACTACAGATGCCAGCCTTATAGGCTGGGGAGCAGTACTGGAGCAATGGTCTCTCCAGGGCAGATGGTCGGATGCAGAAAAGGCCCTGCCCATCAATCTCTTAGAGATACGAGCAGCCCGGTATGCCCTAGTAGCATGGACATCCAAACTCCAAGGGTCCCCTGTCAGAATTCAATCAAACAATGCCACGGCAGTGGCATATATCAATCATCAGGGTGGCACCAGGAGTCGTGCAGCCCAGAGGGAAGTAAATTGCATCCTGAAATGGGCAGAAAGATATGTCCCAGCCATATCCGCGGTATTCATTTCAGGAGTGGAGAATTGGAAGGCGGACTTTCTAAGTCGCCAACAATTATGCCCAGGGGAATGGTCCCTTCACCCCGAGGTTTTCCGGACAATATGTCAGCGGTGGGGAACACCGGATGTAGATCTGCTAGCATCCAGATTCAACGCAAAGGTGGACAGGTTTGTCTCTTGGACAAGGGATCCCCTAGCTTGCGGCTCGGATGCCCTAGTGTTCCCTTGGGATCAGTTCAATCTGATATATGCATTCCCACCGCCACAATTGTTACCTCGATTACTCCGCAGAATCAGGGTAGAAAAGAAACCAGTGATTCTGGTGGCTCCAGCGTGGCCCCGAAGAGCATGGTACGCGGAGATTGTAAAAATGTCTGTGGGGAGTCCTTGGACCCTCCCACATCGTCCAGACCTGCTTTCGCAAGGACCGATATACCACCCTTCCTTACCAGCCCTAGGTTTGACGACCTGGCTATTGAAGCCCACATTCTAAAAAAGAGAGGTCTCTCTAATCCTGTGGTATCTACCATGATCAATGCCAGGAAGCCGGTATCCAGGCAGATCTACTATAGAATCTGGAAGGCGTACATCACCTGGTGTGAGGCCAAGAAATGGCATCCACGTAAGTACGTAATAGGTAGGATTCTGGACTTCCTACAGTGGGCTGTAGATAGGAAGCTTGCCTTGAGTACTATCAAGGGTCAGATTTCGGCCTTGTCAATATTTTTTCAGAGGCCCTTGGCTTCGCATTCACTAGTCAAAGCCTTTATACAAGGAGTGATGCGTATTAGCCCTCCGGTTAATATTCCCATTTGTCCATGGGACTTAAACCTGGTTCTGTCGGTTCTACAGAAACAACCATTTGAATCATTACAGCATATTTCCCTGGTTCTTCTCACCAGGAAATTGATTTTTCTAGTAGCCATTTGTTCGGCTAAAAGAGTGTCGGAATTAGCCGCTATGTCCTGTAGGGAGCCATATCTGGTTATCCATAAGGACAGAGTAGTGTTACGTCCTCATCCAGCCTTTCTTCCTAAGGTGGTATCGAGTTTTCATTTGAACCAAGATGTGGTTCTTCCTTCTTTTTTCCCCAAACCTAGTTCAGTAGAGGAAAAATTATTACATTCTTTGGATGTAGTAAGAGCAGTTAAAGCTTATCTAAAAGCCACTGCTCAGATTCGCAGAACGGATACTTTGTTTATTCTGCCGGAAGGCCCCAGAAAGGGTCAGGCAGCATCAAAATCTACTTTAGCCAAGTGGATTCGACAGGTCATTATGCAAGCCTATGGCTTGAGAAGGAGACCGCCTCCGTTCAAAGTTAGGGCGCACTCCACGAGAGCAGTTGGAACTTCATGGGCAGTGCATCACCAGGCCTCCCTGGCTCAAATCTGTAAGGCCGCAACATGGTCTTCAGTACACACGTTTACTAGGTTCTACCAGGTGGACGTTAGAAGTCAGGAGGATGTCGCCTTTGGGCGCAGTGTGTTGCAGGCCGCAAAAGATCCTCATGTCTGATAGCGCTCAGCTTATGTATGGTGTATTCCCCCCCCCCCCTCATTGGGCATTGCTTTAGGACATCCCACATAGTAATGACTATGCCGCTCTGTGTCCCGTGATGTACGAGAAAGAAAAATAGGATTTTTATAACAGCTTACCTGTAAAATCCTTTTCTTGGAGTACATCACGGGACACAGAGCGACATAGTCATTACTAATGGGTTATATAGATACCGTCAGGTGCTGGCACTGGCAACTTCCAAAACTGGAAGTACCCTCCCCTATATAAGCCCCTCCCATCCGGGAGCACCTCAGTTTTGTAGCAAAGCAATAAGTGTCCCCAAAGAGGGGCGGGAGCTCTGTGTCCCGTGATGTACTCCAAGAAAAGGATTTTACAGGTAAGCTGTTATAAAAATCCTATTTTCTTTCTCGTACATCACGGGACACAGAGCGACATAGTCATTACTAATGGGATGTCCTAAAGCAATGCCAAATGAGGGGGGGGGATACACCATATATAAGCTGAGCGCTATCAGACATGAGGATCTTTTGCGGCCTGCAACACACTGCGCCCAAAGGCGACATCCTCCTGACTTCTAACGTCCACCTGGTAGAACCTAGTAAACGTGTGTACTGAAGACCATGTTGCGGCCTTACAGATTTGAGCCAGGGAGGCCTGGTGATGCACTGCCCATGAAGTTCCAACTGCTCTCGTGGAGTGCGCTCTAACTTTGAACGGAGGCGGTCTCCTTCTCAAGCCATAGGCTTGTATTATGACCTGTCGAATCCACTTGGCTAAAGTAGATTTTGACGCTGCCTGACCCTTTCTGGGGCCTTCCGGCAGAATAAACAAAGTATCCGTTCTGCGAATCTGAGCAGTGGCTTTTAGATAAGCTTTAACTGCTCTTACTACATCCAAAGAATGCAATAACTTTTCCTCTACCGAAGTAGGTTTGGGGAAAAAAGAAGGAAGAACCACATCTTGGTTCAAATGAAACCTTGATACCACCTTAGGAAGAAAGGCTGGATGAGGACGTAACACTACTCTGTCCTTATGGATAACCAGATATGGCTCCCTACAGGACATAGCTGCTAATTCCGATACTCTTTTAGCCGAACAAATGGCTACTAGAAAAATCAATTTCCTGGTGAGAAGCACCAAGGAAATATGCTGTAATGGTTCAAATGGTTGTTTCTGTAGAACCGACAGAACCAAGTTTAGATCCCATGGACATATGGGAATATTAACCGGAGGACTAATACGCATCACTCCTTGTATAAAGGCTTTGACTAGTGAATGCGAAGCCAAGGGCCTTTGAAAAAATATTGACAAGGCCGAAATCTGACCCTTGATAGTACTCAAGGCAAGCTTCCTATCTACAGCCCATTGTAGGAAGTCCAGAATCCTACCTATTACGTATTTACGTGGATGCCATTTCTTGGCCTCACACCAGGCGATGTACGCCTTCCAGATTCTATAGTAGATCTGCCTGGATACCGGCTTCCTGGCATTGATCATGGTAGATACCACAGCATTAGAGAGCCCTCTCTTTTTTAGAATGTGGGCTTCAATAGCCAGGCCGTCAAACCTAGGGCTGGTAAGGAAGGGTGGTATATCGGTCCTTGCGAAAGCAGGTCCGGACGATGTGGGAGGGTCCAAGGACTCCCCACAGACATTTTTACAATCTCCGCGTACCATGCTCTTCGGGGCCACGCTGGAGCCACCAGAATCACTGGTTTCTTTTCTACCCTGATTCTGCGGAGTAATCGAGGTAACAATTGTGGCGGTGGGAATGCATATATCAGCTTGAACTGATCCCAAGGGAACACTAGGGCATCCGAGCCGCACGCTAGGGGATCCCTTGTCCAAGAGACAAACCTGTCCACTTTTGTGTTGAATCTGGATGCTAGCAGATCTACATCCGGTGTTCCCCACCGCTGACATATTGTCCGGAAAACCTCGGGATGAAGGGACCATTCCCCTGGGCATAATTGTTGGCGACTTGGAAAGTCCGCCTTCCAATTCTCCACTCCTGGAATGAATACCGCAGATATGGCTGGGACATATCTTTCTGCCCATCTCAGGATGTAATTTACTTCCCTTTGGGCTGCACGACTCCTGGTGCCCCCCTGACGATTGATATATGCCACTGCTGTGGCATTGTCTGATTGAACTCTGACAGGGGACCCTTGGAGTTTGGATGTCCATGCTACTAGGGCATACCGGGCTGCTCGTATCTCTAAGAGATTGATGGGCAGGGCCTTTTCTGCTTCTGACCACTTGCCCTGGAGAGACCATTGCTCCAGTACTGCTCCCCAGCCTATAAGGCTGGCATCTGTAGTGACCACCTTCCAGGAGATCGGACTGAAGGATTTCCCTCTTTCCAGATTCTGGGGAACCAACCACCAGCGGAGGCTCTTGCGAACGGAAGGGGACAAGGACATTGGTAAGTCCAGAGCCTGAACTTTTTTGTTCCAGGCTGACAGTATGGCCCTTTGCAATTTCCTTGAATGGAATTGACCGTAGGGTACTGCTTCGAATGATGCCACCATTTTTCCCAGCAGCCTCATGCACAGGCGTATGGATGGCTGTCTTTTTGAACCCACTAAGTGGATCAAATCTCTCAAAGACGACCCCTTTTCTTGAGGCAAGAAAATTTTTCTCTGGTCTGAATCCAGCCTTAGCCCCAAGTATTCCAGACTTTTGACTGGTTTTAGGGCTGACTTGTCTCGGTTGATAATCCAACCGTGATATTCCAGAAACTTGATTGTCTCGTGAACAACCACTTCTAGTTTTTCCACTGAGTGGTCTATCAGCAACAAGTCGTCTAGATATGCCATTATCCTCGTGTTCTTAGATTGGCCAATAATGGGGCCAGAATTTTTGTGAACACTCTTGGTGCTGTGGCCAGACCGAAGGGTAAGGCTCTGAACTGAAAATGCGCCCTTCTACCGCAAAGCGTAGAAATTTTTGGTGGGCTGGAAAGATGGGAATGTGCAAATAAGCATCTTTGATGTCGATCGAGGCTAACCATTCCTCCCCTTGTAGGGCAGTGGCTACCGATCGGATCGACTCCATCCGGAAAGTCCTGATATGTAGGAATTTGTTTAGCCCTTTTAGATTTAATATGGGCCTCACGTCCCCGTTTGGCTTCGGAACTGTAAAGAGGTTTGAGTAAAACCCGAACCCCCATTCTTCCAGGGGAACCTCTATAATTACTGCTTGGAGCAATAATTGTTCCAGTGCCAACAGGAGGGATCCTCTCTTCTGGGGATCCCTTGGCACGTTTGACCTTATAAAGCAGGAAGGAGGGGAGTTTTTTAACTCCAATTTGTATCCCAGATTTACTGCGGAGAGCACCCATCTGTCTCGGATCGTGTCCCGCCAGGTCTCTGTGAACAACTGAAGTCTTCCCCCCACCCGATTGAGTGGGGGCAACCCTTCATGCATTTGACTTTGGGGGAGGTTTTGTACCTCTCCTGCTCCAGGGCTTCTTGTTACCCTGCAACTGTCCCTGATTTTTACCTCCGGGATTTGACCGAGGAGGCCGTCGGAACTGTTTCACAGCCGATGTCCTAGGGACTGGAGAAGCCGGCCTCTTAAAAGAGGGACCTCTAACTCTATTTTTAACCGGCAAAAGTGTACTTTTACCGCTGGAAATTCTCTGGATATACTTGTCCAGGTCTTCCCCGAATAAGCGCTCACCATGAAATGGGAAGCTGACCAGCAATTTTTTACAGGGAGCTTCAGCAGACCAGTTTTTGAGCCATAGAAGCCTGCGCATATGTACTACAGACAGCGTAAGGCGGGAGGCCTGATGGATTGAATCCTTTATGGCGTCCACCGCAAAGCATAAGGCTCTAGGTAGATCAGCTAGGGCAAGAGCCTGCTGATCTGGCAAGTCCCTTAAGACCTGTTTCAACTGATCCTTCACTGCTTGGCAGACCCCAATAGCTGCCACTGCTGGTTGTGTCACCAATCCTGCTGTAGAAAAAGCAGATTTTAATAAGGACTCCAATTTTTTATCTATTGGGTCCTTGAACATTTGGACATTATCCACTGGACATGTCAGTGATTTATTCACACAAGAGATGGCTGCGTCCACTGTAGGGACCCTCCATTTTCTGATGAACTTATCCTCCATGGGATAGACCACCGGAAATCTCTTAGGGGGAGTAAATATTTTGTCAGGATGCTCCCAATCCTGGTAAATGAGCCCTTCCAGTAAAGGATGGATCGGAAAGGAACAAACAGTCTGGGGAGCTTTTAGCGACCCCAACGAGGAGACAGAAGTGGATGATGGCTCCGCAGGTGGCATTTTAAATGCTGATCGGACCATATTAGTCAGGGACTGAACCCATAACCTTTCAGCATGTGATGCTGAGAACGGCTCTTCCACTGTTGATTCCTCTACAACCGAATCGACCTCATCCTGATCCCCTTCAGGTAGGTCGATCCCTGTATGGGACTGTTGCTCTGTTAACAGGCACTCTGAGGGAGGAGACGGAGATCGGGCGCTTTTCTCCTGTGACAGGGAAGCCGCGATCAATGCTGACAATCTCTCTTCCAGCCCTCCCAGAGCTGAGGAAAAAACCTCCTCTGTTACATACACAGGAGCAGGTGAACTGAGGACAGCCACAGTACCAGGTACTCCTGAGGGTGCTCTACGGTCACTAACCTCTGATTCTTCAGGGGAGACTGGTGCAGCCAAAGCATGCCCAAGATCCTCAGAGCCCGATGGAGACCCCCTATTCCTCCTGGAATTTCTAGTCCCGGAGTTTTTAGACGGCATATTCCTAAGCCACAAAGCTGAGGTATTCCAGCCGAAATACACCAGTTACTGACAATAGTCTAGCATAAATGCTGCTATAAGAAACAGTTGGTGTCTACTAATGTGCCTTTCTAGGGGATGCCTGTATCAACCGCTTGCTGTATGCCCTTTTTTAAATGTTGCCAGCTCTGTCTCTGTACTTCATAGCCAGCTCACCACACAAAATTGAGATTTTTAACATGCTGGGACGCCCGCACATGCGCAGAAGCGCTGCGGCGCGCACAGAGCGTCATCCCCCAGGCTCCGCCCCCTTTCCCGGCTCACCTCTATATATAGAGGCACGCGCACGCGCGCGGCCACGTGCGCCTTTGGCGCTAATTTCGAAAAATGGAAACTAGGGACAAGAGCCAGGGCCCCTCTTTGCCGCAGGCCGGGGGATGGACGAGCATTGCAACATGGCAGAGGAAGCAGTTTCCCATAAGAGAACTCACCATCTGCCTGGACTTGCTCTGCTGAGAAGAAACTAGTCCACATGACAAGAAAACATTCCACAGCGGCCTCTAGTGGACAAACACAGGTACCGCAGTCTAATATATTAAATATATAAAAAAAAAATATTTTTTTTTTTTTCTTGACCACCATTAAAAATTATTACATTTTTTTAGTAGTTACAGGCATGCACAGAATTTTGCGGGAATACCATTAGGTAACAGACAGAAAGACAAATTAGGCTTGGGGGTCCCCCAATAGAACCAAGTTCCTGGGGGCCCCCACTTACCTGTTCCCCGCCGCAGGACTTTGTTTGGTCCACAAAAGCCCAAACTTCACCTATCACGGCAGGCATTGTAATCAAACCTTCAGGGACCGGGTTCCCAAGGATTCCACTCCCCTGGACCTGTATAGCACCCTGCACAGAAAACATCTTGGTCGTGGGTATGACCAGAGCTCTGGATCCCAGGGTCCAGCTCTCCTAAGAGAAGCATTACAGGCAAAACCTTGCTCTTCTCTGCAAGGCCCAGGTACCGACCGTTTAGCTATGAAGCTTTTTTGGTCGGATCCGGAATAGCTTACTGAGGCCCAAAAGAACCTGTACGCAAGCTCAGTGAAAAACACATGTTTCTTCTTGGCCAACACCTTAGACACTGGCAAAAAACTGAGGTGCTCCCGGATGGGAGGGGCTTATATAGGGGAGGGTACTTCCGGTTTTGGAAGTTGCCAGTGCCAGCACCTGACGGTATCTATATAACCCATTAGTAATGACTATGTCGCTCTGTGTCCCGTGATGTACGAGAAAGAAATAGGATTTTTATAACAGCTTACCTGTAAAATCCTTTTCTTGGAGTACATCACGGGACACAGAGCTCCCACCCCTCTTTTGGGGACACTTATTGCTTTGCTACAAAACTGAGGTGCTCCCGGATGGGAGGGGCTTATATAGGGGAGGGTACTTCCGGTTTGGAAGTTGCCAGTGCCAGCACCTGAAGGTAAACTATATAATCCCACATAGTAATGACTATGCCGCTCTGTGTCCCGTGATGTACTCCAAGAAAAGGATTTTACAGGTAAGCTGTTATAAAAATCCTATTATTTATTCTACCGGAGGGTCCTAAGAAAGGGACAGGCAGCGTCGAAATCCACTGTTGCTAAGTGGATTCGGCAAGTGATAATTCAAACTTATGATTTAAGGGGCAAGATTCCCCCGTTTCAAGTTAAGGCGCACTCTACCAGGTCGGTTAGTGCTTCTTGGGCAGTGCGTCATCAGGCCTCCATGGCTCAGATCTGTAAGGCCGCAACTTGGTCTTCAGTGCATACATTCACAACATTTTATCAGGTGGATGTAAGGAGGTATGAGGATATCGCCTTCGGGCGCAGTGTGCTGTAAGCAGCAGTGTAGATCCTCAAGTCTGGGTGTACCCTGTGGGTTGTTTCTCCCACCCCTCAAGTGGCATTGCTATGGGACGTCCCATTAAGTAAATACTTAAGGCTCTGTGTCCCATGATGTACGATAAAGAAAATAGGATTTTTATTACAGCTTACCTGTAAAATCCTTTTCATGGAGTACATCATGGGACACCGAGGTCCCTCCCCTCTTTTGGGATTTAGACATATTGCTTTGCTACAAAAACTGATGTGCTCCTGGAAGGAGGAGGGGTTATATAGGGAGTAAACTTCCTTAATTAGGGTTTACCAGTGTCAACACCTGAAGGTAGGCCTATTACCCATTAAGTAAATACTTAAGGCTCTGTGTCCCATGATGTACTCCAAGAAAAGGATTTTACAGGTAAGCTGTAATAAAAATCCTATTATATGGCACCGTTATGCACTTTATGAAAAAAGTGAGAAAGACAGGTCCCCAACTAGCATATCTCAAATGACCTCTTACTTTGACTATTAAGCTGAAAAATCACTCAGTTAGTAAAGCCAAGTCAATTAAGTGGGACTAATATGAATATTTCATAATGCTTGCATGAGGGTAATAATTTGAATGCATTATGAAAGCTAGCTTCACCATGTGCACATGGCCATCTCATTTATACAAATTACATTAAATTAGAGATGCATGCAACAGCATGTTGTTATAACAGACTATACTGTTTCACTGCCCATTCATACTGCTCAGTGATGGCCCAGTGCAATGACAAGCTGAAATCTGTTGTTCGCAGTAGGCCCACCTTACACCTCTGAACTTTGTTGGTGTTCACTGGTTGAAAATAGAACATGCTGTTTTTAAACAGTGCGATGCATTACAACACGTCGCACCTCTCTTGGCACTCGCAAAGAAAAAAAAAGGAAGTTTAGCTCCTGTTATGAAAAAAAAACTGCACATCAACGTGCACTAAACGCAGTGGAAGTTTTATGAATTCATTCTTACTAGGATGCATACAAGAGACATAAATGCATTGAAGTTGACATAAGTATACATGTATTTGTGCATGGACAGGACGTGAGTCTTTCAAAAGCTGATCCTGCAGTAATGAATATACCTAAATGCGCTGAAAACATACATTGAGCTATCTTATGCAAGGCTTCTTAGCAGAGTTAAAATAGAAACATAAAAACATAAAGAGCAAGACCCTTTAACAGGTGAATGAGTGTGATGGATAACAGTATCAACTTTGCAGTGCTTAGATCAAAGTCAAAGATGTCAGCTGGCTCACTCATACAGCCATATGCTAATATTTGTGTTGATTTATGATCTGATGGTCAGTATAATGCATTTTGTTTATTTAACCTGTTTGCTCAGGCTTGTGGAAATCCCATCTGCCTCGATTTATCGCAAAACCTATTGCATGGTCGATTGACGGGGAACAAAGTTGTGAACTGGGACATTAAGGTATCTGGTTTTATGCTTTCCTCAGATAACATCATCATATATATATATATATATAACTTATACCTAGGAGTCTATTTCTAAACCTTTTAACAAATTATTCAAAAAAATTTTCAATCAAATTCAATTAGAAAATATATAAATAATTATGTAAATCGTGTGTGAATTTTTTTTTAACAGACCCCTTAGTGTAACTTGACTAAATATTTTGCAGAAGATATACAGTATTTAGCTGTTGCATTAGGTTAACTACATATAATTAAAAAATAAAAGTAAGCATCTGCATGCATAATATTAGGAAAGCATGAAGATTCACAATTTAATATACTGCAGCCTACTGTGGAAATGTAATAAAATGCAAAAAAAAAAAAAAAAAGTTGATAAGATTGGTCACTATGAGTAAAGCCCTGTACACACGACCGGTTTAACCGATGAAAACAGTCCGATGGACTTTTTTCATCGGACAAACCGATCGTGTATGGGACCCATTGGTCTTTTTTCCATCGGTTTTATAAAATAGAACATGTTTTAAATTTTTCCGATGGATCAAAAACCGATAGCAAATTCCGATCGTCTATGGGCAAGTCCATCGGATAAAAAACCCACGCATGCTCAGAATCAAGTCGACGCATGCTCAGAAGCATTAAACTTAATTTTTCTCGGCTCATCGGAGTGTTTTACGTCACCGCGTTTGGAACGGTCGGTTTTTTGACTGATGGTGTGTAGGCAAGACTGATGGAAGTCAGCTTCATCGGATTTCCGATGGAAAAAACCATCGGATTAGAATCCATAGGATATCCGATCGTGTGTACGAGGCTTTACTGTTTTCCATATTATGTAGGGCAACTTCTACCATTTTAAAATTAAGTAATTTACTTAAAGTGTTCAGTTTCTTAAAATAAGCTAATGAGTGCACACTTGTCCCTGTACTCCGTCAATTGTGTGTTCATAAACTAGACTCTTACCTTGCCAGCTGGCCAGGCCCCTTTACTACCAACTTGTTTTTGCCTGGATTATGACTAAGGGCTGGCGAAGGATGGGGTTTGGATAGAGTTGGGGAAACCATTTCCATACATAACTCATATTATCCAGTATAGATTTGAAAGCTCCGTTTTGTGGGAGATGTAATTTAGCCTTTCTAAAGGATATGAATTAAAATATTTGGCTTGACACAGATGCATCCCCCCCTCCCCTTTTTTTTTTTTTTTTTAACTGAAATGTGCAAACGCTGGAAATAATTATTTCAACAGCCAAGAGAGTGTAAGGATACTTTTTATTTTGTACAACCTGGCCAGTCAGAACATTCATATTAAGGCTCGGTTCACACCTAAACCGGACGTGGATCGCACAGCAACTCTGTCCATCCCTGTTCTCTATTTTAGGGACGAATCAGGGCAGAATCTTTGCCTGAATTCGGCCCTAAAACGGAGGCAAAGACGCACGTTTCTGTGCAGTGCGCACCGCAGCCGCCCCTGGAGGCATGTGAACCGGCTCCATAGAGAGCCGGTGTTCTGCCGGATAAGGACCCCCCTGTACTGCGCAGGTGCGGCGCTTGCGCATTACGAACGTCAATGAGCCTCCGAAAATAGCCAAACATGTAGAGCTGAGAGTCAGCTCTACACGGCGCCTGCGCAATGAGTATGACACATGCCGCATGCTGCCGATGCTAGTGCTACTCTGCAAGGGGCGGGGGTGATTTAAGCAATAAAGTACACATCTTAGCGGGGGGTGTTAAAACAAATGAAGGGCGGGTTTTGCAATGTCGATGGGCGGGTTTTGAAATGTCGATGGGCGGGTTTTGCAATGTCGATGGGCGGGTTTTGCAATGTCGATGGGCGGATTTTGCAATGTCGATGGGTGGATTTTGCAGTGTCGATGGGCGGATTTTGCAATTGCAATTGCAAAACATGTCCATCAACACAGCCCGCTAAGACGTGTACTTTATTGGTAAAATCACCCCCGCCCCTTGCAGAGTAGCACTAGCATCGGCAGCGTGCAGCTTGTGTCATAGTCCTAGCGCAGGCGCCGTGTAGAGCTGACTCTAAGCTCTACGTGTTCGGCTATTTTCGGAGGCTCAGTTGAGGTTCGTACTGCGCCTGCGCAGTACAGGGGTGTCCTTATCCGCCGGGGGAACTTTTTCGGTCACATTCTCCTGCTATGCGAATTGGATGTGGGGAAACCCCCGCATCCAATTTGCATAGGTATGAACCCAGCCTACAGCTCAACTTCAATGAAGAATTTTTTTATTTATTTTTTTGGATAGAAAGGAGGAGTTTTGTTGCTGTCTCTGGTTTTTGTTGGAGATATTTCTCCTCACTTCCTGCCTTAATGACCACACAGGAAATGAAGTAAACCAGGGACATATAGAGCAAACAAGCTGTCATAAGATCTTGCTTTTCTCACTCTGTGGCCCCAATGTGTGTTGTCTGTGACCCCAATGAAGAGATTCTCCTCACTTCTTGTCCACTATAGTCATATAAGCGTAGAAGTGAAATTTCTACGAGGGCACAGAGAACATTAAAAATCTGATATGGGTTTTAACCCTTCTCCACTCCAAAAATATTTTCTTTATCGTACATCATGGGACACAGAGCCTTAAGTAATTTACTTAATGGGTAATAGGCCTACCTTCAGGTGTTGACACTGGTAAACCCTAATTAAGGAAGTTTACTCCCTATATAACCCCTCCTCCTTCCAGGAGCACATCAGTTTTTTCGCCAGTGTCTAAAGGTGTTGGTCACGAGTGAAGATGTGCTCTGAGGAGCTCCAGGAGGGATCCATGCTGGATTTAAATTCCTCCATAAAAAAGAAGCCAGATCCACCACAGTGCCACTGTGGCCTAAATGGATGGTACCTGGGACCTCGTATCCGAAGCACAAGGTTTTGCCTGTAACGCCTCTCTTTGTAGGGCTGGACCCCAGGAAACCAGGGCTTAGGTCTTGTTACATTACCTATTTGCTTCCTGATGGGGTGCTATACATGGCCCAAGGCGGTGGAAATCCCTTTTCAGGGACCCCCGTCCTTGAAGGTTTGGCTAAACACAGCCCACCGTGATGGATGAAAGCTCGATTTTTTTTTCTGTTAATTCAGAAAAATCCTGCGACGATGATAAGGTAAGGAAGAAACTTAGGTATTTTCAATGTCTATGTATTTCTTCCATTAAGGAAAAGAGATTGTCATGCCTTAAAGTCTCCACTAGAGGGAGCCTATGCACTTACCATACTCTGTCGTCTTCACTAAGCTCAATCCGTGCTTGATTGGTACAGCAGGTGGAGGGGATATTCTTACCAAGGTAAGATAAAGCCTTTTAGGCTGGGTTCACACTAGTGCGACACGACATCTGTCCTACTTTGGATCCGACTTTGCCCTGCGACATGAAGCCGACATATGTCTGACTTTCAATGAACGGGGATCCGACTTGGATCCCCGCCAATATCAGGCACTGTGTTTGGTATGAATCTTGAGGGGGAACTCCAGGCCAAATTTTTAATAAAAAACCGGCATGGGTTCCCCCTCCAGAGGCATACCAGGCCCTTGGGTCTGGTCTGGATTTGAAGGGGCGCCCCTACGCCGAAAAACGGCGTGGGGTCCCCCCCCAAAATCCAAACCAGACCCTTATCCGAGCACACAACCTGGCCGGCCGCAGGGGAAGAGGGGGGGGACGATAGAGCGCCCCTCCCCTCCCTCCTGAACCGTACCAGGCCGCATGCCCTCAACATGGGGGGTTTGGTGCTCTGGGGCAGGGGGGCGACCTGCGGCCCCCCCACCCCAGAGCACCCTGCCCCCATGTTGATGAGGACAGGGCCTCTTCCCGACAACCCTGGCCGTTGGTTGTCGGGGTCTGCGGGCGGGGGCTTATCGGAATCCGGGAGCCCCCTTTAATAAAGGGGCCCCCGGATCCCGGCCCCCCCACCCTATGTGAATGAGTATGGGGTACATCGTACCCCTACCCATTCACCTGGTGGAAAAAAATTGCAATAAAAAAAACACACAGCTTTTTAAAGTATTTTATTGCACAGCTCCGGGGGTCTTCTTCCGACTTCGGGGGTCTCCGGTGTCGTCGCCGCGCTCTCCGGTTCTTTCTTCTGCCGGGCCTCCGCTAACTTCTTTTTAGCTCTTTTGCTAACGGAGGCCCGGTCTTCTCCGTCGTCTCGTCCGGCTCTCCGTTGTCCTTCTGCCGGCCCCTCCACTAACTTCTTTAGCTCTTTTGCTAGTGGAGGAGCCTGTCTTCCCGTCGTCGGCGTCTTCTTCCCTCTTCTTCTCCTCGATGTTGGCGCGTCGCTTCCTCCCGCTGTAATACTGGCTCTCCGCTCCGCATTAATATAGGCTTCTCATGACGTCACAGTCACATGTTCCGGGGCACATGGCCCCGGAGCATGTGACTGTGACGTCATGGGAACATGTGACTGTGACGTCATGAGAAGCCTATATTAATGCGGAGCGGAGAGCCAGTATTACAGCGGGAGGAAGCGACGCGTCAACATCGAGGAGGAGAAGAGGGAAGAAGACGGCGACGACGGGAAGACCGGCCCCTCCACTAGCAAAAGAGCTAAAGAAGTTAGTGGAGGGGCCGGCAGAAGGACAACGGAGAGCCGGACGAGACGACGGAGAAGACCGGGCCTCCGTTAGCAAAAGAGCTAAAAAGAAGTTAGCGGAGGCCCGGTGGAAGAAAGAACCGGAGAGCGGGAGAAGAACCGGAGAGCGGGAGAAGAAGAAGGCGACGGAGAAGACCGGGCCTCCGTTAGCAAAAGAGCTAAAAAGAAGTTAGCGGAGGCCCGGCGGAAGAAAGAACCGGAGAGCGCGGCGACGACACCGGAGACCCCCGAAGTCGGAAGAAGACCCCGGAGCTGTGCAATAAAATACTTTAAAAAGCTGTGTGGTTTTTTTATTGCAATTTTTTTCCACCAGGTGAATGGGTAGGGGTACGATGTACCCCATACTCATTCACATAGGGTGGGGGGGCCGGGATCCGGGGGCCCCTTTATTAAAGGGGGCTCCCGGATTCCGATAAGCCCCCCGCCCGCAGACCCCGACAACCAACGGCCAGGGTTGTCGGGAAGAGGCCCTGTCCTCATCAACATGGGGGCAGGGTGCTCTGGGGTGGGGGGGCCACAGGTCGCCCCCCTGCCCCAGAGCACCAAACCCCCCCATGTTGAGGGCATGCGGCCTGGTACGGTTCAGGAGGGAGGGGGGCCGCTCTCTCGTCCCCCCCTCTTCCCCTGCGGCCTGCCAGATTGCGCTCGGATAAGGGTCTGGTTTGGATTTTGAGGGGACCCCCACGCCGTTTTTTCAGCGTAGGGGCGCCCCTTCAAATCCAGACCAGACCTAAGGGCCTGGTATGCTCCTGGAGGGAAACCCATGCCGGTTTTTTATTTAAAATTTGGCCTGGAGTTCCCCCTCAAGAGCAGTACAGCACAAGTCGCATGCCAAAGTCGGATCATGCAAGACTGCGGTCCGACTTTGATCCGACTTCAATGATAGTCAATGGGCTGTAGTCGGATCAAAGTCGGACCAAAGTAGTACAGGGAGCATTCTCAAAGTCGCACCGACATGTGTCGGACCAGTTAAGACGGCTCCCATAGGGAAACATTGATTTTCACACGTCATGCGACATGAGCTCCCAATGTCGGAGCGTTTGTCGCCCCAGTGTGAACCAGGCCTTAAAAGAGTTTTTTCCCCCCTCTGATGGGACCAGTGGGTTAGGGAGACAGCAGCGCTGCACCCCCCTTACTTACCCCCTCCCCCTGCCGTGGGGGACGCAGAGGTCCCGCTATGTACCACGATAGGATTGTCTGGCTGTTTTTTTGTTTCTCTGCTCCCCTCCCCCTCCCCTTCTCTTGTTTGGTCAGGGATCCATAGAGAGAAAAAAAAAAAAAAAACTTTTTTTTTAATGGAAAAAGGGGGCGGAATTTTTTCCGGAGGGGGGGGAGCCTAAACGCAGTACCGCGAAAATGGGAAACATATAGCCATGTCAGTCTCTCCTCCGCTGCTGAGGAGGAAGCATACACAGAGACACACGAGCTGTGAGACACGTATGGGTTGCACTGGCATTCCTGATTCAGGAAAGACACTCTTTTCAGCACTAGGCTGAAACTTTATAGCGGCTTTTAAAGTCATGACTATTTTCAGTGATTTAGTGCAAATTGTATAGCGCCTCTGATTTTGGACTTAGGACTATGCCTACCAAAAAAGACACCTCAAAAGCCAAAAAAGCAAAGATTTCACCCCCAGGCATTGAGACTTCTAGCTGTAATTCCATGCTGTCATTCTCGCCTGAATTACCAATTATGGCAACACAGGGTGAGCCATTGGAACAAATTGATGGTGCAACTGCCTCTCACATCTCAGCACCTAGATATGTGACTGAAGATGCCCTCTCCTCCTCCCTCCAGGGTATGGAAGAAAGATTAGCGGCTTTAATCGCATCCTCTATTCAGAGTGATAAGAAACGTACTAGCCCTTCCCCCACTTTAGCTTTACTAGGGGATCAGTGGACTCACGATGAGGTGTTACCCTCAATCGATCAGGAAGAAAGACAAACCGATGATTCCTCCTTGGAGGAGACAACGGTAGATGAACCTTTTTCAGCTTCCCAAACTGAGAAATTGCTGATACAATCTCTTACAGAAAGGGTTCGCTCCACCTTCATGCTGCCTCTAACAGAGTCTCATGAAAACCCGGCCTCTTCCTTAGGTTCTTTAACCACTTCAATACCATGCACTTATACAGCTTCCTGCCCAAGCCAATTTTGAGCTTTCAGCGCTGTCGCAATTTGAATGACAATTGCGCGGTCATGCTACACTGTACCCAAACAAATTTTTTATCATTTTGTTCCCACAAATAGAGCTTTCTTTCGGTGGTATTTGATCGCCTCTGCGATTTTTTATTTTTTGCGCAACAAATAAAAAAAGAGCGAAAATGTTTAAAAAAACGATGTTTTTCTTTGTTTCTGTAAATTTTTTTTGTAAATAAGTACCTTTTCTACTTCAATGACGGGCACTGATAAGGCGGCACTGAAGGGCACTGATAAGGCGACACTGATGGGCACCGATGAGGTGGCACCAATGAGGTGGCACTGATGAGGTGGCACTGATGGGCACTGATGATGGGCACTGATAGGCGGCACTGATGGGCACTGATATGTGGCACTAGTATGCGGCACTGATGGGCACTCATAGGTGGCACTGATTGGCACTCATAGGCGGCACTGATTGGCACTCATAGGCGGCACTGATGGGCACTCATAGGCGGCACTAATGGGCACTTTTAGGCGGCACTGATGGGCACTTATGGGTGGCACTGATAGGTGGCACGGACGGGCACTGATAGGTGGGCACTTATGGGCACAGATGGGCACTGATAGATGGCACTGATGGACACTAGTAGGTGGCACTGGTGACACTGCTGCCTAGCAATGCCAGCCACCACACATTATTTTCTTGGCATGATCGTGCCAGTCAGTGCCCATGTGTGGGCACTGATTGGCATATTTTTTTATGTTTTTTTAATATTTTTTTTAGTTTTACTACATGTGGATGGCCATGGGGGCCATCCACATGCTTAGGGCTTCCCTGGTGGTCCTTGGGGGCTTCCCTGGTGGTCCAGTGTGGGTATCCGAGGGGAGGCTGCGCTGATAAACAATCAGCGCAAACCCCCCCTGTCAGGAGAGCCGCCGATCGGCTCTCCTCTACTCGCGTCTGTCAGACGCGAGTGAGGAAGAGCCGATCAATGGATCTTCCTGTTTACTTCCTGATCAGCCGTGATTCGACACGGCTGATCACATGGTAAAAAGCCTCAGACGGAGGCTTTTTACCGAGATCAGTGTAGCGGTGGGTCAGACTGACCCATCGCTCCACCGATCGCCGCGATGCGCGCCCCCCCCCCGGGCGCGCGGCGGCTGTTATCCCGCAGGACGTCATATGACGTCTAGTGCGGATAACAGAACCACTTCCCGGACGTCAATTTGCTATTGACTGGGCGGGAAGTGGTTAAAAACCTTCCCATGCTTTGCATGCGTTTCCAGCACATGCATTGCTAGAACAGCTTATTTTTCCGGAAAGGGATCATCTGGATAAACATTTTCTCCCTCCTAAGAGTTTTGCAAATCGCTATCCTCTGGAGGAAAGATTCTCCAAAAGATGGAAAGTACCAGCAGTTGACGCTGCGATTTCCAATGTGAATAATAACTTGACTTGTCCTGTAGACAATGCACAAATGCTTAAGGATCCAACAGATAAGAAGTTGGAATCCCTGCTAAAATCTGCCTTTTCCATAGCAGGTGCCGTCACTCAGCCAGCAGTCGCCGCAATAGGCGTCTGCCAATCCCTAAAGGACCAATTTAAATTGGCCCTTAGAGAACTTCCTACACAACAAGCTCGGGATTTGGCTGAACTACCTAAGGCATTATGTTTTGCCATAGATGCCATTAAAGATTCCATTCACCAGGCATCCCGCCTTACGCTTATGCTTGTACATATGCACAGGATCCTGTGGCTAAAGAATTGGTCAGCTGAAACACCATGTAAGAACCTCCTTACTGGGTTTCCCTTCCATGGGGAGCGACTTTTCGGAGAGGACTTGGATAAATATATCAAGACAATTTCTAGTGGGAAAAGCACGCTTTTACCCGTCAAAAGAAAATACAAACGCCCTTCATTTAAACGGGCCCTTTCCCCTGCGCCAAGGGCTTCCGCCTCTAAGCAGTGGCGACGGCCTCCGCCGTCAGACTCTAGAGGAAGACCTCAGAGTCAGACCCAGGCTCAAAAGAAGCCCTGGGATAGGAAATCTGCAAAACAGAATCCTAAAGCCTCGTCATGAAGAGGCAACCCCCCTCAGAAAGGTGGGGGGGAAGACTTCTGCACTTTTCAGAAGTCTGGAAAAAGGAAATTCAGGACACATGGGTCATCTCCACGGTAACGCTGGGATACAAGCTGGAATTCCGGAACTTTCCACCATCTTGTTTCCGAAGATCAAGCGTACCCAAGGATCCAGAGAAGAAACAATCTCTGTTTCAAGCACTAGACCGATTAAGATCTCAAGGGGTGATCATACAGATCCCCACAAGGGAACAAGGTCTGGGGTTTTATTCAAATCTTTTCATGGTACCAAAACCAAATGGAGACGTCAGACCCATTCTAGATCTAAGAAAGCTAAATCAATTCCTGAAGATCCGCTTCTTTCGCATGGAGACAATCAGATCAGTAGTTTCTATCCTTCTAGGAGGAGAACTTCTCGCGTCAATCGACATCAGGGATGCATATCTGCATATCCCTATATTCCCTGCTCATCAAAAATTTCTGCGGTTCGAATTAGAACAACAGCATTTCCAGTTTGTAGCCCTGCCCTTCGGGCTAGTCACAGCACCCCGGGTGTTCACCAAGGTGCTGGCCCCACCTCTAGCCAGGTTAAGGGCACAGGGCATAACAATCATGGCGTACCTAGATGATCTATTACTTATAGATCAATCAGTGATTCGCTTGGAGCAAGCTGTACGCACTACAACCGACTATCTGAAAGCATTGGGTTGGATTCTCAATCTGGAGAAATCTTCCTTAATACCGCTAAAAAGACTGGAGTACTTGGGTCTGATCATAGACACAGCCCAGGAAAAGGTGTTCTTGCCTCTAGCAAAGATCAACTCCATAAAAGAATTGGTACGGCGGGTCAGGTCAAATGGCAATCCCTCCATTCGCCTCTGCATGAGGTTACTAGGAACCATGGTGGCTTCATTCGAAGCAGTTCCTTTTGCCCAGTTCCATTCAAGACTGTTGCAAAACAGTATCCTATCTGCTTGGAACAAAACAATTCAAGCCTTAGACTCGCCAATGCGGCTGTCCCCAAGAGTAGCCCAAAGCCTCACTTGGTGGTTACTAACCCAGTATCTGCTGAAAGGAAGATCCTTCAGACCAGTTATCTGGAAGGTCGTAAGGACGGATGCCAGCCTCTCAGGCTGGGGAGCAGTACTAGAAAGGACAACTGTCCAAGGACAAGGGTCAAGGACCGAAAGAGGCTTGCCCATTAATATCCTAGAGATTCGGGCAGTACGTCTGGCTCTAAAGGCCTGGACTTCCAGGCTACAGAATTACCCTGTCAGGATTCAATCCGACAATGCCACAGCTGTGGCCTATATCAATCACCAAGGGGGCACCAAGAGTCTCTCAGTGCAGAGAGAGGTGAACCATATTCTAACTTGGGCAGAAAGGAATGTTCCTTGCCTTTCTGCAATATTTATTCCCGGAGTAGAGAATTGGCAGGCGGACTACTTAAGTCGCTAGCAGTTATTCCCAGGGGAATGGTCGCTTCACCCTGACATATTTCGGGCTGTTTGCCAAAGATGGGGGGCTCCGGACGTAGATCTCCTAGCATCCAGATTCAACACAAAGTTGGTCAACTTTGTGGCCAGAACAAGGGATCCCTTCGCATGCGGAACGGATGCGTTGGTGACCCCATGGGATCAGTTATCACTGATATATGCATTTCCCCCCATCCAGTTGCTGCCTCGACTTCTTTGCAGAATCAAGCTGGAAAGGAAGCCGATTATTCTGGTAGCACCAGCATGGCCCAGAAGGTCATGGTATGCAGAAATCGTAACGATGGCAGTGGAGGGCCCATGGTCCCTCCCACTACGGTCAGATCTGCTCTCTCAGGGACCGATATTCCATCCTTCCTTACGGTCTCTAAATTTAACGGCTTGGCTATTGAAACCCACATTCTAAAGAGACGTGGGCTTTCCGGGTCAGTTATCTCCACCCTGATCAATGCCAGGAAGCCAGCTTCCAGAACAATATATTATAGAGTCTGGAAGGCTTATGTTTCCTGGTGTGAATCCAAGGGTTGGCACCCTCGGAGATGTATCATAGGCAGAATTCTTGCCTTTGTACAATTAGGGGTAGAGATGAAATTGGCCTTAAGTACTATTAAGGGCCAAGTCTCAGCTTTATCGGTCTTATTTCAGAGACCACTTGCTACTCATTCTTTAGTCCGGGGCTTTATACAAGGAGTAACGCGGCTTAATCTGCCCGTCAAACCTCCCTTGAATCCCTGGGACTTAAATTTAGTTTTGTCTTTTTTACAAAAAGAGCCATTTGAACCGATACAACATATTCCCCTAGTCCTTCTGACAAGGAAGTTGGTATTTTTGGTTGCTATATCCTCAGCAAGGAGGGTATCAGAGTTGGCTGCTCTTTCTTGTAAAGAGCCGTATTAAATTTTTCATGAGGACAGAGTGGTACTACGCCCTCGTCCAGGCTTTTTGCCAAAAGTAATTTCAGGTTTTCACCTGAACCAAGATATTGTCCTGCCATCGTTTTTTCCAAAACCATGTTCCAGGGAAGAAAAGTCACTACATTGTCTTGATGTGGTGAGAGCAGTGAAAATCTATTTAAAGAAAACTGCTCAGATTCGTAAGACTGATGTCTTATTTATTCTGCCGAAGGGTCCTAAGAAGGGACAGGCAGCGTCGAAATCCACTGTCGCCAAGTGGATTCGGCAAGTGATAATTCAAACTTATGATTTAAGGGGCAAGATTCCCCCGTTTCGAGTTAAGGCGCACTCTACCAGGTCGGTTAGTGCTTCTTGGGCAGTGCGTCATCAGGCCTCCATGGCTCAGATCTGTAAGGCCGCAACTTGGTCTTCAGTGCATACATTCACAAAATTTTATCAGGTGGATGTAAGGAGGTATGAGGAGATCGCCTTCGGGCGCAGTGTGCTGCAAGCAGCAGTATAGATCCTCAAGTCTGGGTGTACCCTGCGGGTTGTTTCTCCCACCCCTCAAGTGGCATTGCTATGGGACGTCCCATTAAGTAAATTACTTAAGGCTCTGTGTCCCATGATGTACGATAAAGAAAATAGGATTTTTATTACAGCTTACCTGTAAAATCCTTTTCATGGAGTACATCATGGGACACAGAGGTCCCTCCCCTCTTTTGGGATTTAGACCTATTGCTTTGCTACAAAAACTGATGTGCTCCTGGAAGGAGGAGGGGTTATATAGGGAGTAAACTTCCTTAATTAGGGTTTACCAGTGTCAACACCTGAAGGTAGGCCTATTACCCATTAAGTACTGTATTTATTGGCGTATAACACTCACGTTTTTACCCTGAAAATAGAGGGTAAACTGTGCCTGCGTGTTATACGCAGGGGGCCGTGGAAAGTTTTTTTCCTGAAACTTCCCTCTTAAAGTTAGGGTGCGTGTTATACGCCTGTGCGTGTTATACGCCGATAAATACGGTAAATTACTTAAGGCTCTGTGTCCCATGATGTACTCCAAGGAAAGGATTTTACAGGTAAGCTGTGATAAAAATCCTATTTTTTTTTTTTTTTTTTACTCGATATACACTTTAATCATCTTTGTTTTCAAATTCACTCAGACCTTGGCTTCTAGTGTATGTTCTTCACCTGGAGATGAACAACTTCATAAATAAATGCCTGGCTAGTGCAGAAGAGATGCTACAACAGAGCATTAGCTGCTGCGCAAATGTTTAGTTAAGTCACATTCGGCATGCAAAGAGTGTTTCTGCTACTGAGTGAACCAAATATGTTTATTCTTTCATTTGCAGAATGTTGATTGTCTTTAATGGCTGCTGATCCTAATGAACTATTTAGGACTTTCTGAAAATGATGTGGGATATAGCTTCAGATAGAAGTTAAAGAGTAGGAAGTGCTTCATTTGACTATTAGTGGAGTCATTGAAAGAAGTCTGATGAGCATGAAGCACAGTAAAATACGTATTCTTTTTACAGACACGTATACAGCGCCAACAATTTAAACAGCACCTCTTACATACTATACATTCCCTACCCTTAACCACTCCCCGCCCAAGGTACGTCATATGACGTCCTGGACTTTGAGTAGGGATATATGACTGATGCCGCCCTCCGGTGCTTCTCCTGGCTCGCCCCTGCGGTTGGCGGGATGGAGAATGAATCGGTCGCCGCCAAAAGTTAACCATAGAGATTTCTGGTGGCCAGATGGTCCCCAGTGATCTCTATGACCCTCTGAGGGCCGGGGCGCGACTTTATGATGTCACGTCCAGGCCGGCGGAAGTAAACAAAGCCTAGGACACAGCTGGAAGGACCGAGAGAGTTTATTTATTTTTTGATCTTAGCCTTTCCAGCCTGGAGGAGTGATGTGGGATCTTATTGACCCCCACATCTCTCCATAAAAAGGACCTGTCACGCACTATTCCTATTACAAGGGATGTTTACATTCCTTGTAATATGAATAAAAGTGATCAATAAACATTTTTTTAAAGAGAAAGTGTAAAAAAAAAAAAAATGTTTTAAAGCACTCCCGTCCCCGCATGCTTGCGCACAGAAGCGAACGCATACGTAAATCACGCCCGCATATGTAAACGACATTCAGATCACACATGTGAGGTATCGCCGTGTGCGTTCTAGCAAAAGCAATACTTCTAGCCCAAGACCTCCTCTGTAGCTCTAAACATGTGTGACAGCAGGAAGGTAAAGTCACCTGGTTGCATCCAGGGGGGTAGATATATTTCGCCCAGATTCAGGCTTTACGCCGACTTATACAACTAGGCGGAGAGTTGTATAAGCCCAGCTGGGGCTAGTGGGCTCATGGATGACTCATACCTCTAGGGAGAGGGCTGGGCGTCGTGCAGGCAGGGAGTTGATGAGACCAGCTGAAGCCTGTCAGTTCGTTTAAGGCCTCTATAAAAACTCCCAGATTCATTAGGTGTTTGCTCATGCCTGGAACCAGACCTGTGTGGACTGTCTAGGGAGAGTGAACCCCTGTGCGGTGAGACAAAGCCTGTGTGGCTATTTGCTTGGACATTTAAAACCAGGGACTTAGGGACTAGGACAGCACTAGGCTGATCCCAGTTGTTAGTTAGGAAACCTGTATGTTTAGTTAGAGGTCAAGTTGACCAGGATTTATTTTGTTTATGTTTCTTTTGCTTTGCTGTGTTTTGTCACTGTAAATAGAAAATAAACCGCACCTTTTTGATTTTGAAAACCACAACCTCCGTTTGCTGGGCCTGTTTTTGTGTGGGGAGCCCATCCCGGGGGTCACCCACACCCGCTGCCGAGCTAACCCCCTCACAGTTGGTGGAGAACCAGTGGCAGTTTTTTTTTAAGCCAGCATGGAGGAGATACTGAAACAGCTGGCTCTAGCAAATGCCAATCAACAGCAGACAAATGCAGGTTTGCAAAAGAGCCTTGCAGCTCATCAACAGAGCCTTGCAGCTCATCAACAGAGCCTTGCAGCCCAGCAGCAAGCTCATCAACAGAGCCTTGCAGCCCAGCAGCAAGCTCATCAACAGAGCCTTGCAGCCCAGCAGCAGACAAACGCAACTTTGCAACAGAGTCTGGAGGCTCAGCAACAAGCCCAGCAGCAATCTGAGGCCCGCTTCATAGACCTGTTGCAGAAGCAAGAGCAGAGACTACAACAACAGATGGAAGCAGTAATGCAGCAACGTCCGCAGACCAGTGAGGAAAGCCATCCCACTAATACCGCGTCCTTTGGGGTCAGTCGTTTATTGACAAAAATGACTGGAGAGGATGATCCAGAGGTATTTTTGACCACATTTGAAAGGACCGCTGAAAGAGAAAAGTGGCCTGAGGAGCAGTGGGCTGGACTGGTGGCTCCTCTGTTAACTGGTGAATCGCAGAAAGCTTACTATGACCTAGAGCCTAACCAAGCAAAAGACTATGTGATGCTAAAAGCTGAAATATTGGCAAGGCTGGGTGTCACCCTGGCTGTCCGGGCTCAGCGTGTGCATAACTGGACTTTCCAGCTTGGAAAACCCCCCAGGTCTCAAATGTATGATCTCATTCACCTGAGCAGAAAGTGGCTACAGCCAGAGACTTTGTCCGCACCAAAGATTGTGGAACGTGTTGTAATGGATCGGTTTTTGAGAGCTCTTCCTACTGCCATCCAAAAGTGGGTAAGCCATGGAGACCCAGAGACGGCCGATGGTCTTGTGGATCGTGTGGAGAAATACTTGTCTACAGAGAACCTGACGGCCTCTTCCAGAGACACTCGGACTTTCCACCCTAAGACCAGACCATCCCCAGGGGCGGATAAGAGGATTCCAAGGGGTGAGGGTGGAGAGAGTGAGAGGGTGGGAGCTCTACCCCAAGTTTGGCGAGAACAGCCTGGGAAATCAGCGGCTCAAGAGGCGGCAAGAAGGATCGTTTGCTACCGCTGCCGGCAAGCGGGACATATTGCAGCCAATTGCCCGGTTGTGGAGGAACCCATGCAGTGTGACTTTCTGACGGGCAGACGTCAGTCGCTGTGTGCGACAGTCGCATGCACTGCCATTCGAGGAACTGAGAAACATTTATGCAAAATGTGTGTTAATGGTAGAAATGTTGTGGTATTGCTGGATTCAGGTAGCCTTGTGACCCTGATAAAGGCTGAGTTAGTTAAAACAGAGGTCTCTGGGAATAGCAAGGTAGCTGTTATTTGTGTGCATGGGGACACCCGAGAGTATCCAGTGACTACAGTGTGTTTCGAGACCCCCAAAGGTACCCTCTTTCATCCAGTGGGCTTAGTATCTCAGTTACCGCATGACGCCATTGTGGGAAGGGATTTTCCGAAGTTCTGGGAACTGTGGGATGATCCTGAGCCCCCCACTGGTGCCCCTATGTACCAGGAATGTGATAGCCAGAACTCCCCTGAGAGTGGTGAGGACTCTCCGGAATTTCCCTTATCAGTATTGGCAGGGGAGACTCAAGAAACTGGAGAGGAGCCCACCTCCTCAGACGAAAACCTACCGTCTGTGGAGTTTTCTGATCTTGAGGTTCACAGGGAAAACTTTGCCACAGAACAGTTGAAAGACCCCGCCCTAATAAAGGCACGGGAAAACGTAGTGAAAATAGATGGCGAGTTAGTGAACCCAGATAATACCTGCACTTACCCATACTTCAGCGTAGAGAAGGACCTACTGTATCGGGTGGCAAAAAGGGCAGAAGAAACCGTTGAGCAGCTTGTGGTGCCCAAACCTTACAGGAAGTTGGTGTTGGAGTTGGCTCATGGGCACATTCTTGGAGGTCATCTGGGGACAGAGAAAACCCGAGAGAGGGTATTACAGAGATTCTATTGGCCGGGGGTGATGAAGGACATAGAAAATTATTGTTCCTCCTGCCCTGTGTGTCAGAGGTCGGCCCCGATGCCACATTTCCGTAGCCCGCTGGTCCCTCTACCCATCATTGAGGTCCCGTTTGAGAGAATCGCCATGGATTTGGTAGGTCCTATAATCAAGTCCGCTAGGGGGCACCAGTACATATTAGTTATAATGGACTATGCCACCCGTTATCCAGAAGCGATCCCTCTCCGAAATACCTCGGCCAAAACCATAGCCAAAGAGCTATCTCTTGTGTTTAGCCGGGTGGGTATTTGTAAAGAACTGCTTACGGACCAAGGTACACCCTTTATGTCCCGGGTTATGAAGGAGCTGTGTAAATTGTTCAAAGTGACGCAATTACGTACATCTGTGTATCACCCCCAAACCGATGGGCTGGTTGAAAGATTCAACAAAACCCTAAAACAAATGTTGAAGAAAGTGGTGGATAGAGATGGAAAGGATTGGGACTGTCTACTTCCTTATCTGATGTTTGCTATTAGGGAGGTGCCCCAATCCTCTACGGGATTCTCCCCCTTTGAGTTACTGTATGGGAGACACCCAAGAGGGCTGTTGGATATTGCCAAGGAAACTTGGGAAAGTGAGAGTTCTCCCCACAGGAGTGTGATTGAGCATGTCGCCCTGATGCAAGACCGAATTGCACAGGTAATGCCCATCGTGAAGGAACATTTGGCCCAAGCGCAGTTAGCACAGCAGAGAGTGTACAACCGTGGAGCCAAGACCCGTACCTTTTCCCCGGGGGATAGGATACTGGTACTTGTCCCTACGGTTGAAAGTAAATTCCTTGCCAAATGGCAAGGCCCCTACGAGATAATGGAAAAAGTGAGCGAAGTGAATTACAAGGTCAGACAACCAGGAAGGCGAAAGCCCGAACAGATCTATCACGTTAATCTGTTGAAAGCCTGGAGGGATAGAGAGTCCCTAGTCGCAGACACTTGGTCACCAGCTCAAACTGGTTGCGTGATTCCTGAGGTTGGAATAGCAGCCACCTTGTCACAACCCCAACAACAGGAGGTTAAGGAGTTTGTGCTTCGCAACAAGGAGGTATTCTCTGAGCTGCCGGGACAAACATCTGGGGTAGAGCATGACATCATTACCCCGCCCGGTGAAAGGGTGAAGTTAAAACCCTATCGGATCCCAGAGGCCCGACGGGAGGCAATACGGGAGGAAGTACAGAAAATGCTGAACTTAGGGGTGATAGAGGAGTCCCAAAGTGATTGGTCTAGTCCCATTGTGTTGGTGCCTAAACCGGATGGGAGCTGGCGATTTTGTAACGATTTTCGTCAGTTGAACAAAGTTACAAAATTTGACACCTACCCCATGCCACGTATAGATGAGTTGATCGACCGGCTGGGAACAGCCCGATACATGACGACTCTTGACCTCACAAAAGGGTATTGGCAAATCCCCCTGGCCAAGTCGGCCAAAGAGAAAACCGCATTTGTAACCCCAGACGGGGCGTTCCAATATAAAAGAATGCCGTTCGGGTTACAGAATGCGCCGGCCACATTCCAGCGGAAAATGGACCAGATGCTGAGGCCCCATCGGAAGTATGCTGCGGCTTACCTGGATGACGTAATTGTCCATAGCACAGATTGGGCCTCACATCTGCCAAAAGTGCAAGCAGTCCTGGACTCTGTTCGGGAAGCGGGGTTTACGGCTAACCCCAAGAAGTGTACCATTGGGCAGGAAGAGGCCAAATATCTTGGTTACACCATTGGGAGGGGAGTAATAAAACCCCAACTCAACAAAGTCGAGGCCATCCAGAGTTGGCCACGTCCCAACAGCAAGAAGCAGGTACGAGCCTTTCTGGGAATCGCTGGGTATTATCGGCGATTCATTCCCCACTTTGCTTCTAAGGCTGTGCCCCTAACCAACCTGACGAAGGGGAAAGGGTCGGTCATGATTAAATGGACCCCCGAGGCTGAGGCAGCATTCCAATTCTTGAAACAAGCCTTATGTAGCCAGCCAGTGTTGTACTCACCCGACTTCTCTAAAGACTTTGTCGTACAAAGTGATGCGTCAGATGTGGGGTTAGGAGCAGTATTGTCCCAGGTCTGGAACGGGGAAGAGCACCCAGTCATTTACCTCAGCAGGAAGTTGAAGTCCCATGAGGTAAATTACGCCACCGTTGAAAAGGAGTGTTTAGCGGTGAAGTGGGCTCTAGATTCCCTTCGGTACTACCTGCTAGGTAGGCACTTTGACTTGGTTACGGATCAC
This sequence comes from Rana muscosa, assembly GCA_029206835.1. NCBI lineage: Eukaryota > Metazoa > Chordata > Amphibia > Anura > Ranidae > Rana > Rana muscosa. The sequence goes on from CM055127.1 coordinate 303,862,376, forward strand.
GCTCCGTTAAAGTGGATGGCTCAAAACAAGGAAACAAATAGAAGAGTGAATAGGTGGTTCCTGGCCCTCCAGGAATTCAACTTCACAGTAAAGCATCGCCCTGGCGTTCAAATGGGGAATGTGGATGCTTTGTCTCGAGTACATGAATGCCTGATTGCTGTTGTTCCAACCCCGAGGTTAAAACAAGAGGGGGGGGTATGTGACAGCAGGAAGGTAAAGTCACCTGGTTGCATCCAGGGGGGTAGATATATTTCGCCCAGATTCAGGCTTTACGCCGACTTATACAACTAGGCGGAGAGTTGTATAAGCCCAGCTGGGGCTAGTGGGCTCATGGATGACTCATACCTCTAGGGAGAGGGCTGGGCGTCGTGCAGGCAGGGAGTTGATGAGACCAGCTGAAGCTTGTCAGTTCGTTTAAGGCCTCTATAAAAACTCCCAGATTCATTAGGTGTTTGCTCATGCCTGGAACCAGACCTGTGTGGACTGTCTAGGGAGAGTGAACCCCTGTGCGGTGAGACAAAGCCTGTGTGGCTATTTGCTTGGACATTTAATACCAGGGACTTAGGGACTAGGACAGCACTAGGCTGATCCCAGTTGTTAGTTAGGAAACCTGTATGTTTAGTTAGAGGTCAAGTTGACCAGGATTTATTTTGTTTATGTTTCTTTTGCTTTGCTGTGTTTTGTCACTGTAAATAGAAAATAAACCGCACCTTTTTGATTTTGAAAACCACAACCTCCGTTTGCTGGGCCTGTTTTTGTGTGGGGAGCCCATCCCGGGGGTCACCCACACCCGCTGCCGAGCTAACCCCCTCACACATGTAACATGTAAAAAAAATGTAAAATGTCGCCTATGGAGATTTTTAAGTATTAAAGTTTGGCGCCATTCCACGATTGTGCGCCATTTTAAAGTGTGACATGTTGGGTATCTATTTACTCAGCGTAACATCATCTTTCACATTATACAAAACAATTGGGCTAAGTTTACTGTTTTTTTTTTGATTCTTTAAAAATGGCTGCTCAAATACTGTGTGACATACAAAGTTGCAACAACCGCCAATTTTTTCCCTAGGGTCTCTGCTAAAAAAAAACATAGATAATGTTTGGGGGTTCTGAGTAATTTTCTAGAATTTTTTTTATGATTTTTTCATGTAGGAGCGAAGTGCCAGATGGGAAGTGTTTAACCACTTCTTTTCTGGGCACTTAAACCCCCTTCCTGCCCAAGCCATTTTTCAGCTTTCAGCGCTGTCACACTTTGAATGACAATTGCGCAGTCATGCGACGCTGTACCCAAACGAAATTTGCGTCCTTTTTTTCCCACAAATGGCTTTCTTTTGGTGGTACTTGATCACCTCTGCGGTTTTTATTTTTTACGCTATAAATAAAAGAGCGACAAGTTTGAAAAAAAAAACCACAATATTTTTTACTTTTTGCTATAATAAATATCCATTTTTTTTTTTATTATTTAATTTTCCTCGGTTTAGGCCGATACGTATTCTTCTACATATTTTTGGTAAAAAAAAATCGCAATAAGCGTATATTGATTGGTTTGCGCAAAAGTTATAGCGTCTACAAAATAGGGGATAGATTTATAGGATTTTTTTTACTAGTAATGGAGGCGATCAGCGATTTTTATCATGACTGCGATATTGCGGCGGACACATCGGACACTTTTGACACATTTTTGGGACCATTCACATTTATACAGCGATCTGTGCTATAAAAATGCATTGATTACTGTATAAACATGACAGGCAGGGAAGGGGTTAACACTAGGGGGTGAGGAAGGGGTTAAATGTGTTCCCTATTAGTAATTCTTCCTGTGGGGGGAGGGGGCTGACTGGGGGAGGAGACCGATCTGTGTCCCTATGTACAAGGGACACACCATCGGTCTCCTCTCCCTGACAGGACGTGGATCTGTGTGTTTACACACACAGATCCACGGTTCTGCTTGGTTACTGGGCAATCGCGGGTGTCCGCGCGCCCCCTAGTGGATTTTAAAGGCAGAATAACAGTGACGGCGGACGGTTGACAACTGGTTAAGGAAATTACGTCTAAAGCTGGCCATAGACAGTTTTTATTGTTTTTTTGATGTTTTTTTTTTTTAGCCAGCGGGATTGATTCCTTCATTCATACTTGCGAGGTGAATGTAGGAATTTCCCCCAAATTGTATTCTGACAGTGGCACTCGCATCTGTCAGAATACACTGATCTGTCAAGGTAACAATCGACTTCTGCAGAGCAGGGGCAGCCACACATGCATCGACATTTGGCTGGTCACTGCTAAACAAGCTGAATTTTGATTTATCCATGGCCAGGTTAAGGTCCCTAACACATATGCATTCATACATACATGCATACATACTAGGGGCAGAACAGACATGTATATAGTGCCAACAATTTAAGCAGCGCCCAACATATTGCACATTCCCTGCCCTCAAGGAGCTTACACAGTCTACAGCTAGCCTTAAAGGTTTTTTTTTTTTTAAATCCGTTCAGCCAGCAGGATGGATTCTTCCATCCACACAATTAAAGTAGATTGGGGAATCTCCCCTGCTGAGTTGTATTTTGACATTGGGACACTATCAGGGAGAACACAAAATCTCAATGCAGATTGCAGCCTGGCTGAGATTAAGTGCTGGTTCACACTGATGCGGTATGGGAAACCACATGTGATTCGGACAGGAATCACACTGCATTCTTGTTCAAATCAAATGCTATTCTTTTCAGTGTGATTTGAGCCCATTCATTTTGTATGGCTCAAATTGCACTGCACCTGCACGTAAAAGGTGTATTCACCTTTTTTTGCCGCACTGGAATCAGATCGCATGGGTGTCCAAACCCATACGATCCGATTCAGCCAATCGCACTGCATTTTGTGACCTGTTTTTGGGGTGATGTTAACTTAACATTAGCAGTTCGTATGAATGGAGTAGGATTGTGATGTGGTGTGGGAAATGCACAGGAATCGCTGCGAATCCTGCTCCCCATCAGTGTGTTCTGAGACTAAAACCAAGTGTTGTAGGGCAGAAGTGCTACCAGCTAAGCCATTGTGCTGCCACTAAGCTCATTTGTGGACTTTATAGCAATTTTATGTACAGCAGTGTTCAGATAAAGACTCTCTAGTACCGTTAAGAAATTTACAGGGAAAGAAATCCCTTGATCTATTCTACATCAAAAAGTGACACAGAGAATTGGAACAAAAAGGAATTGTTGTAAAGGAAACAGGTGTGCTCTCAGTCTTATGGCTGTATCATTATACCTGAGATTATTGCGCTGTTTAAAGTAGATACCAGAAGTGTAAATGCATTCTTTTACTCATGAAAAAACACTGACTTCCTTTTTTTTCTCATTTAGGACATGATTAACTGCGTTGGTGGACTAAATACATTATTTCCACTGTTGGAACAGATCAGCTTATTAAATGAATCGGCCTGTGAAAAATCGGAGCCTGTCATGCTGCCCCCAGAACTAATAACTCCAACAGAAGGAGATTTTGTAGTTCTGTCTTCTACAAAAGCTTCAGGTATAAATACACAGATTGTGTGTGTGTGTATGTATGTATGTATGTATGTATATATATATGTGTGTGTGTGTGTGTGTGTGTGTGTGTGTGTATATATATATATATATATATATATATATATATATATATATATATATATAATATATAATATATAATATATATATTACAAGTTATCAGGTTTATTCAGTAAAGCAAAGAAATAACCTCATTACTGATTACTATTGTTGGCAACTGCACACAATCTATCTAGATTTACTTTAGTCCCCTAAAGTCATTTTAGGGGACTAAACTTTGCCACGGTTTGCCCTTTGTTCTAAACTATACATTTGCAGTTTCCTAAAGTAATTTAAAAGTACAGCTCTGCTTTTAAAACAAGTTGGATTAAATTGACTTGTCCCCTTCACTCTCCCCATTTCATAGACAGGCCCCATTACAGACTATGCTTACTTTGAACTAACATACTGCATATCCCAGCCATTTCCCTGTAGGCTCTAATAGAGAAGTCGGGCTTTTAATTTTCGACTCGCCCTGTAAAAGGATTGATTGGCATTAGTTATGTGTTCACTGCTGAATGCAATGGTCTAATTATATTCTCTGAAATATCATATATTGGATAAAATAAATCATGTACTCCACTCCACTGTTGATTGTACGAAGTTCCAGAAGTTTATTGATTTTACTTGGCAAATAAAAATAAGCTGATGATGCCAGTACTTTAATGGAATCATAGAAAGTCCTAGGATTACATTTTTATACTGTGATAGTGTATTTGACCTTTAAAAGAGGTACAACTCTAGAATGAGATATATGTATATCCATTTTTGCAACCAAATTGGGATAACATCTAGTTTATATTTGTTGCATGTTCTTCCCATTTCCGAAACTTAGAGTATGTTACCCCAACAAAGTACCCCTACTTTCTTATTTCAAACTTATCACACTAGGCATAGAAGCATATCCTTCCTAGTGTGGTCAGTTTTCTCGCTGTGCTGGGGGAACAGCCTTCCTGGCCTCCGATGGCCAAGACTTCTGCTGACATGCCCCACTGCACAGCCATTTGCAGGGAAGATCAGTGCAGTGTTGCTTCTCCATCCTCAGCTCTCTATGCCCTTTATGCAGAGGAGAACAGAGATTATGTGACCATTTATAAAAAAAGAAGAAAAAAAATAGGTATTTATAATGAGATACATGGATTGAAATTCAGCCAGTAGAGCAGGGACTGACCAAAATTTGAACAATCTATAGGCAGGCTGATTGTACCCAAGTCGATCCATCAGGATTATTTACATACGATCTGCAAATGTTTGTGTTTTATCAAAAGAGAAGAACTAAGAATGATGTAAATTTCAGTTGATGATGAAACCTGTGTAATTGGTATTGTGTGTTCACTAAATAGGATGATATTTGGTCACTTTATGCAGTTTTTTGTTTCATACATGGTTTTCAACTTTGCAGAGGCCCGTCTGGAGAAGAATATCGTTGCTACTTTTATTTTGATGCTGAAACACTTTATTCAGAGACATCCAATCAACCAGGAGAATCTTATTCATTCCCATGGAGTAGCTACACTGGGGGCTTTGCTACAGAAGGTAACACTGAGCAGTGTAATGTTAAAAGCTGAATTCTAGGCAGCTATAAAAGACTCAATAATGCAGCGCTGTAATCATTAATATGTCAATAAATAAGTTTTCTTAATACAAGCAGTGTAAGTATTTAGGAGATATTTACAGTACCTATAGGTAAGCCTTATTCTAGGCTTACCTGTAGTTACAAAGTATACAGGAGGGTAAACAACCTCTTTAGGAGGGAGGGAGAAAAGAAAGAATGAGGAAGGAAGGGGAAGAGAAGAAAGAAAAAAAAGGGGATGAGGGAGGAGGAAGGTGTGGTAAGAAGGGTACTGGAAGGGAAAAAGGGAAATCACCCCCGGGGAGCAGAAATAACCATATCCAATTGGGCAGTATAAAAGGTGATTGGCACAGGTTATGCATATTGGAGGAATTCATCAGAGAAGTGAAAGTGATCGCAGTAAAACCATCAAGTCTTATGTTCTGCAGATTTATCCTGAAGAGCAGAAGTTAGGTCTTCCATTTGTGCAATGTCATTCACTTGGAGTATTTCTTTAATCTTTTCCTGGCTTATTTAGGCTTTGGAAAAGTTTTAATGTGCCTATTTTTTCCTTTTATGGAAAGTGCAAAGTGGAGGTACACATCCTGTCCATTTTTTGCCGGATCCCCCATAGAATCTAATATCTTTGAGTGGCATCAGCAGACATCCCTGGCCAGTGGATCTTTGACAAAAAAGTCTGTTGATTAGGTTGGATTGTTTTTAAAAAGGAGATTATTGTTCTCTCTAGATAAGTGAAGCTGGGTTACCTATGGTGCACATCATGTTGATTATGTGAATGTACTGTATGTCTGTGTGCACATTTATCAAATAAAAATCTCATCAGGTTAATGTTACAGAAAACCAGCAATGAAAAAAAATATAGATAGCAGATATGGGCTGTCGTTTGGTAGTCATCCATAGCAACCCAAACACCAGATTCTAATACTGGAAATGGTATATGACCTGGTACAGAATGCGGGCTCTGTCCAATCTGAAGGAAGAAGATTGGCAGGCGTTTGAAGGGTCACACTTGTCCTCATTTATCTACCAAATGTAGATTAACTCAAGTGTAGCGGGTGTTTGAATTTAGGGGAGGCATCTGGGTGGTAGTGTAACCCAGATGCATTGATTGTCAGGGAATCTGGGATCCTTTTATGGTTCTTGGAGGACTCTGGTGGTGTGAGGTTCCCTGCGGCCTGCAGGTGGCGCTGTCGCCCTGGCTGGAGTTAGCACCTTCAGCTTGGGTGCTGGCGTTCCGGAGTTCCGGGCCTAGGGGCCCTTGACCTGGCCGGAGCGGGAGATGGAGTCCATCTCAGGCACCTTTAGCCTGGGGTGAGGTACTATGGTGGAAGCCTGGAGCTCAGTACCTTCAACTGAGTTCTGCGAGAGTGGAGGAATCCGAGGGGGCCCTAACTCCTTGGGTGCCCGTGTCTGAGACGAGGAGGCCGGTGAGCGGAACTTCTCCGGAGAGTCCAGCGCAGCATTGCTGGTGAGGGAGAGGCCTCTGGTAACTGTCTTGGACGAATGTCCTTCCCCTGATAGGGGCTACGATAGCGAAGGTAATTCATGTTCTGTTCAACATAGTCAGTGGCAATGACTATTCGCCATTGGTGACACTACAGTGGTTAGCTCTATCTAGAAGAATTGTGCCTTGGCCTACTCCCCACAAATACTGAAGTGGTATATGGGTCTCAACCTGTCTGTGCTGTATGACTATTTATTGAGGAGAATAAATACACGTTGGACCCTTTCAGTGTGTGGAACTCTGGTTACTAGGAGCAAAGGGGAGTCAATCCGAGGAGAGGATTCGACTCTGGGACACATACACAAAACCCGATAGTTCTGGCCTTCACCTCTACACCTTGGAGGCCATGGGCCGTGGTGTATCTCATCCCTCCCCCCAGTGTTAACCCCTAGACGAGACAGACAAGCCGTGAATGAGAAGGGGTGAGAGGGGTGAGGTCGCTACACGTGGGGGCTCGTCCGGGATGTGTATGGTGTCTGAATTTGAACTTTGCTGCCCGGAGGAGTTCCGAGTAGGTCGGTCATATTGGCCAACGCGCCACGAGGCAAACCATAGCTGCGCAGTTCGTGGGCGGGGAGAAGGAAAAGCCAGCGAACAAATGCAGAGTGTGGGAAGAGTCTGGCCATGTGGAAGGACACACGTGGAGATTCCTGCGCGAAGGGGGCAGGGCCCATTGGAGCAGCAAACAGGATGACTTCAAGTACCCCATGGATTTCTGCTTCTTCTGTCACCGAGATTACTTTGTTTTCTGCCCAGATTACGGATACGGGAATAAGACTAAGGCCCTGGGGGCGGTTGGCTCTGTATACCTGCAGAGACATAGGGGCCCTCGGTGTGATCTGTCCCGGCTGTTCGGGACTAGTGGTCCAGTTGAAGCCGTTCGGGCGATGTGAGGTCTGCAAAGAGTTCCTCTTCGAGGTGGAGCCATCCACAGAAAGGCCTCGTGCCTTCCACCTCAACTACCTTACAGGGACTGCCACTCCAGAGGGAGAGATCGATGCCTGTGCGCGCTGACCAGGGCGACGTGACAGCCCAAGCAGAGATGGAGAGAGAAATCAGAGGATGCTGCTTCGGTCACCACAAGCTCCCTGCTCCCACCGCCGAAGAGGAAAGTTGGCCTGGTGATGGCATCCTGTGGTCGTGGAAGAGCTTCCCCCCGTCGCTTGCCTGGCCTGGATGGATCCGGAAGGAAGAGTCCTGGACGTCCGTGTTCTTCCAAAGGCCCAGGTGAGCCAGGGGTCGGGACTGTGTGTGTGGTCGGAGGTGTCAGGAGCCCAGAGTCGGTGGAGCCCATCGAGGGGGGTGATTCCGTGTCTACGGGGAATTACCTGCCCGCAGAGTGTTATGACACTTCTGACCTAGAGTCGCTATCAGATGCCGGTGATGATGGGGAGATAGATGAGATCTTCCACAAGAAGGGATGGGACAAGATGAAGCTACCCACGTCCCGTGTCTTAAGGGACTCACCTGTGTCCATTGGGGATAGTATACCCCGGGTGGAGGCTTCGGAGCCTAGGGCGGAATCTGGTTCCCTGTCCGTGATCCCATTTCTTAAACCATCAAGTGTTTCACCTGCTCCTGTTGCGGGAGTGCAACGGGCATCACTGTGGGCTCCTAGGCCCAAATCTACAGAGGTGGTGACTGTACCTCGCCATCCGGAGTCCATTGTTCTACCTGGAGTGGGAGACCGTGCCACAATGCCATCTCCGGCTAGGCTGCAGCGTCTCTTTTGCCAGAAAGTTGCCCGAGAATATGGGTGGGAATACCCGTATCTACCCCGGGAATTGCTCTACGAGGTAGAAGTTTTTCGGCAGCCGTGGTACAATGATTTTGGCTGGACTAAGCTGAAAGTACCTCATGCACGCCGATACCTCGCATGCTAACCTACAGTCACCAGAAAGTTGAAGGACTGTAAGGCGGAGTGGATGGTGGGAAGGCACATCCATGCAGACAAGGTGGTAATTTGTCGCAAGGATGGAGGGAACATTGAGTACCATGTGGAGGCTTTTGACCAGTACTTAAAGTCTTTGTTTTTGCCAGGTCCAGAGTTCTATTTGTAGGAGAAAGAGACTCCTTTCCATTTTTTTTCTTGTTGCTACCAGAGACAGAGACTGTGCTCTAATTTTTCTTTTGGGATGTTTTACTCTTTGGAGAAATGGGAGCTGTTGTTATTTTTGTTCTTCCTCCTTCTCCTCCCATCAAGGAAAAAAAATAAATCAGTGACTTTGGGGTTTAGCCAGCATAGGGTCACAGCACAGAGAAGCCGAAGTTCATCTCGATCTGACAAGTGCCTTAACCGCGGCATTGCCACCAGGTGGCGGTGTTGCGCAACGATTGTTTGCTTCACACTCTGCACTACATTATTGGAGAGAATGGGTTTCTCTACGGATAGACCCATTCCTTCCAAGAAAAATACATACATTATGCTAGGATATGTTTCTTTGTTTTTTTTCCCTCTGCAGGAGATTTCATCTATCAAGGCTGCTGAGAATGGGGTTGTCCTTAGATAGTGAGGGGGGAATGTTAATGTGTAAAGTTATTTCAAGTTTTTTTTTTTGATCCCAAGTTCATTGTTTTATATTCCTGTTTCCCGTTCCCATTTTAGGTCCTGGCACAATTCATGACTAAATTGTTGAGTTTGGTTTTAATGTGTAGTTTGGTTTCTGGGTCAAACTTATGTCACCACTCCTTGGGAGATGTGGGTTTGCAACAGACACTGGGAACCAGTGTCCAATTACCAGGGGGAGAGTGTAGCGGGTGTTTGAATTTAGGGGAGGCATCTGGGTGGTAGTGTAACCCAGATGCATTGATTGTCAGGGAATCTGGGATCCTTTTATGGTTCTTGGAGGACTCTGGTGGTGTGAGGTTCCCTGCGGCCTGCAGGTGGCGCTGTCGCCCTGGCTAGAGTTGAACACTCACTGCAAGACTGCTTCCCTTTTTGTCCTTTCCTGGCGCTGGTACAGCGGGGCGGGGAACCCGCTGTGACGCAAAGGGAGAGGAGATAAAAGGGGCGGACGCCCTGACCTTGGGGTTCAGAGTCCGAGGACGCAGCCGCACCCAGGCACCTTCTGCTTGGGTGCTGATGTTCCGGAGTTCCGGGCCTAGGTGCCCTTGACCTGGCCGGAGCGGGAGATGGAGTCCATCTCAGGCACCTTTAGCCTGGGGTGAGGTACTTTGGTGGAAGCCTGGAGCTCAGTACCTTCGACTGAGTTCCGCGAGGGTGGAGGAATCCGAGGGGGCCCTAACTCCTTGGGTGCCCGTGTCTGAGACGAGGAGGCCGGTGATCGGAACTTCTCCGGAGAGTCCAGCGCAGCATTGCTGGTGATGGAGAGGCCTCCGGTAACTGTCTTGGACGGATGTCCTTCCCCTGATCGGGGCTACGATAGCGAAGGTAATTCATGTTCTGTTCAACATAGTCAGTGGCAATGACTATTCGCCATTGGTGACACTAGAGTGGTTAGCTCTATCTAGAAGAATTGTGCCTTGGCCTACTCCCCACAAATACTGAAGTGGTATATGGGTCTCAACCTGTCTGCGCTGTATGACTATTTATTGAGGAGAATAAATACACGTTGGACCCTTTCAGTGTGTGGAACTCTGGTTACTAGGAGCAAAGGGGAGTCAATCCGAGGAGAGGATTCGACTCTGGGACACATGCACAAAACCCGATAGTTCTGGCCTTCACCTCTACACCTTGGAGGCCATGGGCCGTGGTGTATCTCATCCCTCCCCCCAGTGTTAACCCCTAGACGAGACAGACAAGCCGTGAATGAGAAGGGGTGAGGTCGCTACACAAGCTTTTTCATCAAATATAAAATACCCCATTTAGATTGCATGCACTTGGCTTTTAATCACTGAATACCTGCTGTAAGAGATACAGTGAGGCAGGTGACTTTCTTCATACAATATGGTATTGTAAATATATTTCTGAATTATGGCACCAAATCACAGAATGCATTGCTAATTCCTTTGCTTTTCCTAATATTTATAGTCTCCAAAATATGCCTAGGACTTCTAGAGGACCTGTGCTTGTCCACTTACTAGTGAAAATTCCATAGGATATTTTTTCTAAAAGAAATGTATACCAATGAGATGGAAGACTCCGTACTTATCGACCTTACTGTGTGGATACAGTTGATCAATACCACTCTCGCTTTATATAACATGACCTACGAGATTAGGGACACCTTAGGTCTTCTAATAAGGTGTGGGATCCCTGAATCTCTGCCTTTTTTTTTTTTTTTCTTTAGGTGAACTTATCCTTTAAGCATATCAAATGTTATAATGGGAGACTTCCACTGTAATTGTTTTAACTGTGTATATTGTTTTGTTTGATGTGGATGTGCTCTTCCTCATCATTGGCAGAGAACCACTTTATGAAAATCTCTGCTAAGCATGAGTATGATATATGGCAGCCTGGGAACTGTGTGCCAGTTATTTCAATTAAGCTTAGGGGGCAGAGCAGGTAATAGAAGAAGCCATCTGAATGGCTGCAGTGCTCAGGACACTCAATAAGAGTTTGAGAATATGGCAGTATGAAGCGGATCTACACACAAATATACATAGATTTACAACTAAGTGCAGACCTTATTCCCATGTCAGTGCCATGTTCTTAGAGGTAAATGCTCCAAGAATGAAAAGAAAAAAATAATGGCCATAAGGTATATTTTTTGGCAAAGGTTTAGAAGATGACAAGGATAATCATAGAAACAGATTTCCAATCATAAACATGGTAGCAGTTGAAGCTTAATATTTAGGCAAAGGAAGGTGGGGGGGGATTGTTTAATCATACTTCCAGATTGTGTGGTGAAGTGGGAGTGTACCTCTGGATTTGTATATACTGTATAGGTATAATTGGATTATTAAAGGAGAAGTACAGCCAAAGGGTGACTGACCCGTCACCAGCTTTTTGCTCAGAGAGCCCTGAGAACCGAGCAAGCAGTAGAGTTTGATCGCTCGGTTCTCAGTCTTAGAGCTGGCAGGGGACAGATGTGGCATTGGACCGATGCAGCCTCACCTAGCTAAGTATCACTCTACAAAAAAATAACTTCTCTTTTAGCTGCTGTAATCCTGAAAACTTATTTTTTAAAAGCATAAAAATATTTCATCAAGAAGTCTGTTTGAGTTGATTATGTTCTAAAATCAAAAAGCCTTAAAGTGGTTGTAAACCCCAGACATGAAATATGAACAAAGCATATCCCTCTATAGTGTGTACTTGTCTCAATCCAGAGGACTAAGTGTCATTTCTGTCTGCTGCCCCATTTTTCTAATATCAGCATGAATCACTTCTGACAAGTTTTCCTGACACCAAGAGAAAAATGGTGACAAGGGAGGGAGCTCCAGCATATTGACAGCCTAAGCTCTGTTCTATGTTTGCTTTGTGAAAGGAGGTGTGTCCCTTCCAATCAGCTCTCCTCACTGATGAAACTTCAGCTCCCAGCCCCCTGCTTTTCAGAGCTGAAAGAGCCAGAGTAAAGTCTGGGCTTTGAATGGATATAGGGGAAAGACAGCTGTATTGCGTGTACAACTTGTGTAGGGAGATTTGTTTCATCTCTGTGTATCACCTAAAGCCAGTCACTTCACTGAGTATACAGTGGGTACGGAAAGTATTCAGACCCCCTTAAATTTTTCACTCTTTGTTATATTGCAGCCATTTGCTAAAATCATTTAAGTTCATTTTTTTCCTCATTAATGTACACACAGCACCCCATATTGACAGAAAAACACAGAATTGTCGACATTTTTGCAGATTTATTAAAAAAGAAAAACTGAAATATCACATGGTCCTAAGTATTCAGACCCTTTGCTCAGTATTTAGTAGAAGCGCCCTTTTGATCTAATACAGCCATGAGTCTTTTTGGGAAAGATGCAACAAGTTTTTCACAACTGGATTTGGGGATCCTCTGCCATTCCTCCTTGCAGATCCTCTCCAGTTCTGTCAGGTTGGATGGTAAACGTTGGATGGCCATTTTTAGGTCTCTCCAGAGATGCTCAATTGGGTTTAAGTCAGGGCTCTGGCTGGGCCATTCAAGAACAGTCACGGAGTTGTTGTGAAGCCACTCCTTCGTTATTTTAGCTGTGTGCTTAGGGTCATTGTCTTGTTGGAAGGTAAACCTTCGGCCCAGTCTGAGGTCCTGAGCACTCTGGAGAAGGTTTTCATCCAGGATATCCCTGTACTTGGCCACATTCATCTTTCCCTCAATTGCAACCAGTCGTCCTGTCCCTGCAGCTGAAAAACACCCCCACAGCATGATGCTGCCACCACCATGCTTCACTGTTGGGACTGTATTGGACAGGTAATGAGCAGTGCCTGGTTTTCTCCACACATACCGCTTAGAATTAAGGCCAAAAAGTTCCATCTTGGTCTCATCAGACCAGAGAATCTTATTTCTCACCATCTTGGAGTCCTTCAGGTGTTTTTTTTTTTGCAAACTCCATGTGGGCTTTCATGTGTCTTGCACTGAGGAGAGGCTTCCATCGGGCCACTCTGCCATAAAGCCCAGACTGGTGGAGGGCTGCAGTGATGGTTGACTTTCTACAACTTTCTCCCATCTCCCGACTGCATGTCTGGAGCTCAGCCACAGTGATCTTTGGGTTCTTTACCTCTCTCACCAAGGCTCTTCTCCCCCGATAGCTCAGTTTGGCCGGACGGTCAGCTCAAGTAAGGGTTCTGGTCGTCCCCAAACGTCTTCCATTTAAGGATTATGGAGGCCACTGTGCTCTTAGGAACCTTAAGTGCAGCAGAATTTCTTTTGTAACCTTGGCCAGATCTGTGCCTTGCCACAATTCTGTCTCTGAGCTCTTCAGGCAGTTCCTTTGACCTCATGATTCTCATTTGCTCTGACATGCACTGTGAGCTGTAAGGTCTTATATAGACAGGTGTGTGGCTTTCCTAATCAAGTCCAATCAGTATAATCAAACACAGCTGGACTCAAATTAAGGTGTAGAACCATCTCAAGGATGATAAGAAGAAATGGACAGCACGAGTGTCACAGCAAAGGGTCTGAATAATTAGGACCATGTGATATTTCAGTTTTTTTCTTTTTTAATAAACCTGCAACAATTCTAGCACTAGACCTCCTCTGTAACTCTAACCTGGTAACCTGTAAAAATGTTCAAAGCGTCGCCTATGGAGATTTTTAAGTACCGAAGTTTGGCGCCATTCCATGAGTGTGCGCAATTTTAAAGCGTGACATGTTAGGTATCTTTTTATTCGGCGTAACATAAGCTTTCATATTTTACAAAAAAATTGGGCTAACTTTACTGTTTTGTTATTTTTTAATTCATGAAACCATTTTTTTCCCCCAAAAAAAGGCGTTTGAAAAATTATTGCGCAAATACCGTGCAAGATAAAAAGTTGCAACGACCGTCATTTTATTCCCTAGGGTGTCTGCTAAAAAAAACATATATAATGTTTGGGGGTTCTGAGTAATTTTCTAGCAAAAGAATGATGATTTGTACATGTAGGAGAGAAGTGCCAGAATAGGCCCGGTATGGAAGTGGTATAAAAAGCCCTGTATGGAAGTGGTTAATGAGGAAAAAAATGAACTTAAAAGATTTTAGCAAATGGCTGCAATATTACAAAGAGTGAAAAATGTAAGGGGGTCTGAATACTTTCCGTACCCACTGTATGTAAGGGTTTACAACCACTTTAATGGCACACATATATTGAATGATCGAGTAAACCGATGACTCCTCCAGTAAGTAAGTAAGACAAAAGTAATTTTCCTACCAAATATTTTTCTGCACTTGTATAATAAGCTGTATGGGATCTCTAACTGACTATTGTAAATTAGTAATATGTAATTGTATATGTCTTTCAGTATAGTGTAATGGATTATTGGTGGTTAAATGTATCCTAAAAATGACAGGATATATCTCACTTATTTTGTTAAATGCATTCATAAGGAGAATAAAAGAAAGTTTCACTGTTCAAAAAGACTCACAGGTTTTAAGTAAATCCTTTTACTATTTTACTGGTCAAAAATGTAATATTCCTTTGTGTAGATTCACTTTGATTCATATATCCATACGATTTCATGTTCTCTCAAATAATTGTGCTTAGAGCACTAGTCATGCTTCCCACTGTGGTCCTGCAATACCTTCTTCTATCAGCTACACTGCATCAGAACCTGATGCCTCGTACACACGACCGGTTTTCCTGACATGCCAAAACCCAATGTTTTTCCCTTTTTTTTATTATCTCTTTTATTGGAAAAAAATTCAAATACAAAACTCACCAACATTGGTGTAAACATTCAAACATTCATATTTCCATTTATTTTTTATTTTTTCCCTTATTACCTGTTTCCCATTACCCTTTCCCCCCCCCCCAACCCCTCCCCTGATCTGTCCACCTCTCTGCCTCCTTTTATCTTATCTGTCTGATTCAGTCATTCCCTGTACATATTTGTCTGACAATTTAAAGACTCTCCATTTCTCCCATTTGTTCTTATTTCTTTCCTCTCCTCCCTGCTCTCCACGGCCTAGATATTCAATTTCGGCTACGTATTCGACTCGTTGTATCCACTCATTTATAGTCGGTTTTGTTGTTTCTAGCCATTTTTTCAGGATTAGTCCCTTTGCCGCATTAAGCAGCACCGGGATCAAAGTTGTTTCATACCATTTTTTTTTAATGTTTGTACCGTGGAACAAACATATTCAGGGATCTTGTGGGACCTTCTCCCCGGTTATTTCTTTTATGTAATCTATAATTTCCTCCCAGTACTCTTTTATTTTTGGGCACTCCCACCATATATGCTTTGTTGTTCCTTTTTGTTTACATTTCCTCCAACATAGCGGGGAGTTGTTTGGATGGATTTTGTTCATTCTCTCTGGGGTCAAGTGCCAGCGTATCATACACTTCTAATTTGCCTCTATCGTCATTATGTCGGTTGCACTATTGAATACCGCCCTGATCATTTGTGCCTCCTCTAGCTTTTTACCCATGTCCTGTCCCCATTTTTCTATACATACTAATGATCCCCGTGTTTCTAACTCTGTTAAAATTTCATATGTTTGTGATATACCATGTTTTAAGGGCCTATCCATATTACAGAGTTTTTCCATGGGATTTAGTGTCTTTTCGTCTCTAATTGTTTGTGGAAGAGTGCTTACTAAATGTGTTAATTGAAAATATTCCCATTCACCAAGCTGCTGATCTCCATGTAACATTTTAATCTCTTGTCTTGTCTTTATTTTGCCCCGTGTTGTTATGTCCTTTAATTGTGTGGATCCCAGTTGCTTCCCTAGCCGTGTCCCGTTTCCTGGTATAAAAAAATTTGTGCCTGCTAATGGGATTAGTGGTGAACTATATTTCCATTTTTCTCGCCGGTGAATCCTATCCCATACTTTAAATACGTTTTTCGTTATACTATGTGTTTCTGTGTCTAGTGTTCTTGATTTTGGCGGTATCCAAATGTTTTTATGCAAGGGTGTCTTGCTTAATATATCCTCCATTTGTACCCATTTATTT
The DNA here is from genome assembly GCA_029206835.1 of Rana muscosa. Taxonomy (NCBI): domain Eukaryota; kingdom Metazoa; phylum Chordata; class Amphibia; order Anura; family Ranidae; genus Rana; species Rana muscosa. The sequence goes on from CM055127.1 coordinate 303,878,503, forward strand.
TTGGTATATGGGTTTGCCCATTCTGCCAGCCTAGCTATTATGGCCGCTTTATAATATCTCTGTACATCTGGAAGTGCCAACCCCCCGTTTTTTTTTTTTCCGACTTAAAAGTGCGTAATTTACTCTGGCCTTTTTACCCTGCCAAATATATTTCGAAATTATTGTTTTAATCACCTTGAAAAAACTTTGTGGTATTTCTATTGGGAGCATTTGGAATTTGTAGGTTATTTTTGGTAGTATCATCATTTTTAGGACGTTGACCCTTCCTATCCAAGAGATAGGTCTCCTCTCCATTTTTTTCATTTCAAGTTTAATCTCATTTATTAAGGGGATGAAGTTGACTGGATATAGTTTCTCTAATGTTGGTGTTATTTTTATCCCTAGATATGTTAATTCTTTTGTCTCCCAGGTGAATGGGAATTCTTTCTGTAGTAATGTTTTTCCCAACGTGAATCCTCTCAAGCCTGCCTTGCATACACACGTTCATTAAAAAAAACAGTCGACCAAAGCACGGTGACGTCCAACACGTATGACGGCACTATAAAGGGGACGTTCCATTCAAATGGCGCCACCCTTTGGGCTTGCTTTTGCTGATCTCGTGTTAGTAAAAGTTTGAGAGACGATTCACACTTTTCAGTCTCATGCTTTTCAGTTCGTTACAGCGTGACGAATGTGCTGTCTCCATTACGAACGCTAGTTTTACCAGAACGAGCGCTCCCGTCTCATACTTGATTCTGAGCATGCGCGTTTTTTTTTCCCCTCGGAAAAGCATACGCACGACCGGTTTTCGCGACGAGAAAAAGACTGACGGAAAACACGACGGGAAAAAATAGAGCAGTTTCTAAATTTTTTGCGGGCAGTTTTCTCGTCGGGAAAACTGCTATGGAGCATACAAACGACCGGTTTTCCCGACCAATCTAAAAAATGGCAGTTTTCTCGTCGGGGAAAACCGGTCGTGTGTACGGGGCATAAGACTTTTTTCTGAGATCTCATTAAAGCTGACTTGAATTGAAAAAGAGACGATTCTCTATAATTTCAGAAACATTTAGAGATGTTAATTGTGCCATATACATTGCCCTGAACAATATGTTCAGGACTTGTGGAAAAATTCTGCAGCATGAAAATAATGGGAAAATAAAATCTGTATCAAATCAGTATTTGGTGCATCCACCCTTTGTCTTTAAAACGGCATCAATTCTTCTAGGTATACATGCACACAGTTTTTTTTTTAAGTAACTCAACATGTCTAGTTGTAGCCATCTGGTAAGTAAGTCAACATGGCTAGTTGTAGCCATCTGGGAGAACTACAGAACTTCTGTGGATTCTCATTTTCTTCTGTCTCTTCGTGTTATCCCAGACAGACCCAAAGATATTGAGATCAGGGCTCTGTGGCAGCCAACCCATCTCCTTCAGTACTTTACAACTTTGGCTGTATGTTTGGGGTCATTGTCTTGCTGCAAAATGAATTTGGGACTCATCAGACACCTTAGGGATGCATTATGGACAAGTATCTGACTGCACTTTTCAGCACTGTGGAGACCAATAATTTTGACCAAATTCTGCACTCCATGTGCAAAATTACAACCTAAAACCTGCAAGAAAATCATCTTTATACTGCTCTGTTCCTTTGGGAAACAATCTGCTTTCAGTTACATACACATTTCTTTAAATTGGGACATCAGCCCAAAGCACCCTCTGGCATTTTTCTAAGCATTGGTTCTTTTCCTTGATACATAGACTAGTTGCTTGGCATTGTTTCCATGGAAGAGATGTGGCTCTTTGACCACAAGTACTTCTGATCAGACTTCTCCAGACTGTAGATGAGTGTATCTGGATTCCACAAGTCTCTGCCATGTCTGAGCTGTTGGTGCCACAGGATACATTCCAGTTGTAAATGGAAGTCAGTATGATATGTCTTTCATCTGCTACACTATGTTTGCTTGACTGACCACTGACCCCCTTTCGATTCTCAATTTTGCAATATTAATACAAAAAAGACCATCCTGTATCTCGTTACTGTGCTCAGTCTTGCCATTGTGTAAGATTTTTTTTTTTACACTGAAATTTCTTAAGTGATATCTTTACCCAGATTCGTTAGGGCTCATTCACACTAGCAGCCTTTGGGCACTACAAGAACAGGGCAATTTCCAAGTCAAAAACAAATAAAAAATGGTATAAAATTATATTAAACCCAAAACCCATTTATTATGTTGCAATTTACCAATTATTCGATGTGATGGCTGCATTCGTTTTCATTTTTAGGCTTTCTTACTTCCTCACTTAGACAATTGCCCCCAGAAAATGCATCCTCATTGGAAGACATCACCTTGTCTCCTGTTCTGGGGACAACTCAAACATTTTAGATTTATCCTTCCTTTCTCTGCAACAGTGGTCACCATTGAAGGGGCAAATCTCCCCAGTGGGGACACGCAGAAAGAAAAAATTGACAGAATTTTTTTACCCTTCCCCCATTCTATTATTCTTTTTTCCTAGATATACACTTTGATTGTTTTTTAACCTACATTATCTTGTTGATCATTAGCACCTGTTTGGTACAAAATGATTATGCATGCATTGCCCTGGTTCACACTGCCGCGATTTGTCATGCGACAAAGTCGCATGACAAGTCGCACCCCATTAATGGCAGTGAAATCGTTCTAATTGGTTACTCTGACTTAGAAAAAGGTTCCTGCACTGCTTTGAGGCCACTTCAACATGACTTGCATTGACTTCTGTTAAAGAAGTTGTATGCAAGCCATGGTGAAGTGGTGCAGGGATGTCAGCTTCAAAGTCGCGTGACTTACTGTAGTGTGTACTTGGCAGAATTAATTAAAGGCAAAAAATAATTTGATTTAGGGTTTTTGTTGTTACACTTTGTAAGCTGTTATTTGAAAAATAAAAACTATCCATTTTTGTAAGCATCCTAGCTTTACAGCACTTTTTCAAAAGTGCCGGAAACTTTTGTACCTTTTTGTCTTGAATTCCTCTGAAAAATAGAAGTGTACTTCCTGGTATGTAGGCAGTGCAAAGGCACCCCTGGGCCTACAGCCTCATAGCTGTGTATCTGCAGTATAGGATTCTAATGTTGAAAATTGTATGCATAAGAGAAACAAGGAGGATGCTACATGACTCATTTAAAAAAATGCTAGAAAGAGACTACTGTGCTGACGCTCATTACTGATCCTGAAAAAGTATGCAGATAAGGACTGAAATAAATATGGGGGGGTTATGAATTCCCCCTATTTATTATACATGTGCATTACCTTGTCTATTCCTATAGTTAGTCTATCAAAGCTCTGATAAAGTTAATGGTGATGGTAAAACAATGCTAGCTATAAAATAAACACACTTCTTAAATAAGCAAGAATCTCATTTATTATAAAGAAAGTAGAAACGCTAACATAAAACACTAAAAGAATATTACAGAGCATATAAAACAAAAGAACATATATAATTACGTAAGGTCATCCTCGAGATGCTGTCTTGGCTGAGCTCAATGGAAAAGAGGAAATAACTCTAGCTGGCTACTATTTTTAAAGCTCACTCAGACACCACCCACACAAACACCCTGTATAGCCCTCTGTCCAATGAAAAATCCATAAGAGGCAGTCCTTCCTAATCACCAGGAAGTATATTCTTCTTCTGCCCATCCTCCAGGAAGCATGCTGTAGTCTCCACTAGGGGCAGCATTCGTTCATAAATTATCCTTCAGTAACAGCTGGCCTTTGATGTTGGTGTAACCTCCCCAGGAGGTCTTATCTGGTGTTCCTCTACCCCCCATACCTCACATCAGGAGGCCTATGCGAGAACATCCTGTTAGGATATGAATTCCCATTTATGACTCCTTGTTTCAAACACACTGCTGGGTAAACTTGCTGTACTGGCATTCCAAGAGGCAATTTCCAACATGGGCCAAATAGCTTTATCAATCAGGCAGTAAAACTCCAGAAATATAGGATATTATAAACCATGTTGCCTTCCAACAGAAAGTTTTACTTTCCTTTACTGCTCCTGTGTCAAGAACTTAAAGTGGAACTAGGGGCAGATGGATTCGAAGAAGTAAATGCTACATAAATAGCCTGCCCTTACTTAAGATGGCCACTGCCAGAAATGCTAGGGTCGTTTTTAAAAGTGATTTCTCAGACAAAAGCATGGATATATGGATGGTTGTACGAGTTTGCTTTGTATCTTAAAAATTAATTAAATAGTATTTTGGTTTATGGCACCAATATTGTTTATAAAAGATTCAGTGACCGGTTTACTTTAAAAGTGAGATTTCTTTTTTGTAAATTGATTAAGTTATCCTCTTGTGTCTTCTCAGGTACCAGGGCACCTAATGGATGTGAATGTGCTGATGTCAGTCCAGTTACTAATAGAGCAAGTGTCTGTAGAAAAGAATACCCCCCTGCTACAGCAGATGTACCAGTATCTTCTTTTTGACTTCCGTATATGGAATCGTGGAGATTTTCCCTTTCGAATTGGTGAGTTTCAAATATGGTCACATGTTAATGTCTAATATCATGCAATGACCTCTCGTTTTACAGCACAGTCCAGCTATTTTAGTTTGGGATAGAATGGTGATCAATTAAAAATTTATTTCAGGTTTTTAGTTGGCTGACACCATTGGCAAGACCTCACTTCCTGTCCTTATGATGCTGTACAAGAAATGGCAGAGTCTGTGTCACTGGAACTTATAACAATACAACCATTGTCTGAAGTTCTAACCGCACCCCCCTCCTCCCCCCCCCCCCCCTCAACTCTGCTAAATCTGTGTTTTTGTCTTTCTCCTCATTGAAGAGATTTCCTGTTATTTTAATTTGTGACAGGATAGGAACACAGTCAAATAAAGGTGGCACAGATGCTAACCTTCCCTGCTATACCCAAAATTAAACAAAAGTTTGGGGCCAAAGTTGGACTTATAACTGTTTATTTTTCTTAAATGTAAGTCCCGGCAAAACCTTTTTTTTTTCCATTTAATAAATGAGTTGCCTAAAAAGACCTGTAGCTGTTTTACCACAGCCAATACTGTAACACAAAAAAATTCTGAAAAACCAAATAAAGGGATTTTTATAACAGCTTACCTGTAAAATCCTTTTCTTGGAGTACATCACGGGGCACAGAGCGACTTAGTCATTACTAATGGGTTATATAGATACCTTCAGGTGCTGGCACTGGCAACTTCCAAAACCGGAAGTACCCTCCCCTATATAAGCCCCTCCCATCCGGGAGTACCTCAGTTTTGTAGCAATAAGTGTCGCCAAAAAAGAGGGGTGGGAGCTCTGTGTCCCGTGATGTACTCCAAGAAAAGGATTTTACAGGTAAGCTGTTATAAAAATCCCTTTTTCTTTTTCGTACATCACGGGACACAGAGCGACTTAGTCATTACTAATGGGACGTCCCAAAGCAATGCCAAATGAGGGGGGGGATACACTATACATAAGCTGGGCGCCATCAGGCATGAGGATCCTTTGCGGCCTGCAACACACTGCGCCCAAAGGCGATATCCTCCTGACTTCTAACGTCCACCTGGTAGAACCTAGTAAACGTGTGTACTGAAGACCATGTTGCGGCCTTACAGATTTGAGCCAGGGAGGCCTGGTGATGCACTGCCCATGAAGTTCCAACTGCTCTTGTGGAGTGCGCCCTAAATTTGAACGGAGGCGGTCTCCTTTTCAAGCCATAGGCTTGTATTATGACCTGTCGAATCCACTTGGCTAAAGTAGATTTTGATGCTGCCTGACCCTTTCTGGGGCCTTCCGGCAGAACAAACAAAGTATCCGTTCTACGAATCTGAGCAGTGGCTTTTAGATAAGCTTTAACTGCTCTTACTACATCCAAAGAATGCAATAACTTTTCCTCTACCGAGGTAGGTTTGGGAAAAAAAGAAGGAAGAACCACATCTTGGTTCAAATGAAACCTCGATACCACCTTAGGAAGAAAGGCTGGGTGAGGACGTAATACTACTCTGTCCTTATGGACAACCAGATATGGCTTCTTACAGGACATGGCGGCTAATTCCGATACTCTTTTAGCCGAACAAATGGCTACTAAGAAAATCAATTTCCTGGTGAGAAGAACCAAGGAAATGTGCTCCAATGGTTCAAATGGTTGTTTCTGTAGAACCGACAGAACCAGGTTTAAGTCCCATGGACATATGGGAATACTAACCGGAGGGCTAATACGCATCACTCCTTGTATGAAAGCTTTGACTAATGAATGCAAAGCCAAGGGCCTTTGAAAAAATATTGACAAGGCCGAAATCTGACCCTTGATAGTACTCAAGGCAAGCTTCCTATCCACAGCCCACTGTAGGAAGTCCAGAATCCTACCTATTACGTACTTACGCGGATGCCATTTCTTGGCCTCACACCACGCGATGTACGCTTTCCAGATCCTATAATAGATCTGCCTGGATACCGGCTTCCTGGCATTGATCATGGTAGATACCACCGGATTAGAGAGACCTCTCTTTTTTAGAATGTGCGCTTCAATAGCCAGGCCGTCAAACCTAGGGCTTGTAAGGAAGGGTGGTATATCGGTCCCTGCGAAAGCAGGTCCGGACGATGTGGGAGGGTCCAAGGACTCCCCACTGACATCTTTACGATCTCCGCGTACCATGCTCTTCGGGGCCACGCTGGAGCCACCAGAATCACCGGTTTCTTTTCTACCCGGATTCTGCGGATTAATCGCGGTAACAATTGTGGCGGTGGGAATGCATATATCAGCTTGAACTGATCCCAAGGGAACACTAGGGCATCCGAGCCGCAAGCTAGGGGATCCCTTGTGCGAGACACAAATCTGTCCACCTTTGCGTTGAATCTGGATGCTAGCAGAGCTACATCCGGTGTTCCCCACCGCTGGCATATTGCCTGGAAAACCTCGGGGTAAAGAGACCATTCCCCCGGGAATAATTGCTGGCGACTTAGAAAGTCCGCTCTCCAATTTTCCACTCCTGGGATGAAAACCGCGGATATGGCTGGGACATATATTTCTGCCCATTTCAGGATGCAATTCGCTTCCCTCTGGGCTGCACGACTCCTGGTGCCACCCTGGTGGTTGATATATGCCACTGCTGTGGCATTGTCTGATTGAATTCTGACAGGGGACCCTTGGAGTTTGGATGTCCATGCTACTAGGGCATACCGGGCTGCTCGTATCTCTAAGAGATTGATGGGCAGGGCCTTCTCTGCTTCTGACCACTTGCCCTGTAGAGACCATTGCCCCCAGTACTGCCCCCCCGCCTATGAGGCTGGCATCTGTAGTGACCACCTTCCAAGAAACCGGACTGAAGGGTTTCCCTTTTTCCAGATTCTGGGGCACCAACCACCAATGGAGGCTCTTGCGAACGGAAGGGGACAGGGACATTGGTAAGTCTAAAGCCTGAACTTTTTTGTTCCAGGCTGACAGTATGGCCCTCTGCAAGTTCCTTGAATGGGATTGACCGTAGGGTACTGCTTCGAATGAAGCCACCATTTTTCCCAGCAGCCTCATGCACAGGCGTATGGATGGTTTTCTTTTTGTACCCACTAAGTGGGTCAAATCTTTCAAAGACGACACCTTCTCTGGAGGTAAGAAAATCTTTCTCTGAGTTGAATCCAGCCTTAGCCCCAAGTATTCCAGACTTTTGACTGGTCTTAGAGCTGACTTGTCTCGGTTGATAATCCAACCGTGATATTCCAGATACTTGATTGTCTCGTGAATAGCTACTTCCAGTTTTTCCACTGAGTGGTCTATTAGTAGCAGGTCGTCTAAATATGCCATTATCGTTACACCCCGTGTTCTTAGATTGGCCAATAGTGGGGCCAGAATTTTTGTGAACACTCGTGGTGCTGTGGCCAGACCGAAAGGTAAGGCTCTGAACTGAAAATAGCGCCCTTCTACTGCAAAGCGTAGAAATTTCTGGTGGGCCGGAAAGATGGGAATATGCAGATAAGCATCCTTTATGTCGATCAAGGCTAACCATTCCTGCCCTTGTAGGGCGGTGGCCACCGATCGGATCGACTCCATCCGAAAAGTCCTGATATGTAGGAATTTGTTTAGCCCTTTTAGATTTAATATGGGCCTCACGTCCCCATTTGGTTTGGGGACTGTGAAGAGGATTGAGTAAAACCCGAACCCGCATTCTTCCAAGGGAACCTTCATGATTACACCTTGGAGCAATAGTTGTTCTATTGCCAGAAGGAGGGATCCTCTCTTCTGGGGATCGCTTGGCACGTTTGACCTCATAAAATGGGCAGGAGGAGTGTCTTTTAACTCCAGCTTGTATCCCAGACTTACTGCGGAGATCACCTATCTGTCTCTGATGGTGTCCTGCCAGGTCTCTGTGAACAACTGAAGTCTTCCCCCCACCCGATTGAGTGGGGGCAACCCTTCATGACTTGGGGGGAGGTTTCGTACCTCTCTTGACCCAGGGTTTCTTGTTACCCTGTGATTGTCCCTGATTTCTGCCCCCAGGATTTGACCGCGGAGGCCGTCGGAACTGTTTCACAGCCGATGTGCCAGGGACTGGAGAAGTAGGCCTCTTAAAAGAAGGACTTCTAACTTTGTTCTTAACCGGCAAGAGTGTACTTTTACCGGCAGAAATTTTCTGGATATACTTGTCCAGATCTTCTCCAAATAAGCGTTCTCCATGAAATGGGAAGCTAATCAGCAATTTTTTACAGGGAGCCTCAGCAGACCAGTTTTTGAGCCATAGAAGCCTACGCATATGTACTACAGACAGCGTAAAGCGGGAGGCCTGTTGGATTGTATCTTTTATGGCGTCCACCGCAAAACACAAGGCTCTAGGTAGGTCAGCTAGGGCAAGAGCCTGCTGATCTGGTAAGTCCCTTAAGACTTGTTTCAACTGATCCTTCACTGCTTGGCAGACCCCAATAGCTGCTACTGCAGGTTGTGTCACCAGCATGTAGAGAAAGCAGATTTTAGTAAAGACTCCAATTTTTTATCTATTGGGTCTTTGAACATTGGAACATTATCTACTGGACATGTCAGTGATTTATTCACAAAAGAGATGGCTGCGTCCACTGTGGGCACCTTCCATTTTTGTATGAACTTATCCTCCATGGGATAGATCACCGGAAATCTCTTGGGGGGAGTAAATATTTTATCAGGATGCTCCCAATCCTGGTAAATAAGCCCTTCCAATAAGGGGTGGATTGGGAAGGAACAGACAGTCTGGGGAGCTTTTAGCGACCCCAGCGAGGAGACAGTAGTGGTTGATGGCTCCGCAAGAGGCATTTTAAATGCTGATCGGACCATGTTAGTCAGAGACTGAACCCATAATCTTTCAGCCTGAGATGCTGAGAAAGGTTCTTCCACTGTTGATTCCTCTATAACCGAATCAACCTCATCCTGATCCCCTTCAGGCAGGTCGATCGCTGTGTGGGGCTGTTCCTCCACTAACAGGTACTCTGAAGGAGGAGACGGAGATCGGACGCGCTTTCCCTGTGACAGGGAAGCAGCGATCAATGCTGTTAATCTCTCTTCCAATCCTCCCAGAGCTGAGTAAAAAACCTCCTCTGTTATATATACAGGAGCAGGTGGACTGGGGACAGCCACAGCACCAGGTACTCCTGCGGGGTTCCTACGGCTACTAACCTCTGAAATTTCAGGGGAGATTGGTGCAGTACAAGTATGCCCAAAATCCTCAGAGCCCGATGGAGACCCCTTTTGCTTCTTGGAAGACTTATTTCCAGAGCGTCTGGACGACATATCCTTTAAGCACAGAGCTGAGGTATTCCCGTCGTCATACACCACTTTTACTGGTAATAGTCTAGCACAGTTGCTGCTATATACCAGCTGGTGTCCACTAAAGTGCCTTTCTATGGGGATGCCTGCATCAACCGCCTCTGTGTGCCACCGTTTTGTTGCTAGCTCTGTTTGCATCCAGCTGACACTTGTACTGTGTCTTTTATCCATGCTGGGACGCCTGCACATGCGCAGAAGCGCCGCGGCGCGCATCGAGCGTCATCCACCAGCCCCGCCCCTTTTTTTCCGCTCATCTCTACATAGGAGGCACGTGCATGCGTGCGCGCCCGTGCACCTTCGGCGCTTTTTTTGAAAAAATAAGCAGGGACTAGGAGCCAGGGCCCTTTTTGCCGGAGGGCCTGTGCGGTGGATGAGTGCAGCAACAGGGCAGAGGAAGTGGATTCCCACAGAGAACTTACCAACTGCCTGGATCTTTTGACTTGAAAAGAAAAAGATCCACATGACAAGAAAAATGGACCACAGCGGCCTCTAGTGGTTTAACACAGGTACCGCGGTCTCCCTTTTTTTTTTTTTTTCTTGACTACTATTAAAATTTTACATTTTCCAGTAGTTACAGGTATGCACAGATATTTAGCGGGAATACCGTTAGGTAACAGACAGAAAGACAAATTAGGCTTGGGGGTCCCCCAATAGAACCAAGTTCCTGGGGGCCCCCACTTACCTCTTCCCCGCCGCAGGACTCTGTTTGGTCCACAGAAGCCCAAACTTCACCTCTCACGGCAGGCATTGTATTTAAACCTTCAGGGACCGGGTTCCCAAGGATTCCACTCCCCTGGACCTGTATAGCACCCTGCACAGAAAACATCTTGGTCGTGGGTATGACCAGAGCTCTGGATCCCAGGGTCCAGCTCTCCTAAGAGAAGCATTACAGGCAAAACCTTGCTCTTCTCTGCAAGGCCCGGGTACCGACCGTTTAGCTATGAAGCTTTTTTGGTCGGATCCGGAACAGCTTACTGAGGCCCATAAAAGAACCTGTACGCAAGCCCAGTGAAAACACATGTTACTCTTTGGCCAACACCCTAGACACTGGCAAAAAACTGAGGTACTCCCGGATGGGAGGGGCTTATATAGGGGAGGGTACTTCCGGTTTTGGAAGTTGCCAGTGCCAGCACCTGAAGGTATTTCTATAACCCATTAGTAATGACTAAGTCGCTCTGTGTCCCGTGATGTACGAAAAAGAAAGCTAGCATCTTTATAATTATTCATGCAAATTGTAATTTGAATAGATCATCCGTTTTGAACAATGTCCTTTCTTTCTTTGTAGGGCACATACAGTACTTGTCAACCATTATAAAAGACAACAGAAAACTCTTCCGCAAAAAGTACGGTGTTCAGTTTCTCCTAGACACAATCAGGATATACTACAGGTATGAATAAAATTGTTGTATTATTGTGATGTGGGACAACAGTAAATTGAAATGCCCTCCACTAAAAAACTGTTCAACACAGCATTTCTTCTTAAGGGGAAAAGTATACCCAGGGATATTTTGGATATGCTTCTTCTATGGATCACAGGAGTGCATTTCATTTTGCAATTCTGTAACACGTTGATGTCACTAGACAGTTGGTTTCAACCTGTCAGGATCCACCCAGTTGCCTGGAATGGCAGCTGGCTCAGTCTCTCAGCGAGCTTCTAGAAGACTGAGCCAGCTGCTCTTGCCCCCTGCACAGCCCGGTGCTCCAGTGAGCACTGGAGGGGCAGAGCAGAGAGTCGGTGGCTGACAGGCTGCACGCTGAAGCAAAGTACAGAACGATCACCAATTTATTTACAAATTCACGGATATCTCATTGTCTGATGACCCTGCAGCCGTTCTTCTTAACCTGACCCCTCTTTCCTGGAAAAAGTACCATAAATCTTTCTTCAAACCTTTACTTAACGCAGCTAGAACATGTATCCCAGCCCTGTAGACAAAACAATCTCCTCCTACTCTTGCCCAATGGTTCGCCTCTATTGTTTCTTGGCACACCAGCCGCTTGACGTTTACTTTTGATTGTCATCTTTTGTGCATCTTTAAATAAAAAAATAAAGAACTGAGCGATCAGTGGTTTTTATGTTCAATTAGTTTTTGACATAGAATCAGGTAAACAAAGAAAAGACAAGGACCAAGAGCCTGACATAAGGCAACCTGTTCCGAAAAGCATGACGTAAACACATAAAACATCTTGGACACGGTTTTGTACAAATAACAGTCATCTTGTGAGAACATTTGCATGACACAATGAGGCTTACATAGTGCTATCGTGCATCTAAAGTCCACTCCGTTCGACCTGGACGCCCCTGTGGGAACCTGTTGCGTCCCTGGTCCGAAGAAGTCGGTGGGAAATGACGTGTCCAAAGTAACTAACGGCACCATTACAACTATAAATTTTACAGACTCACAAGTAATAGGAACATATTCACGAAGAGAACCGAATACACATAACAAACTTGATGTGGCCTTATAGGGCCGGCCACAGAAAGAAATAAGGAAAAATAAAGGTAGAAAAAGGGGGGATCTAGTACGTAGACGGGGGGTATGTTGGGAAGGGTAGAATAGGTGGGGGATAGAGAGACAGTGAGCTGCGGTCCAGTGGGGGTGTATCAAACTATGCTAAGGAGCATGAAGTGTTGGGGTAGTTAGACTCTCGGGGAGCAGTCGCTGGCGGAAGTCTGTCCCTTAGTTTATCCGAAGTAGAGTAATGCCTCCATATACTCCAGATAAAGGAGAATTTTGCGTGTCTGTCAAGGGACTCAGCAAGCATCTCCTCCATTAGCATACTATTATTCATCTCACTCACCCATTCCACAATAGATGGAGGGGAGGTGGTTTTCCAGTGTCTAGAGATGAGTTGCCGAGCCGCGCTGAGGAAGAATTTAAGGAGATTGTGTTTTTGGAATTTGATGGTGCCAGGTAAAATGGAGAGGAGGGCAACAAAAGGGGAGGGCTGGAGAGGTTTATCATAAATTTCAGAATAAATTTGGAAGATTTGTGACCAGAACGGGCGGATTACATCACATTCCCACCAGACGTGGCTGTACGTGCCTTTTGCTGAGTTACATCTCCAGCAGGTGTCCGCAGCTGAAGGAAACATGATCCTGAGGGTAGTCGAAACTCGATACCACCTGGATATCACCTTGTAGTTTTTTTCCTGGGTGTAGCTCAAGATGATGATTTGTGGGTAAAGAGAAAGGCCTTACCCCACTCCGTCTAGTTGTTTAAAACTGGTCAGGGGTCTGTGGATCTGTTTGGAGTCCTGGAGTTTTTTGCAATAGGATGTCAGGTGAATGCGAGTAAGCCAAGTCACTCGGGGGGATATAGAATCGCGGTTCGTCTCGATGGTACCAAGAGCGGTGTTGACAAATTGACGTGCCGTGGGCCAGGTAGCTCTGTCGTAGTCATCTAGTGTGTGGATTGACCTGCTCTCCGGGAGGGCTGGGTTATCGAATAGGGGGGTGAGTGGGCTCGGTTCAGTGTATAGAGCATAGGTCTGCCGTCTGCGGTACCAAGTAACCAGGGCGTCTCTAGTGAGGGGAGACAACATGGAGAGAGATCTGTGAGTCTGTTCGAATCACCATAGGAGGGCACGAAGGTCTATCAGGGATAGGTCTTGTTCCACTAGGGTGACTGCTTTGACTAGGGGGTGGGGAAACCACTCCAGGATCCGGGAGATCGCTGCTGGGGAATGATAAAGCTCAAAGTCCGGAAGACTCCTTCCGCCTTTAGCGACGGCAGAGCATAAAAGATTATGTTTCAGTCTGGGACGGCTCCCTTTCAACACTAATCGTATGGCCATAGAACGAAGGGTGCAGAAAAATGAGGAGGGAAGAGTGATCGGTAGGGCTTGGAATAGATATAATAGTTTGGGGAGTATATCCATTTTTAGGGTATTCATACGACCAAACCATGACAGTGGTCTATTCATTCAGTCTTCGGTTAGGCGTTTGAGTTTCGTGAGAAGTGGACTAAAGTTTAGGGCATATATATCTGCCGTTTGCGCTGGGATGGCCGTTCCTAAGTATGAGATGGATTTTGTCTGCCACTGAAAGGAAAAGTTGGTTTTAAGGGAGGAAAGGGTGTGTCGTGGAAGAGAGAGGTTTAGTGCTTCCATTTTGGAAATGTTGAGTTTATAGTTGCTTAACCGGCCGAACCGTTTAATCTCTGCTAATATGGATGGGATACTGATATGAGGGCTGAGAGCTAGGCTTGAAATAATTCTCTGAATAAGGACAATAAAGCTTCGCTTCTGCAGTGGATGGAAAGGTGTAATGCAGGTTAATGGTCATAGGGAAATATGGTGGCCCTCCTGCAGACTGGGTTGGAGAGGCTCCTTCACTTGGGACAGAAATATTTATCAACAATCTCCCTCAAATCTATGAAGATACATTTATTCTACTCTATAAGACTGCTGGAACATTGTATGAGTTGGTCTCATAGACTGTTGTAGACGGGTGATGGCCAGTCTGAGGTGTAGTGGGATCACTGTTTATGTTATGTGTGTCTCCTAGGTGTGAATTCCCATTGTTAATTGAGTCACCTATTGTTTCTGTCTGTTGGCTAATTTGGCTAACTCTTGGAGGTTCTTATAGTGGGATTAGCCTTGCATAAACTTTAGCTCGTTATCTAACCATTGTGTGATGTTTTGGGTAAATATTTGATTTTATTGTTCATGTGGTGACTGACCTACTTTTTCTGTTCAATAAACAGTCATTCTTTTGGGTTCTACCTCAACATCAATGTCTGTGTACAATGGTTGGGGTAAAAAGGCTAGTATTAGCTCTCGGTCAGGTGGAAGGATTTTTTTGGCAGGAGCCCCGGGCGGTGACATTACAAGGGGTGTGGTCTCCAGATGATGTCACTGGATGGCCATGCCTATATAAGAAATGGCAGACAGCGGTAGCCGACACAACAGCGGGAGACAGCGTCTGGAGAAGAACCAGAGGAAGAACCAAAGGAAGAAGATATCAGCACAGTGAGAAGAACCGGAGGAAGAACCAGCGGAAGAAGACATCTGCGCAGCAATACGAACCGGAGGGAGAAGACCTCACCGGAGAAAGAAGACACGTTGGAGCTTTGATGGGGGACATTTTTAATAAAGGACTTTGTCAAAAATCTGTGTACTGTTTTTGTTTTTGACATTTTTTTGGGTGAATAAGTAGGGGGTACAATGTACCCCCTACTCATTCACATAGGGGGGACGGGATCTGGGGCCCCCTTGCTAAAGGGGGCTTCCATATTCCTATAAGCCCCCTGCCCGCGGACCCCTACAACCACCGGCCAGGGTTGTGGGGAAGAGGCCCTTGTCCCCCATCAATATGGGGACAAGGTGCTTTGGGGTGGGGGGGCAGAGCCCCCCTTGCCCCAAAGCACCCACCCACCCATGTTGAGGGTATGTGGCCTGGTGTGGTCCAGGAGGGGGGGACGCTCGCTTGTCCTCCCCCTTTCCTGACCTGCCGGGCTGCATGCTCAGATAAGGGTCTTGCCTGGATTTCGTGCCCAAGTCGGACCAAAGTAGTGCAAGAACCTTTTTCCAAGTAGGACCGACTTGTGTCGGACCAGTTAGGATGGCTCTCATAGGAAATCATTGATTTATACACATCATGCGACATAAGATCCCAAAGTCAGAGCGTATGTTGCACCAGTGTGAATCGGGCCTAATGCACCATTCAGTTCATTGTGTACATTTTTTCTATTAACTGTTTTAAGTACACTTATGTAACTGTGAACACGTATCCTTGGATTTGGTTCTCCTCATTTATCTGGTGGACTAAATTTTGAAGTGCAGATTGAATCTATATGTAGTACCAGCTGCCGGAGGCAGCATGAAAATGTTAGTATAAAGCCATGCAAAAATTATACTATACAGGGTTTTACAAAAGCACAAAGATCTCAGCACCATGAGAAACTAAGATAAACAGCATAGGTTTAAAGCTAACAGCTAACCAAAGTATTTTAAGACATGGTAGAAGTAATATATTGTGCTATAAATACCAAACAAGTAATAGTAAAGCAATATATAACAAAGTTACTAATACCAGATACTTGATAGCAAAAAGGCATAGCGCCTGGATTCCGGCAGCATTTTGAGGTGAAACCCCCTTTATCAAGTCCCCACCTCAAGAAGCTTGTGCTTTAAAGGGTATGCATCCTATTGTATATATTACCATTTTAACTGGAGGCATACTGAGTGGAACAAGCCAAGGCAAGAACAAAAATATTCCCCAAAAAGTATAGTAACATGATGGGCACAGAAAAATATATATCTCCTAATTTGTTAAACTATACCAGTCATCTCTATATTTAAAAACAATATTGCAGACCATTAGAAAGACTGGGTGTTTGGCTTATCCTGTGTGTATTCTGTGGGTGTTTGGAGAATGACATAAATATTAATTTTCACAAAATCTGCTGCCTCAGTTTTTATGATGGCAATTTGCAGATACTCCAGAATGTAATGACGAGTGATCAGATGAATTGCAATTAATTGCAAAGTCCCTCTTTGCCATGAAAATGAACTTAATCCCCCAAAAAAAACATTTCCACTGCATTTCAGCCCTGCCAAAAAAGGACCAGAGGATATCATGTCGGTGATTTTCTTGTTAACACAAGGCTGGAAATCACTCTGTAATGCTGATTGGTTTAGAATAACAGACTGGAAACTTTAAAGGAGGGTAGTGCTTGAAATCATTGTTCTTCCTCTTTTAACCATGATTACCTGCAAGGAAACATGTGCAATCATCATTGTTATTTACAAAAAAGGGATTCAAGGGCAAGGATATTGCTGCTACTAAGATTACATCTTAACCACTTAAGCCCCGGACCATTTGGTAGCTAAAGGACCAGAGGTGAATTCAGAATTTTGCACTGCGCTGCTTTAACTGTAAATTGTGCGGACATGCAATGTTGTACCCAAACGAAATTTGCGTCCTTTTCTTCCCACAAATAGAGCTTTCTTTTAATGGTATTTGATTGCCTCTGCGATTTTTATTTTTTGCGATATAAACGGAAAAAGACCGAAAATTTTGAAAAAATATGATATTTTCTAATTTTTGTTATAAGAAAAATCGAATAAACTCAATTTTAGTCATACATTTAGGCCAAAATGTATTCAGCCACATGTCTTTAGTAAAAAAAATGTCAATAAGTGTATATTTATTGGTTTGCGCAAAAGTTATAGCGTTTACAAACTAGGGTACATTTTCTGGAATTTACACAGCTTTAAATTTATGACTGCCTATCTCATTTCTTGAGGTGCTAAAATGGCAGGGCAGTACAAAACCCCCCCAAATGACCCCATTTTGGAAAGTAGACACCCCAAGGAAATTGCTGAGAGGCATGTTGAGCCCATTGAATATTTTTCTTTTTGTCCCAAGTGATTGAATAATGACAAAAAAATAAAAAAATTACAAAAAGTTGTCACTAAATGACAACGCACGCGGCTAGGCTCCCAAAAAGTCTCACACATGTGGTATCCCCGTACTCAGGAGAAGCAACAGAATGTATTTTGGGGTGTAATTCCACATATGCCCATGGCATGTTTGAGCAATATATCATTTAGTGACAACTTTGTGCAAAAAAAATAAAAAAAAATTGTCTTTTTTCCGCAACTTGTGTCAACATATAAAATATTCCATGGACTCGATATGCCTCTCAGTATATAGCTTGGGGTGTCTACTTTCCAAAATTGGGTCATTTGGGGGGGTTTTGAACTGTTCTGGCATTTTATACACAACATTAAGAAGCTTACATCCACTCTTCTAACCACTTGAAGACAAAGCCCTTTTTGACACTTTTTGTTTACATGAAAACCTTTTTTTTTTTGCAGGAAAATTATGTTGAACCCCCAAACATTATATATATTTTTAAAGCAAAGGCCCTACAGAATAAAATGGTGGGTGTTGCATTTTTTTTTCTACACAGTATTTGCGCAGCAATTTTTCAAACGCATTTTTTGGGGAAAAAATACACTTTTTTTCATTTTAATGCACTAAAACACACTATATTGCCCAAATGTTTGATGAAATAAAAAAGATGATCTTAGGCCGAGTACATAGATACCAAACACGACATGCTTTATAATTTCGCACAAACGCGCATTGGCGACAAACTACATACATTTTTAAAAGCCTTTACAGGTTACCCCGTTAGATTTACAGAGGAGGTCTACTGCTAAAATTACTGCCCTCGATCTGACCTTCGCGGTGATACCTCACATGCATGGTGCAATTGCTGTTTACATATGATGCCAGACCGACGCTTGCGTTCGCCATTGGGCAAGAGCAGGGCAGGACAGGGGTGCTTTTTTTTTTTATTATTAATTTTGCTTTTTTATTTTATTTTTAAATTGTTCCTTCCAGTGACAGGTACTCTTTTTTTGAAAAAACTGGGGTCTAGACCCTAGATCTTTCCTCTGCCCTCAAAGCATCTGACCACACCAAGATCGGTGTGATAAAATGCTTTCCCAATTTCCCAATGGCGCTTTTTATATCCGGGGGGGGACATTCCCTCCCACTGCTTGTAAAAGCAGTCCAGAGGCTAATTAGCCACTAGGATTGCTTTTACATTAAAGCCGGCCGCTGGCTGAAAAGAATGATACCAAGATGATACCTAAACCCGCAGGCATCAATCTGGTATAACCATTCAAAGTCCAGCAACATACCAGTACGTTGCTGGTCCTTGTTGGACATGTATTGTAATCTTTTTTTTTCATGCAGCCAGGTGGCTGAACGAAAAAAGAGATTGATCGGTAGGTATGCCCACCATTAGAATACCGCCCTTCATCCACCCACTTCTAATGATGGGCATACATGCACCATTTATATATGCCGAAGCATGGGGGCATCCTCCCGCAAAAAAGTTATGCCGCACACACATGGTCGGACTTTTCCACGGGCAAGCCTCCGTCGGAATTTTTTACCGTATGTACGCGGCATTAGGAGCAAAATCACTCCTCCGCCCCTGCTGCCCCAATGCTTCGGCATGTTTGCTTTTTTTTTTTTAACTGTGGTGGTGAAATCAGCACTGGAGTCGCAGGGATCAGGCCTGTCTCTGCGAACGCTGCAGTTATGTGTGTTGTGTTTTGCAAGTGACAGTGATCGATCGATACTGCACTTGGGTGGACTGGGCTGGACGGAGGGGCAAAACGCAGGTGCTAGCAGGTATCTGGGCTGATCCCGCTAACACTGCGTTTTTGGGAACCCTAAACTGCTGGGGACGCTAGTATAGATCTGATCAGATCAGATATTGATCTGTTCAGATACTATACCACTAAGGGAGGTGTATGCTTCACGCGTGGGTGTTAGCGTTACTGGCACTAACCTGACGCTGCCTGGGGTGTGACGCAGACCCTCTCTGACGCTAAAACCTAATTGATATCACCCGCCGGGAGATCAGGGGGTTAAACCTTTATTGGGTTATATACGGCGGGTGCCCTGACACTATAAAAAGCAAACTAACTAACCAGCGTCACCCGTAACACTTATATGATGATTACTGGTGAAAGGGTTAACTAGGGGCAATTAGGGGGTTAAAACCTTTATTAGATAATATATGGGGGTACCTGACGCTATAAAAACCTGCGGCGAACCTAAAAAAAAAATACTGGCTACCGATCTGCATCACCGACGCTAAGACATCGATCAGAAAAATGATCGCTTAGCGACAGTGAAGATAGGGGGTGAAAGGGTTACCTGGGGGGCGATCAAGGGGGTTAAACCTTTATTAGATATTTTATGGGGGTACCCGACGCTATAAAAACCTGCGGCGAACCTAAAAAAAATTACTGGGTACCGATCTGCATCACCGACGCTAAGACAGCGATCAGAAAAATGATCGCTTAGCGACGGCGGTGCTAGGGGGTGAAAGGGTTACCTGGGGGGCGATCAAGGGGGTTCAACCTTTATTAGATAATTTATGGGGGTACCCGACGCTATAAAAACCTGCGGCGAACCTAAAAAAAAAATACTGGCTACCGATCTGCATCACCGACGCTAAGACATCGATTAGAAAAATGATCGCTTAGTGACAGTGGTGATAGGGGGTGAAAGGGTTACCTGGGGGGCGATCAAGGGGGTTAAACCTTTATTAGATAATTTATGGGGGTACCCGACGCTATAAAAACCTGCGGCGAACCTAAAAAAAAATACTGGCTACCGATCTGCATCACCGACGCTAAGACATCGATCAGAAAAATGATCGCTTAGCGACAGTGGTGATAGGGGGTGAAAGGGTTACCTGGGGGGCGATCAAGGGGGTTAAACCTTTATTAGATAATTTATGGGGGTACCCGACGCTATAAAAACCTGCGGCGAACCTAAAAAAAATAACTGGGTACCGATCTGCATCACCGACACTAAGACAGCGATCAGAAAATTGATCGCTTAGCGACGGCGGTGCTAGGGGGTGAAAGGGTTATCTGGGGGGTGATCAAGGGGTTAAACCTTTATTAGGGGGGGTTAGGGGGCTACACTGGACCTAAAACTAAATGTAGTGACACTTTTACAGTCACAAATGTCACTGATTGCAGTGATCAGTAAATAAATGGTCACTGCAATCAGTGACACTGTGACTGGGGGCTGGGGGGTGATCTGGGGGGGCCTGGGGGGGGGCGATTTATGTGCCTATGTGTGCTGGTGTTAGTGTAGTGTTTGTGCACTAACCTTGATGTCTTCTCTTGTACGACGCTCGGTATATGTGAGCGCCGCACAGGAGATTACATCACTTCCTCCTGCTTTCTCTGTCTGTGTAAACATTACACAGACAGAGGGGGCATTTCTATTCGCCGGGAGCGATCGCGGGGGGGTGGCCGGAATCGAACGGCCGCCCCCCCCCATCTCGGAACGCTCCCAGACAAATTCCGACCGCTCACTGTACAGAAGGGGGGTCCGATTGGACCCCCCAACTGTACAAAGGCAATCACGTACACTCTACGTGATTGTGCCTGTCGGTGCCATTGTGCCGACGTATATATACAGTGAGCGGTCGTTAAGTGGTTAATCAACCATTTATCCGATCATAAACAACTTTAAGAAGAGAAGTTCAATTGTTGTGAAAGAGGCTTTGGGGCACAAAAGAAAGTTCAGCAAAAGCCATGACCATTGATTCAGCTGCAGGATCGGGGCACCACCAATGCAGAGCTTGCTCAGGAATGGCAGAAGGCAGGTGTGAGTACATCTGCATACACAGTGAGAAGAAGACTTTTGGAGGATAACCTGGTGTCAAGAAGGGTAGCAGAGAAGCCACTTCTCTCCAGGAAAACTTTGGGGACAGACTGATCTTCTGAAAAAGGTACAGGGATTGGACTGCTGAGGACTGGGGTAAAGTAATTGTCTCTGATGAATCCCCTTTTCCGATTGTTTGGGGTATCCGGAAAAAACCTTGTCCGGAGAAGAGAGTTGGCTCACTCACAATTTTGCCTAAGAACACAGCCATGAATAAAGCATGGTTACAAAAACATCCTCCGAGAGCAACTTCTCTGAACCATAAAAGAACAGTTTGGTGACGAACAATGTCCTGTTCAGCATGATGGAGCACCTTGTCATAAGCAAAAGTGATAACTAAGTGGCTTGGGGAACAAAACATCTAAATTTGAGATCCATAGCCAGGAAACTCCCCAGGCCTTAATCCCATTGAGAACTTGTAGTCATTCCTCAAGAGGCGGGTGTAAAAAAAAAAACTTGTGGCCCAGAAGTTGATTGACAGCATGCCAGGGCATTTTGCAGATTTTTTTTTAAAAAGAAGGGTCAACACTACAATAATTGACTCTGCATAAACTTAATGTAATTGTCAATTAAAGCCTGTGACGCTTATGAAATGCTTGTAATTATACTTCAGTATACCATAGTAACATCTGACAAAAAGATCTAAAAAGATCTAAAAACACTGAAGCAGCAGACTTTGTGAAAATAAATATTTGTGTCATTCTCAAAACAGCCAGGGCTGTAAAGGCAGTCCACTGCTCAAAGGCACTAAATCTCTTGACAATCTGAAAACCAAACACTTATGCCGTCTACTGATGCTCAAATGTTAATTTATATGGCTTTCTTAAATGACCTAATGCATTCTAGAAGAGCATTTAACATTTTGACCATGGCTGTCTCCAAAATGGCAAATGCCGGGGCGGCGCGATGCGGGAAGGACGCGAGTAAGACCAGCTCCGTCAGACCCAGGTAAAGCATGCAAGATATTCAGGGCCATATAACAAATAACTCAGCCCCAACCATCAGCACCCCTGCAGGGAAAGTCTGTGCATGCCAGGGAGGAAGAGCGGCCCTCTCGCCGTACCCAGCACAATCTAACTAACTTTCTTCTGGGCTCTGGTAACAAACAGCGCAAGATGTCCCAAGATGGCGCCGCCGGCGGCACACACAAGGCCTCAGGGAAGGACCTGCTGCACAGCTCACAAACAACAAACAGTGAGTACTCTATACCCCTCTCAAAGGCAGACTTGGATGATAGCCTAACCGCCATATATAATAAACTAGTGGACAAAATAGAGAGCGAGGTTCACAAATCCACCGCTGCTCTTTCCCAAGAGATAGCAGGCATAGGTCACAGAACTGACATTCTGGAAACTAAACATGACGAGCTCTCGCTCGCCCATAACGATTTAAGGAAAGATTATGAGACTCTGACTGATAGCTTTGCCTTTGTGCAAGCTCAAGTAGAAGATCTTGATAACATAAATCGCAGGCATAATATTAGGCTGCGTGGTGTCCCAGAAACAGTAATGGATCTCATGCCAGCAGTCTCAGAAGTTTTCCACGGTCTCCTACCAGACAAACCATTATCAGCCTTTATCTGTGACAGGATTCATAGGGCTCTTCGCCCCAAACCCTCACCAGATATGCCACCCAGAGACATAATCATGTGTATGAAGGACTTCCTAGTCAAAGAAGAAATCATGTGCGCTGCCAGAGACTCTCCCAATATAAATCTGGACGGCAAAAAACTCCAGATATTCCCAGACATTTCCCCGGCCACACTGGACAGGAGACGCAGGATGAAAGAGGTCACAACTATCCTACAATCAGCAAGAATCCGGTATAGATGGGGATTCCCATTTAAGCTTACCGTCCCACATAACGGATCTACATACACAGTATATAATGTGATTGAAGGTAAAGAACTTCTAGTTAAGCTGGGCCTGCTGGATCCGGAACCCCCGAATAGACCACCTGCCACCCCCAGATCCTCCCCGATCTGGTCCACACCATCTTCTCGTCGCACTCAAAGAGACCAAAGAGATCAAAGACGCTGGCGTCAATCATTCCAGGATCAAGCACATTGAGTGAAGTTTATATTCCCTACAATTGTCTGCATGGAGTTCCTGGTTTGTCCATGAATCCCCCTCTCTGTTCCCTAAAAGAGGCATAATGAAGAGTTCCAGATGAGTTCCAACTGGTCTCCCACCTTACTGCTAAAGAATGAAGAAAGGAAGGTTTTTTTTTTCCTCTTTTTTTTTCAATAATGACTGGGGATAATATTTCTTTATCTCTTCCAAAATCAGTTCCCTTAAAGAAAAGGGAGGGAAAGGGGAAAAAAAGGGAAATATTTTTTTTTGGATCTTATGCTGGTTCAGTTCGTGTTTGTTGTACAAGAACCACAATTGAATAGTTTTTCTCAATAATCTAAAGTCAGTAAATGATGGTGTTACTGGCAGTGATATCCTCATCCCACACCTTACAGGTACTTTTTTCCGGGCTTGGCCCAAGCACACCCTGCTTCAAGTATGAAAAAAGGAAGGGGAAAAGATATGTTTTTATTTCTTAAGGATTTTTTTTTTTTGGGTGTTTTGAGCACCAACCTGGTAAACAAACATGACTTTCCTCATAGCAAATCCTTTTGGTAACTGCTCAGGGCTACTATCCTTCTCAAATGATGTGATAAAAGAAAAATGATTATTTTTTTCCCCATATGCTTTTTTTTGGGGTTAGGTTTGAATTTGTTGTACAAGAACCTAAGTTGTACAGTTTTATTTCTAAAATTGTCATTTTTGCTGAAAGTATTGTGACCTGTTTGGTCTAAAAAGATATTGGTTATTATATACAGGAAACTATTATATATCCCCAGGCAGTTTCTTGATGGTTCCTTCACTCTCACCCCTCATCCCCCCCTTTTTTTTTCCCCTTTCCTCCCCCACCCTTACCCCATTCCCTCCCCAATTTTTTCCTCCCCCCCCCCCCCCCTATGGGGACAATACATTTCACAGTCTGCCAGTCGTGTCCTCACCCTGAGGGCTTACATTGATCCTCATTATATGATTTATATATATATAATTTACAATTTCAATAAGGTGGGTTGAGTGGTGAGTTATAATATGGTTTTGATGAGGTACTCTCTTATTTTTCATATCACAATTAGAGAACTGGATTTTTTCTGAGTCTCCCAATGTACTTGGCTGCAAAATGCATGTGATTTAAAAAAAAAAATCTAGGATGCCTGCTACATCCGTCGTCGCTAGATTGACCCCCATCCTGCGATCAGGGTTCGTGCCACAGCTGCTATCTTTTAGGAGGTGGTTTTGAGCCTGGGCTGCAGGATCAGGATGGAAATGTCCTGTTGACAGGTTATTGGTTAATAGTGACAAGTTATACCTTGTCCCTTTGACACTCTTTTTTGTGTCAATTATATGTTTTTCGTTGCATATTTAGCAAACTTTGATATTACATTTAGTATTGGAAGTCAATACATCTACACACTAAACATAACATGTCGAGACAGTATTCTACTCCAAAATGTCCATATTATCTACACATGGTATAGATTCCAACTCAATGTTCAGTCACAATCCTCTTACTACAAGATCCTTCAGATAACACAACTAGTATTAGCAATTAGATCCATGGTTGCTCCCTTACTAACCCTTCTTATGTCTTTCATTCTACATACCTGGCTTACTTTTCTGCACATATTCACTAAGATCCACCTTTCATTCATATCTCATGGGTATTAAGATAATTTCGCACAATGTGCAAGGATTTAACACCCCACACAAAAACGTAAGAAAGCCTTCCAACATTATAAAAGGATTGGAGCATACATCATACTCATGCAAGAGTCCCACTTTTCAACGTCTAACCACCCTAAATACTTTAACAAGGTGTATAATCAATTCTACTATACTACATATCAAAATAAAACCAGAGCTGTTGCAATCTTTATTCGTAATTCGATCATATTTGATGTACAGGACGTTTATAAAGATCCTGAAAGTAGGTTTATCATCCTCAAAGGCACCATCAACAACCGTGCTCTGACCATAGCATAAGTGTATGCCCCTAACGAATCTCAGTCATCCTTTTTTAGAGAGTTCTTTGTGACACTGGACAGATTTAACTCACCCCACATTATATTAGGTGGGGATTTTAATCTAGCATCACATCCAGCTCTGGACAGGAGTAAAGTGGCTCCTTCCTTCAAAGCATTTTCTAAGTCCCTTAATCGCTCCTTGGGTAGCTTTCAGCTAATAGATTCGTGGAGGGCACATAATGTTGGAATGAAGGGTTTCACACACTATTCGCACCCTCATGATGTCTACGCCGAGTTAGACTATATTTTTTGCACTCCCATATTACTGGCAAACTCATCTAATGCAATTATACATCCCTGCCCCTGGTCAGACCATGACATCACCTCTTTCGAAACATCACACATTGGTATTTCACCTTCTCCCTACAACTGGCGTCTTAATGACACTCTTCTATCCGATTCCAGTATAGAACAAGCTGTTTCCACTCAGTTAGAAAACTATTTTGCCGATAACGTAAATGAAGACACCTCGCCCTCAACTTTTTGGACTGCTCACAAAGCAGTTTTACGTGGCCACTTGATCAGCTTAGCAGCTAAGAAAAACAAGGAAAGACTGGCTGAGATTAGATCCCTTACAAAAGATCTAGAGACTTTATACAATCGTTTACAACAATCCCCTCACAAGATCTTGCCAAACAAATACAAAGTAAACGCCATGCATTAGATAAGATCTTATCAGCTAATACAGAATAGTCCCTTAGATTTTCTAAGGCGAAATTCTTCCTTCATAGCAACTCTCCATCTGCCATGTTCGCTAGGAAACTCAATCAAGGACACAATCCCCCCCCCATATTTATAAGTTGAGGGATAAAGCAGGGAACACTGTCACCCACCCACAGGAGGTTCTAAATATTTTCTCTTCATTCTATAAAGATCTTCTTTCAGGCCCTCAAACCCAGGCCAATCAGGAATCAAAAATTTGGCTAGACGACATACACTTCTCTCAACGCCCAAAAAAAGAGATTCTCTAAATGCACCCTGTACGAACATAGAAATAATTAAAATCATTAAATCCCTTAAAATTTCCACTGCCCCAGGCCCAGACGGTTTTTCTGCTTCATATTATAATAAATATGCTTCCATCTTAGCCCCCTATCTGACCAAGCTCTTTAATTACGTTCTTGAGGGTGGTCAATTCCCTGATGAAATGCTTTTAGCCAATCTGTCATTGATCCCTAAACCACACAAAGACCATTCCCTTCCACAAAACTTTCGCCCCATCTCAGTCCTAAACAACGATCTGAAAATTTTTGGTAGATTACTGGCAGATAGGTTGGCAGGGGTCATTTCCAGTCTGGTTCATATAGATCAGACAGGATTTATCCCCAATCATCAAATAACCGACAATATAAGATTGGTCACTAATATAGTACAAGATGCCAACCTACACTCTTGCCAGCTCTGCCTCCTCAGTCTGGATATTCATAAGACATTTGACAGCGTCAACTGGTCCTACCTAAACCATCTATTACCCAAATTTGGCATCTCAGATAAATTGCTCCAAGGTTTCAATGCACTTTATCATTCACCCCAGACCCGTATTAGAATCCCGGGCCACAACTCTGAATTCTTCCCTTTTAGTAGGGGGACGAGACAAGGTTGTTCCCTGTCCCCACTACTTTTTGCGCTGGCCATTGAACCTCTGGCCCAAAGCATTAGAAATTGCACGGATATAAAGGGATACACCAAAGGAGATAATATGTTCTAAATGAGCCTTTATGCTGATGACGCCCTAGTTTACCTCACAGAACCACACACCTCTATACCCTCCCTCCTCAGAGAATTGAACAGGTTTCACAACATTTCAGGCCTAAAAATTAATTTAAATAAATGTTCTGCTTTTCCTATTAACTATAATGAACAAACTGTATCTCTGTTAAAGAAAAACTTTCCATTTATGTGGTGTCCCCAGACATTTAAATATCTTGGAGTCAATGTCTCCTCGTCCCACAGCCAGCTATATAAGAACAATTATATCCCTTTATTTACGCACATATCTGCCCGTCTCAAAACTTGGTCTACTTATCACATTTCATTTCTGGGGAGAATCTGTGCTATAAAAATGACAATCCTTCCTAAGTTGCTTTATTTTTTTCGTACCCTTCCTATAAATGTTTCTAAGACCAAATTAGCCTCCCTCCAGAGAGCAATTAATTTATTTTGGCGGATAAGAAACCTAGAAGTAGCTATGCACATATGCACAGACCACAATCTAATGGGAGGATGGGTCTTCCCAACCTTTGGTTATATTTCCTTGCTGCAAGACTCACACATATGACACAATGGTTCACCCCCACCCAAAACATCCCATGGAAAATCTTCGAAGCATGTTCAATCTCGCCACTCTATTTACAAGGGTTTCTTTGGACTAATGTTACCTCATACAACAAACTCTCCAAATGCAACACCATTGTAGCACACTTATACCAACTATGGCATAAAATTAGTCACCTATATATCCTAGCTTCTCCTACCCCCCCTCTAGCCTCATATCTTGGGGACCCCAGATTTGCTTTAACATATAAAGATAGTTGCCTCTCTCCTGCTGGATTGATAAAAAGTTAACTACATTAAAATAATTTCTAACAAAATGGGTGTTCTCCCCTTTCTCTACACTACAAACTAGACATGGTATACCGGCTTCGGAGTTTCATCACTATAACTTGATCAAGACCTTCTATGCAGAGTTTTTTTCACTCTCCACCAGCCCCCCCCAGTACAATTTTTGAACAGATATGTTCATCCTCATCTAGAGATAAGGGCCTCATCTCACGTCTGTACAATCACCTCAACAACTTTAATATACCAGATAAATCTACACAGATGGCCCATTGGGAAACTGATCTGGGAATTTCTTTTTCAGTAGAAGACTGGTGTACCATGATAGACAACTTGCGCAAGAGCAATGAAGCCATCTCATTTAGAGATATCCCTATGAAAATCTTCTCTAGATGGTACCTCACCCCAGCCAAGCTACACACGTTCTATCCTTCAGTCTCCCCAAATTGCTTTAGGGGCTGTGATGAGCAGGGCACCATCTTCCACACCTTTTGGAGCTGTAAACATTTAAATAATATTTGGCGCAATGTCGTAGATAGATTTGAGAGTTCATCCAAACAAAAAATAACCCTTAACCCCCAAATCTGTATTTTATACGCTAACATTCCTAATATCCCCATACCTTGTGTGGGACTTTTTCACTCTTTATGCAGCTGTGTCCAATGGATGATAGCTTTTAATTGGAGATCTAGTGTTCTTCCTTGGTCACAGGTGCTGGCTAGAATGGAAATGATAAAAATTTCTGAGTGGATTTTTCATACCCTTCATGATTCCAAACATATATATGAGAATAAATGGTCTTACTGGAATGATACCTAATAAGTTACTCATCATGTTTCTCTATCTGATATATTCGGTCCCAATGTCAACCCTTGCTATTAGTTGTACATCTTTTAGCTGTACTATCTTTCAAGACTGAATATTGTATGTTAATATTAATATACCATTTCTGTACTAGTAATATTCATTTACAATAATGTGTTATGTTGATGATTACTTCCATTGACTCCTATTGTGATTGTACTTTTGATATTTCAAATAAAACTTTTGTAAACAAAAAACAAAATAGCAAATGCCAAATGCATAATTGTTTTCACTGTTTATATGTACAAGGCTAAAATGGTATGGTTTCAGGATGTGAACACAACTTATATGAATGATGGACATCAACAAGATGTCCTTTTGGCAACACATTTTGTTGTGCACAAAGGGGTTGATTTACTAAAACTGGAGAGTGCAAAATCTGGTGCAGCTCTGCATAGAAACCAATCGGCTTCCAGGTTTTGTTTTGACCAAGCTTAATTGAAAAAGCTGAAGTTAGAAGCTGATTGGCTACCATGCACAGCTGTACCAGATTTTGCACACTCCAGTTTTAGCAAATCAACACCAAATTCTTCAAGTTCCAAGACACTGCTTTGCAACCAGTATCCAGATCAGAAGTTCTGACTTTTCTCCAACAGCTGCAAGCTTGTTCAGGATCAGTGACTGAAAGTATTAAGGCCAGAGATAGCCAGGCAGCTAAGTATTTGCATCTGTGACGGCACACGTAATACCCATTGAAAAGGATGAGCAGTGACTTTTCATAAAAGCCAACTTCGTTACAAAGCAAGGGGCAAGAAAAACTTTAAATATTTACACATCAAACGAAAAGGGTATACACTAAGGGCTGAGTTACTAAAGACAAAATGACTTCACTTTGCAAGGGAATTTTACCCTTAAGCCTGGTACACACTACAATTTTTTTTTACGTTCAACCCGCTGGGTCGAAGCTGTTATACTAATGATCCGAAGTTAGTGCAGCAATCTCCCCTGCTGTTCTATTATGTTCTGACAGGGAGGCGACCAGATCTGGTCAGCTGTTGATTTTCCAGCATGCTGGTTTTCCAAACAGCATGCCGGCCTGGCTGCCATACACACGGGCCGCATGTTTTTATTGAACAGCCCAACATTTGGCCCATGTGTACTATGCTTTAGTCTAGTGAATAGGGTGAAGCTTTACTCACTTCCATCATCCAATCATGAGCAAGCAAAAGTAATGTTTTTTTTTTTTTTTTCCTTTTTATGTGATTGGGCATTCTTTGCAAAGTAAATTTTAACCATGATCATTAAGCTGGCCATACATTGATCATATTTGAATGAAAAAAAAAGATCCGATTTCCCCATCCACAATTTGAGGTGAATGGGAGAATCCTTTCCGCTGTGCTATTGTGTTCCGACAACAGGGAGACTTCCCTGCCTTTCAGAACACACTGATTCTTATTGCCAGCTAAAACCCAACAGGCCACTTGTACAGAAGTTGATCAGTAGATCAACTTTTGTGCAGCCAGCCTGCCCATACATGGATCGAAATTTGGCCAGAAAATGTCCTTGCAAAGTGATTTGCTTTTAGTAAATCAACCCCTATGACTTAAAGCCTAGGTTAGCCTAAATTACATACATAAAACTAGTATGATGTGTTCCTTGTGTAGAGTAAATTTATGAAATCATACCTTTTTTCATTGTGCTCACAAAGTATATCACACAGTAAAGGGAGGTCAGTTCACCAGATTGGAGTGGCGAGCTTGAACCTGCAGGGCATATTGCAGTTGAAGATACCTGTAAAACTGTTGTCTAGGCAAAGCAAATTTCCCTTGTAGATCAAAGATAGATTTCAATATATTTTGGCTGTATAGTTGAGTTACAGAACGGATCCCTCAGCCTCACAGATCTAAAACCCCTCCAACTTATGTAGTTCGTGTACATGGGATTGTGCCATAGTGGCAATTCTTGCAGGAAATTCAACAGTCCCAAGCTACTGTATGTTTAACTACAGATCAGAGCCTTTTCAAAAGAAAAACAATGGACCCTGAAGCTGAGATTGATCGAAACCCGCCTCCAAATGAGACATAGCTGTATAATTCGAAGCCCCCAGAAAGCAACAGGTTGTAAGTCAGATCAGAATAATTGTAAAGCCCCTATCTCCCTTGATGCTGGAGCTGGGGGGCCAGGAAATAAAGTCTGGGATTGGGTACAGCTAATTCACCCAGATCCTTGCTATACTGCAACATGGATAGTCGTATTCTAGCTAGCAACAGGTAGCTCAATCTTTACTTGACACTGTCACAAAGTCCACATTTATAAAGCAGTCAGGATGTGTTGCTGTTTCTTACTCATGGAGAGTTCTTCAGTTCTTTTGAATATGTATACCGTATATACTCGAGTATAAGCCGACTCGAATATAAGCCGAGGCACCTAATTTTACCACAAAAAAATGGGAAAACTTGACTCGAGTATAAGCCTAGGGTGTCCATCTGCATGCCTCACTGTGTCCATGCCTCACTGTGTCCATGCCTCACTGTGTCCATGCCTCACTGTGTCCATGCCTCACTGTGTCCATGCCTCACTGTGTCCATGCCTCACTGTGTCCATGCCTCACTGTGTCCATGCCTCACTGTTCCCATGCCTCACTGTTCCCATGCCTCACTGTTCCCATGCCTCACTGTTCCCATGCCTCACTGTTCCCATGCCTCACTGTTCCCATGCCTCACTGTTCCCATGCCTCACTGTTCCCATGCCTCACTGTTCCCATGCCTCACTGTTCCCATGCCTCACTGTTCCCATGCCTCACTGTTCCCATGCCTCACTGTTCCCATGCCTCACTGTTCCCATGCCTCACTGTTCCCATGCCTCACTGTTCCCATGCCTCACTGTTCCCATGCCTCACTGTTCCCATGCCTCACTGTGTCCATGCCTCACTGTGTCCATGCCTCACTGTTCCCATGCCTCACTGTTCCCATGCCTCACAGTGTCCATGACTAGACTGACGTTTAACATGGGAGTCTATGGAAGGGGTGCCCGGCTTTGAAAATCGGTGCTCCCCGGCTGTAGGTCCCCCGGACAACAAACTTCGCACACTTGTAGAGGAAGAGTGGAGCTACATGTGTGCCAAGTTTGGGGTCCAGGGGACCTACGGCCGGCCGGTCCTGGGTCTGCAAATTCCGGGAGATCAGGCGCAAAAAGGTGACTCGAGTATAAGCCGAGGGGGGCATTTTCAGCACAAAAAAATGTGCTGAAAAACTTGGCTTATACTAGAGTATATACGGTATGTTGATTTTGAATGTTCAATAAGTATCACAGAATTCATAAATCCTCATTGACTGGATTAATAAATGTTTGATTCTCCACAGACTGGTCAAACCTGCAGGCTTTGTAACTTTTAATATTTTCTTTATTTAAAACCTTAAGCAAAGAAACTTCATTGGCATCAGAAGATCTAACAACCATTAGAACATCTCTGTTTGGACTCATTAAATATTTTCTGAGCAAAGGTGGAACTCAGGAGGAGATTCAGAGTATTATTGGTTACATAGCAGCCACTAGTGATGAACAACAGGTAAGACCATGTTTCATAATTCTAGTTTGGAGAAGCTTTATATTCTGAAAATGTTACACAAAAGACAAATAATTATTGGTTTTATTTTCTTTTAGCTGAATGGCATTTTGGAGATTATCTACCACCTCCTAACAACCACTCCCACGATAGATCAACTTTTTCTGATTTTGTTTGAACCAGGGAGCGCTGATATGCTTTATGCTTTGCTGTTGAATCAAAGATACTCTGATCGACTTAAAGAACTTGTGTTCAAGGTATGTTTTCTATTTGCATGTTTACATGAAGGAATACAATATTTAAAAGCCAAACTTTGGCTTAATGAAATTTTTTTTTTTTAAAGTCATTAGCTATAATCCTGTACCTGCTGACTTTTAATATAAGGACACTTACCTCTTCAATCGACATCCGGTCCAGCTGCCCGCACCTTACGTAAAGGAAACCGGCTTCACAGCCGGCTGCCGGCTGCGCATGTGTAAGCTGTGCTGCACTTTGTGAATAGTCCTGCAGTCTTCTGGGACCTGTGACAAGAGAGGGGGTAAGGAGAACTTCTACATGGATCGCTGAGATGATCTAAGCAGAAGTGGGAGCAGTTACCCCTCAAAACCAGGTACCCACTCCCTCCCAGAAACTTCCAAAAAATTAAAGAGGAGCTGAGAAAAGGATGCAAAGAAGTGAAACGCCCCCTTTTGGGTGACGTTCCGCTGTCAGCTTTTACTGGATTGAATTGTGAATTCTTAGAGGCTTTCTCTCTCCTTCTTTTTTTTTTTTTTTTTTTTTTGCTGTGACACCCTATTTAGGAGATTTTTTTTTACTTGTTTGGGGTGTTCATGGAGAATCTCCTGGATACAAATGTAGTGATGACAGGGATGCTGCAGTGACTGCAGGAGAAAATACTTGTACTAGGACCTCAAGGTGTGCCAATGCTGAAACGAGCCCTGGAGATGCATGACATTGATACATGAACCTCTCTGTGCCTCACCATTACATTTTTGCTCTACTTATGTTTGATCTTAAATCATTCCTTAAAAGTCAGTAGATAATGAGCATTTCCTAATATTTTTGTGTCTGTGTGTGTGTGTGTGTGTGTGTATATATATATATATACGGTGTATATATATATATATATATATATATATATATATATATATATATAGATAGATAGATACTGTAAATACTCGAGTATAAGCCGAGTTTTTCAGCACATTTTTTTGTGCTGAAAATGCCCCCCTCGACTTATACTCGAGTCACCTTTTTGCGCCTGATCTCCCGGACTTTGGGGACCCAGTACCGGCCGGTCTTAGGTCCCCTGGACCCGAAACTTGGCACACATGTAGCCCTATTTTTCCTCTATAAGTGTGCAAAGATTTTTGTCTGGGGGACTTACGGCCGGGGAGCACTGATTTTTCAAAGCCGGGCACTCCTTCCATAGACTCCCATGTTAAACGTCAGTCTAGTCATGAACACAGTGAGGCATGGGCACAGTGGGGCATGGACAAAGTGAGGCACAGTGAGGCATGCAGATAGACACCCTAGGCTGATACTTGAGTCAATAAGTTTTCCCAGTTTTTTGTGGTAAAATTAGGTGCCTCGGCTTATATTCGGGTCGGCTTATACTCGAGTATATACGGTAGATAGATAGATAGATATCATCAATCTTTCACCTGGTGTGATTTATTCAAACATTTTATCTCTGCAGATATTAGAACAGATGCTGAACTGCAATAAGGTGTATGAGAAAAGCAAACAACGAATTCGGCTGAGAGAAGGAGGATATTCAGGGCTAGGATTGCTACTTAATGAAGCCCATGTCTCTACATTACTGATAAAAGGACTTCTTAATCAGATCCTTAGGGCAGGTAAGTTTTTTTGCTTTACTTTTTAATGTCTTTTTTTTAATTACTATATCCCAAGGGCTTGCAGTTTACAACTTGCAAGTTTACAGCAGATACATCATAAAATGCACTCATTTTGAAAGGCCCATTCATTCACTTCCCTAGAAAATGCAGGCTAATGCAACAGAAATGCAGCACACATTCACAACAGAAATAAAGAACATAATTTTCGACAAAAAGTTTCTTAATAGTACATTAAGGGACACAATGTGGTAATTCAAATGCATAGGGCTATGCTGCTGCCTTCAAGAGATTGGACACTAGCAAAGCAAAGCTGTGAGGACAGCCTATTATAACTCCTCCTACTTGCATCATGTTCCAGTTTTTGCTAGTTTTTTTTGGCTAATGTCCTAGAACAAATGTCTTCTCTCCTCTGTGAGAAGCAAATAAATTCTTGCTTTTTTCCTGCTATTTTATCAAGATACATTTTTCGTCCAGCAAGATTCATAGTTGCTGCCAAGCCTTTGGGGCTCATTTTGCAGCTTTCTGGATTGGTTGATCCACAGCATAACCTTGGAGTCTATACCCAAATCCCACTATGAGGAATAAGTTGGGCAGAACTGTAATCCAGACTCTGCTGAAGACTCTCTCCTAGACACCCTTGGTGTAATGTGTGTTCGTGCTTTTACAGGTCCAGGGCGATATCCCCTCTAAACTGCCTAATATTGCCAATCTACTTGGTGGGGACTGCAAGGTATCTAAGAACACCTGCTGTGGTAAGGCCACCAGCCTGGATACTCTTAACCACTTCAATACAGGGCTTTTTGTACCTATTCAATACCGGGCCTATTTTGGCACTTCTCTCCTACATGTACAAATCATCATTCTTTTGCTAGAAAATTACTCAGAACCCCCAAACATTATATATGTTTTTTTAGCAGACACCCTAGGGAATAAAATGACGGTCATTGCAACATTTTTTCTTGCACAATATTTGCGCAATAATTTTTCAAACGCCTTTTTAAAAAAAAAAAAATGGTTTCATGAATTAAAAAATAACAAAACAGTAAAGTTAGCCCAATTTTTTGGGAACATATGAAAGATAATGTTACGCCGAGTAAATAGATACCTAACATGTCATGCTTTAAAATTGCGCACACTCATGGAATGGCGCCAAACTTCGGTACTTAAAAATCTCCATAGGCGACGCTTTAATTTTTTTTAAAGGTTACCAGGTTAGAATTACAGAGGAGGTCTAGTGCTAGAATTGTTGCACGCGCTCTAACGCACGCGGCGATACCTCACATGCGTGGTTTGTACGGCGTTTACATATGTGGGCGACTTGCGTGTGCATTCGCTTCTGATCGCGAGCTACCGGGGACAGAGGCGTTTTAATTTTTTTTTAATTTATTTATTTATTTTACTTATTTTTTTACAATGATTTTACTTTTTTTTTTTTTTGATCACTTTTATTCCTATTACAAGGAATGTAAACATCCCTTATAATAGGAATGTGTGTGACAGGTTCTCTTTATTGAGAGATGCGGGGTCAATAAGACCCCACATCTCTCCAGGCTGGAAAGCATGAGATCAGTGAAAAAATTTTCACTGATTTCATACTTACAGCCGCAATGGCGGCTTTGTTTACATTTGAGGACCCGGGCGTGACGTCATCACATCGCGCCCGGGCCTCCGACGATCATAGAGATGACTGGTGACCATCTGGTCACCAGTCATCTCTATGCTCATCACGTGACTCCACCAACGATGCCGGAAGATTCGCTCCGGGTCCCCGATCGCACGGGGGAGCCCGGAGAAGCACTGGATGGCGGCGGGAGGGGGGGTGTCCCCTCCCGCCGCCTATAAGAACGATCAAGCGGCGGAACCGCCGCTATGATCGTTCTTATGGTGCACAGAATCGCCGGCACTTTAAAAGGATATCTGAATGATGCCTCTAGCTGCAGGCATCATTCAGATATCCCCCTACAAAGCCGAGGACGTCATATGACGTCCACCCAGGATGGGAGATCCCATCTGTGGACGTCATTTGTCTATGGCTGGGTAGGGAAGTGGTTAAAGAGTCCCCAACATGTTAAAACCTATCCCGTAACAACACTTTTACAATCTGTTTCTATAGTGATTGGCCTAATCCTAAAAAAAAAACGTTCTCTTTCCAAGCATTTTGCCCAACAATATCCGAATGAGGCTCCCTAAATAGTTGGCCATCCATTCAAGAGCTACAAGCTAGGATTTAGTTTCCTTCCTCGACTCCACTTTGTTTCAAACCTGCCAATGTCCCTATAAAGAACAGAGGAACCTTTAAACTGCACACAGCTCCTCTCTTCAGTAGTCATTGTTCGGGAAAAGGAGCGTTTCCATGGTTTTTACTCAAACCTTTGTACAGTTCCCAAAGGGAAAGGGGGTATTTACTCCATTCTGGACCTAAAGGTTGGCTAAAACCAACTTACCGCTTGGAGTATCTAGTTCTAGATACTGCTTTTTCTATGGTCTTCCTCCTATTGGGAAAACTCCAAACTCTCTACTCCCATGTTCAGACACTACAGTCCAGGTGACAACAAACGCTTTTGCATGAATGTTCTGGGCTTAATAGTAGCCTTTTTCAAAGCAGTTTCATATGGCAAATTCCATTTCAGACCATTGCAGCTTAAGATTCTGGCTGTGGGACAAAATGACCAGTCTCTGGATTATCACATACACCCAACATCCAAAACCACACTTTCTCTGGCTGGTTGACTCTCAAGTCCTGCCCTGGAGTCTGTGAATCCTTCCTACCGCTTGTCCGGAAGGTTCTTATGATAAGGTTCTTATGATCAATGCCAGCTTTTTGGACAGGGGAGGAGTCCTGGACACCTTTTTGATGCATAGAACTTGGTTGCTCGAGGAAGCTTGTTTCCTGATCACCAAACTAGAATTCAGAGCGATTTGGTTATTCTTTCAATACTGGACCTCAAGGTCATATAACCAGGAATATGTTGGACAGTGCCTTGGCAGTGACTTACATCAACCACTAGAGGGAAACCAGAAGTCCCACAGCTCAAAGAGAAAGTGGCTCTCCCAGGTCATCTGGATCACCTGTCCCAAGAACCGTTTTACCATTCTGCTTCTTTATGGCTGACTTTAATGGTCTGGCTGTTAAAGCCCAAGTCCTGAGGGATAGGGACCTATCTGATTCTGTAATTGCTATGCTCCTGAAAGCTGGGATGTCTGTTCTCACAAAATCTATCATCGCACATGAAAAACATATTTTTAGTAGTGGAAAGCAATGAATTTCTAGCCCCATAAGTACTCCATGGGATGACTTCTGCTTATCTCAAGTCTGGACTGGAGCAACATCTGGTCTTTAGTACCATCAACAGTCAAATCTCAGCCCATGTGATTCTCTATTAAATGCTGCTTGTTTTTCACTGCCTAGTGAAACTCTACAGGGGATTGTGCACATTGTATCCCTCCACTTTCCTTAGTTACTTTGTGAGATCTCAACCTAGTTCTGTCAGTTCGCTAAAACCCTCCCTTTGAGCCTATTGGAAACATTCCCAGATCTACTCTCACAAAGTTACTTTTCTCGTTGCCATCATCCCATTGCCAAACGAGGCAAGTTTCTGAGTTGGCAGCCTGGTCTTTTAAAGAACCCTTTCTCGTGTTTCACAGAGACAAGGCTATAGCACTCAAAAACACAGTGCATAGGGGTTCATTTACTAAAACTGTTGAGTGCAAAATCTGGTGCAGCTGTGCATGTCAGCTTCTGCCTTGGTTCACACTGGTGTGATTTGACATGCCAAATTGCATGTCAAATCGGCGGCATTTGCCGGCAATAGCACCTTCCTAATCGTTGCAACACCACATCTGTGGCGCTGCACCAATTTAAAAAAGTAGTTTCTGTACTACTTTTTTCAATTTCAGCCCGTGATTTACATTGACATCTGTGCAGAAAGCTGCACAGATGTCTCTGTAATCGTGGCCGAAATCTGGACTGACCAGCGGGAGTGAAATTGTGCGAGTTCAGCTGAACTCGCACGGCTTCACTTCCGCAGCCCAGTGTGAACCTTTGACAAAAGAACTGGAAGCTGGTTGGTTTCTGTGCAGAGCTGCACCAGATTTTGCACTCTCCAGTTTTAGTAAATTTACATTTTAACCACTTGCCGACCGCTCACTGTATATATATGTTGGCAGAATGGCTCGTACAGGCACAATTACGTACCTGTACGCGACCCCCCCTGCCTTCCCCGTGAGTCGGACCGCGGGTCCCTTGGACTTGATCGCCGCGGGGATCCCCGCAATCGTCTCACGGAGGCATGGAGCGGGGAGATGTTAGTGTAAACACAACATCTCCCCGCTCCTCTACTGACACTGTCAGCGATCTCCGCTCTGTGTAATCAGAGCGGAGATCGGTGATGTGTCACTCGTAGCCACGCCCCCCTCAGTTATAAACACGCCCCTAAGCACACTTAACCCCTCCAGCGCCCCTAGTGGTTAACCCCTTCACTGCCAGTGTAATTTTTACAGTAACCAGTGCATTTTTATTGCACTGTTCGCTGTAAAAATGACAATGGTCCCAAAAATGTGTTAAAAGTGTCCGATGTGTCCACCATAATATCGTAGTCACGAAAAAAATCGCTCATCGCCGCTATTACTAGTAAAAAAAAAATTAATAAAAATGCCTTAAAACTATCCCCTATTTTGTAAACGCTATAATTTGTGCGCAAACCAATCAATAAACGCCGATTGCGATTTTTTTTTACCAAAAATATGTAGAATAATACGTATCGGCCTAAACTGAGGGAAAAAAAATGTTTTATATATTTTTGGGGGATATTTATTATAAAAAAAAGTAAAAAATGTCATTTTTTTCAAAATTGTCGCTCTATTTTTGTTTATAGCGCAACAAATAAAAACCGCAGAGGTGATCAAATACCACCAAAAGAGAGCTCTATTTGTGGGAAAAAAAGGACGCCAATTTTGTTTGGGAGCCACGTCGTACGACCGCGCAATTGTCAGTTAAAGCGACGCAGTGCCGAATTGCAAAAAGGGGCCTGGTCATTATGCTGCGTATTGGTCCGGGGCTGAAGTGGTTAATCCCCAATTTTGCTGCTAGCATTGTATTTTTGGGGAAAATAGGTTTTAGTTCAAATAGGATATTAATACATATGCTTGTTTGGGAGAGGGGATTGTAAATTAGTAAGTGCAGAACCTTGGAGTGTGTTTACAGAGACAAGATTGTCTTGAGACCTAATGCCTTTTTTCTCCACACTGTGGTTCATACTTTAAAGAGGTTGTAAACAAACCTCCTATATACGTTGTACCCATTTACCTGTAGCCCTCCCTTCTCTACATCCATTAGAAGTGCACAGTTTACACAGCATTTCTAAACTTCAGTAGCCAGAGGGTGGGGATCTGATGTCGCACACTGCACAGCACAGAGAAATGCTGAGTGTAATCACTCCTTTGACGTGCATTTAACCACTTCCAATATCAGCACTTTCACCCTCTTCCTGCCCAGGCCAATTTTCAAATGTCATTCAAATGTCAAACTTTGAATGACAATGTGCGGTCATGCAACACTGTATCCATATGACATTTTTAACATTTTGTTTTCACACAAATAGAGCTTTCCTTTGGTGGTATTTAATCGCCATTGGGTTTGTTTATTTTTTAAATAAACTAAAAAAGACTGAGTTTCTTTGTTTATGTTATAAATGTTTGCAAATAAATAATCTTTCTGCATTAATTTAGGCCAAACTGTATTTGGCTACATTTCTTTGATGCAAATAACCCAAATCAATGTTTATTGTTTAGTCTGTAGGAAAGTTATAGAGTTCACAAACTATGATATATACAGTGGATATAAAAAGTCTACACACCCCTGATAAAATGTCAGGTTTCTGTGATGTAAAAAAATGAGACAAAGATAAATAATTTCTGAACTGTTTTCAATAAACTGTACAACTCAATTGAAAACAAACTGAAATCTTTAAGGGGGGCGGGAGAGAAAAAAATAAAAAGCTAAAATAATGTGGTTGCATAAGTGTGCACACCCTCACTGGGGATCTAGTAGCTGTGTTAAGAGATGAGCAATCACATTCAAACTCATGTTAAATATGAGTCAGTATACACCTGCCATTATTTGAAGTGCCTCTGGTTAACCCCAAATACATTTCAGCTGTTCTAGTAGGTCTTTCCTGACATTTTCTTAGTCACATTTTCTTAGTCGCAGAGAGCTTCCAAAGCATCAGAGGGATCTCATTGTTAAAAGGTATCACTCAGGAGAAGGGTACAAAAGAATTTCCAAGGCATTAGATATACCATGAAACACAGTGAAGACAGTCATCATCAAATGGAGAAAATATGGCAACCCAGTGACATTACCAAGAACTGGACGTCAAAATTTATGAAAAGACAAGACGAAAACGGGTCAGGGAGGCTGCCAAGAGGCCTACAGCAACATTAAAGGAGCTGCAGGAATATCTGACAAGAACTGGCTGTGTGGTACATGTGACAACAATCTCCTGTATTCTTCATATGTCTGAGCTATCGGGTAAAGTGACAAGACAGAAGACTTTTCTTACAAAGAAAAACATCCAAGCCCAGCTAAATCTTGCAAAAACACATCTGAAGTCTCCCAAAAGTTTGTGGGAAAATGTGTTCTGGTCTGATGAAGCCAAGGTTGAACTTTTGGCCTTGGCTCCAAAAGATATGTTTTGCGCAGAAACAACACTGCACATCACCAAAAGAACATCATATTCACTGTGAAGCATGGTGGTGGTAGCATCATGCTTTGGGGCTGTTTTTCTTCAGCTGGAACAGGGGCCATAGTCAAGGTAGAGGGAATTATGAACGGTTCCAATTACCAATCAATATTGGCACAAAACCTTAAGGCTTCTGATAGAAAGCTGAACATGAAGAGGAACTTCATCTTTCAGCATGACAACGACCCAAAGCATACATCCAAATCAACAAAGGAATGGCTTCACCAGAAGATTAAAGAAGAAGATTAAAGTTTTGGAATGGCCCAGACCTAAATCCCATTGAAAATCTGTGGGGTGATCAGACGAGGTCTGTGCACATGCTGACAGTTTTGGAGTATTTTTGCAAAGAAGAGTGGG
Source organism: Rana muscosa (assembly GCA_029206835.1). Classification (NCBI taxonomy): domain Eukaryota; kingdom Metazoa; phylum Chordata; class Amphibia; order Anura; family Ranidae; genus Rana; species Rana muscosa. The sequence goes on from CM055127.1 coordinate 303,919,442, forward strand.
CAAATCTTGCCAATTCAAGATGTGCCATGCTGATAAGACTCATACCCAAAAAGACTGATGGCTATAATAATAGGATTTTTATAACAGCTTACCTGTAAAATCCTTTTCTTGGAGTACATCACGGGACACCGAGCGACATAGTCATTACTAATGGGTTATATAGATACCTTCAGGTGCTGGCACTGGCAACTTCCAAAACCGGAAGTACCCTCCCCTATATAAGCCCCTCCCATCCGGGAGCACCTCAGTTTTGTAGCAAAGCAATAAGTGTCCCTAAAGAGGGGCAGGAGCTCTGTGTCCCGTGATGTACTCCAAGAAAAGGATTTTACAGGTAAGCTGTTATAAAAATCCTATTTTCTTTCTCGTACATCACGGGACACAGAGCGACATAGTCATTACTAATGGGATGTCCTAAAGCAATGCCCAACGAGGGGGGGGATACACCATACATAAGCTGAGCGCTATCAGACATGAGGATCTTTTGCGGCCTGCAACACACTGCGCCCAAAGGCGACATCCTCCTGACTTCTAACGTCCACCTGGTAGAACCTAGTAAACGTGTGTACTGAAGACCATGTTGCGGCCTTACAGATTTGAGCCAGGGAGGCCTGGTGATGCGCTGCCCATGAAGTTCCAACTGCTCTCGTGGAGTGCGCCCTAACTTTGAACGGAGGCGGTCTCCTTCTCAAGCCATAGGCTTGCATTATGACCTGTCGAATCCACTTGGCTAAAGTAGATTTTGATGCTGCCTGACCCTTTCTGGGGCCTTCCGGCAGAATAAACAAAGTATCCGTTCTGCGAATCTGAGCAGTGGCTTTTAGATAAGCTTTAACTGCTCTTACTACATCCAAAGAATGCAATAACTTTTCCTCTACCGAAGTAGGTTTGGGGAAAAAAGAAGGAAGAACCACATCTTGGTTCAAATGAAACCTCGATACCACCTTAGGAAGAAAGGCTGGATGAGGACGTAACACTACTCTGTCCTTATGGATAACCAAATATGGCTCCTTACAGGACATAGCTGCTAATTCCGACACTCTTTTAGCCGAACAAATGGCTACTAGAAAAATCTATTTCCTGGTGAGAAGAACCAAAGAAATATGCTGTAATGGTTCAAATGGTTGTTTCTGTAGAACCGACAGAACCAGGTTTAGATCCCATGGACATATGGGAATATTAACCGGAGGACTAATACGCATCACTCCTTGTATAAAGGCTTTGACTAGTGAATGCGAAGCCAAGGGCCTTTGAAAAAATATTGACAAGGCCGAAATCTGACCCTTGATAGTACTCAAGGCAAGCTTCCTATCTACAGCCCATTGTAGGAAGTCCAGAATCCTACCTATTACGTATTTACGTGGATGCCATTTCTTGGCCTCACACCAGGCGATGTACGCCTTCCAGATTCTATAGTAGATCTGCCTGGATACCGGCTTCCTGGCATTGATCATGGTAGATACCACAGAATTAGAGAGCCCTCTCTTTTTTAGAATGTGGGCTTCAATAGCCAGGCCGTCAAACCTAGGGCTGGTAAGGAAGGGTGGTATATCGGTCCTTGCGAAACGATGTGGGAGGGTCCAAGGACTCCCCACAGACATCTTTACAATCTCCGCGTACCATGCTCTTCGGGGCCACGCTGGAGCCACCAGAATCAATGGTTTTTTTTCTACCCTGATTCTGCGGAGTAATCGAGGTAACAATTGTGGCGGTGGGAATGCATATATCAGCTTGAACTGATCCCAAGGGAACACTAGGGCATCCGAGCCGCAAGCTTGGGGATCCCTTGTCCAAGAGACAAACCTGTCCACTTTTGCGTTGAATCTGGATGCTAGCAGATCTACATCCGGTGTTCCCCACCGCTGACATATTGTCCGGAAAACCTCGGGATGAAGGGACCATTCCCCTGGGCATAATTGTTGGCGACTTAGAAAGTCCGCCTTCCAATTCTCCACTCCTGGAATGAATACCGCAGATATGGCTGGGACATATCTTTCTGCCCATTTCAGGATGTAATTTACTTCCCTCTGGGCTGCACGACTCCTGGTGCCCCCCTGATGATTGATATATGCCACTGCTGTGGCATTGTCTGATTGAATTCTGACAGGGGACCCTTGGAGTTTGGATGTCCATGCTACTAGGGCATACCGGGCTGCTCGTATCTCTAAGAGATTGATGGGCAGGGCCTTTTCTGCATCCGACCATCTGCCCTGGAGAGACCATTGCTCCAGTACTGCTCCCCAGCCTATAAGGCTGGCATCTGTAGTGACCACCTTCCAAGAAATCGGACTGAAGGATTTCCCTCTTTCCAGATTCTGGGGAACCAACCACCAGCGGAGGCTCTTGCGAACGGAAGGGGACAAGGACATTGGTAAGTCTAGGGCCTGAACTTTTTTGTTCCAGGCTGACAGTATGGCCCTTTGCAAATTCCTTGAATGGAATTGACCGTAGGGTACTGCTTCGAATGATGCCACCATTTTTCCCAACAGCCTCATGCACAGGCGTATGGATGGCTGTCTTTTTGTACCCACTAAGTGGATCAAATCTCTCAAAGACGACCCCTTTTCTTGAGGCAAGAAAATTTTTCTCTGGTCTGAATCCAGCCTTAGCCCCAAGTATTCCAGACTTTTGACTGGTTTTAGGGCTGACTTGTCTCGGTTGATAATCCAACCGTGATATTCCAGATACTTGATTGTCTCGTGAACAACCACTTCTAGTTTTTCCACTGAGTGGTCTATCAGCAACAAGTCGTCTAGATATGCCATTATCGTTACACCTCGTGTTCTTAGATTGGCCAATAATGGGGCCAGAATTTTTGTGAATACTCGTGGTGCTGTGGCCAGACCGAAGGGTAAGGCTCTGAACTGAAAATGGCGCCCTTCTACCGCAAAGCGTAGAAATTTTTGGTGGGCTGGAAAGATGGGAATGTGCAAATAAGCATCTTTGATGTCGATCGAGGCTAACCATTCCTCCCCTTGTAGGGCAGTGGCCACCGATCGGATCGACTCCATCCGGAAATTACTGATATGTAGGAATTTGTTTAGCCCTTTTAGATTTAATATGGGCCTCACGTCCCCGTTTGGCTTCGGGACTGTAAAGAGGTTTGAGTAAAACCCGAACCCCCATTCTTCCAGGGGAACCTCTATAATTACTGCTTGGAGCAATAATTGCTCTAGTGCCAACAGGAGGGATCCTCTCTTCTGGGGATCCCTTGGCACGTTTGACCTTATAAAGTGGGAAGGAGGGGAGTCTTTTAACTCCAATTTGTATCCCAGACTTACTGCGGAGAGCACCCATCTGTCTCTGATCGTGTCCCGCCAGGTCTCTGTGAACAACTGAAGTCTTCCCCCCCCACCCGATTGAGTGGGGGCAACCCTTCATGCATTTGACTTTGGGGGAGGTTTTGTACCTCTCCTGCTCCAGGGCTTCTTGTTACCCTGCAATTGTCCCTGATTTTTACCTCCGGGATTTGACCGAGGAGGCCGTCGGAACTGTTTCACAGCCGATGTCCTAGGGACTGGAGAAGCAGGCCTCTTAAAAGAGGGACCTCTAACTCTGTTTTTAACCGGCAAAAGTGTACTTTTACCGCTGGAAATTCTCTGGATATATTTGTCCAGGTCTTCCCCGAATAAGCGTTCACCATGAAATGGGAAGCTGACCAGCAATTTTTTACAGGGAGCTTCAGCAGACCAGTTTTTGAGCCATAAAAGCCTGCGCATATGTACTACAGACAGCGTAAGACGGGAGGCCTGATGGATTGAATCCTTTATAGCGTCCACCGCAAAGCATAAGGCTCTAGGTAGATCAGCTAGGGCAAGAGCCTGCTGAACTGGCAAGTCCCTTAAGACCTGTTTCAACTGATCCTTCACTGCTTGGCAGACCCCAATAGCTGCCACTGCTGGTTGTGTCACCAAGCCTGCTGTAGCAAAAGCAGATTTTAATAAGGACTCCAATTTTTTATCTATTGGGTCCTTGAACATTTGGACATTATCCACTGGACATGTCAGTGATTTATTCACACAAGAGATGGCTGCGTCCACTGTAGGGACCCTCCATTTTTTGATGAACTTATCCTCCATGGGATAGACCACTTGAAATCTCTTGGGAGGAGTAAATATTTTATCAGGATGCTCCCAATCCTGGTAAATGAGCCCTTCCAGTAAAGGATGGATCGGAAAGGAACAAACAGTCTGGGGAGCTTTTAGCGACCCCGACGAGGAGACAGAAGTGGATGATGCAAGGGGCATTTTAAATGCTGATCGGACCATGTTAGTCAGGGACTGAACCCATAATCTTTCAGCATGTGAAGCTGAGAATGGCTCTTCCACTGTTGATTCCTCTACAACAGAATCGACCTCATCCTGATCCCCTTCAGGTAGGTCGATCCCTGTATGGGACTGTTGCTCCGCTAACAGGCACTCTGAGGGAGGAGACGGAGATCGAGCGCTTTTTTCCTGTGACAGGGAAGCAGCGATCAATGCTGACAATCTCTCTTCCAGCCCTCCCAGAGCTGAGGAAAAAACCTCCTCCGTTACATACACAGGAGCAGGTGAACTGAGGACAGCCACAGTACCAGGTACTCCTGAGGGTGCTCTACGGTCACTAACCTCTGATTCTTCAGGGGAGATAGGTGCAGCCAAAGCATGCCCAAGATCCTCAGAGCCCGATGGAGACCCCCTATGCTTCCTGGGATTTTTAGTCCCGGAGTTTTTAGACGGCATATTCCTAAGCCCAAAGCTGAGGTATTCCAGCCGAAATACACCACTTACTGACAATAGTCTAGCACAAATGCTGCTATAAAAACAGTTGGTGTCTACTAATGTGCCTTTCTATGGGGATGCCTGCATCAACCGCTTGCTGTATGCCTTTTTTAAATGTTGCCAGCTCTGTCTCTGCACTCCATAGCCAGCTCACAACACATAATTGTGGTTTTTAACATGCTGGGACGCCCGCACATGCGCAGAAGCGCTGCGGCGCGCACAGAGCGTCATCCCCCAAGCTCCGCCCCCTTTCCCAGCTCACCTCTATATATAGAGGCGCGTGCACGCGCGCGGCCACGTGCGCCTTCGGCGATAATTTTGAAAAGGGAAACTAGGGACAAGAGCCAGGGCCCCTTTTGCCGCAGGCCGGGGGATGGACGAGCATTGCAACATGGCAGAGGAAGCAGTTTCCCACAAGAGAACTCACCATCTGCCTGGACTTGCTCTGATGAAAAGAAACTAGTCCACATGACAAGAAACGTTCCACAGCGGCCTCTAGTGGATTAACACAGGTACCGCAGTCTATTATATATATATATATTTTTTTTTTCTTGACCACTATTAAAATTATTACATTTTTTAGTAGTTACAGGCATGCATAATATTTAGCGGGAATACCGTTAGGTAACAGGCAGAAAGACATATTAGGCTTGGGGGTCCCCTCAATAGAACCAAGTTCCTGAGGGGCCCCCACTTACCTTTTCCCCGCCGCAGGACTCTGTTTGGCCACAGAAGGCCAAACTTCACCTATCACGGCAGGCATTGTAATTAAACCTTCAGGGACCGGGTTCCCAAGGATTCCACTCCCCTGGACCTGTATAGCACCCTGCACAGAAAACATCTTGGTCGTGGGTATGACCAGAGCTCTGGATCCGAGGGTCCAGCTCTCCTAAGAGAAGCATTACAGGCAAAACCTTGCTCTTCTCTGCAAGGCCCGGGTACCGACCGTTTAGCTATGAAGCTTTTTTGGTCGGATCCGGAATAGCTTACTGAGGCCCAAAAGAACCTGTACGCAAGCTCAGTGAAAAACACATGTTTCTTCTTGGCCAACACCTTAGACACTGGCAAAAAACTGAGGTGCTCCCGGATGGGAGGGGCTTATATAGGGGAGGGTACTTCCGGTTTTGGAAGTTGCCAGTGCCAGCACCTGAAGGTATCTATATAACCCATTAGTAATGACTATGTCGCTCTGTGTCCCGTGATGTACGAGAAAGAAAAAATCAAAAGGTGCTTCAACGTATTCATTTAAGGGTGTGCACACTTATGCAACCATATTATTTTATTTCTTGATTTTTACTTCCCTCCACCCAAAAGATTTCAGTTTGTTATTAAACTGAGTTGTACAGTTTATAGATCACATTAAAGGTGGAAAAAGTTCTGAAATTATTTATCTTTGTCTCATTTTTTTACATCACAAAAACCTGACATTTTAACAGGGGTGTGTAGACTTTTTATATCCACTATATCTATCTATCTAGATATTAGATTATACTGCTCGAAAAAATTAAAGGAACACTTTGAGAATCGCATCAGATCTCAACGGGGCAAAATCTCATGCTGGATATCTATACTGATATGGACTGGGTAATGTGTTAGGAATGAAAGGATGGCACATCATTTG